>CM076582.1:1214359238-1214684003 GCA_034641835.2 Pinus albicaulis
TGAATCAAATGACTTCCAACTCATCTATGTGAGAGCATCAGGGATCAAAATCTCATCATAATGAACCATATACCAAGTCATCATCATTTAAGCATGAGTATCACAATAATCAAAGAATAAGCAATCATATTGCCAACAATGCAATCATTAGTATTCAACCTGCTGCTCCTCCTGAACCAGTGCTTCTCCTTAACTTGTGCAACCTGAATATTTTTATCAGCAAGCCATCAGCAACAATCTCTGCATGATCTGTCCTTATCTCTGAATTATAGGACTTCCATCTCAGCAACGAATACTCTTCATTCAACAAGCAAACAGGACTTATCCATAAACTTTATCATAAGACATCAAGTATCATATCATCATCATTTAGAACTGAGAAATTAAGTTGATATTAAGTCAACAATGCAGTTATTATCAGTCAGACTGATGCTCCCCCTGGACCTCTGCTCCAGATCTTCAGCAATCAGATAAATTCTCTTATCATCAATGCATACGCGACTGTGTCTGCTGTAACTCGCGTGTATACGCGACTTTGTTTCATCGAACCCGCGTATGGAAAGTGAAATATAGAAAATTTCACATCTTCATCTCCTCCTGCAATTTTACTTTCTGTTCCTGTCTTTTCTTCACACCAGATGTACTGTCAGAAATACATACAACCAGAATAATCAAATCAACCATGAGAGACATCATACATTGCTCCCCCTGTGACGATACATTACTAAATCTGATAATGTATCCCACATCATTCCTGCAGTCAATCAGAGAAGTAAGCTTCAGAAGCGGATGACTGCAGTAGGGTCAGAATTCCCTACATTTCTGATCGGTCCTCCATCCTTTTCCAGATTTGTTTGAACTTTTTATTTGTGTGTTGAAAATTGTCCACTTTCTCAGATCTGTTCAACCTGCATTCCTTTTCTACATGTCCATACTTGTTACAGAAATAACATCTCATGTGTCCAGAGAAATAAGCATAAGAATCATAATGAGTATTTCTAATCTTTCTCCTTTTGCAATCAACTGCTTTGTGTCCATACATGTTACATGAGAAACAATATCCCCTGAAGAAACTAGAGTACCTTTCTGAGTAGAACCTGTTTGTTTGTGGCTGAAATGATCTACTCCTGCAATTTGCTGCAACATGCCCATAATTATGACATTTAAAACATTCAACGTTCTTGAATGAATTCCTTTGAGAATTCATGATTTTTGGTTGATCTTTTATTTCTTTCAACACTTCAGGTTTTGCATTGACATCCTCTGAATTTTTAGCACTTCCTTGTGAGCTAGATTCACCTTTAACAGTTTCATGGAAACCAAGACCAAGTTTGATAGCAGGAGACATTTGATTACTTAGAATATGGTTCAAATTGTTAGTACTATCTTGAAACCTCAAAATTTTAACCTTTTCTTCTAATTTACCTTTGAGAATGTTTACCTCAACCTCCAAGGCTTGACATTGCTTTGTCATGCTTTCTTCTTTCCTTCTTCCATCTTCTACTTGATCCTTCATATTTAGAATCTCTTCTTTCAACCAATTTTCGTTTTCTTCACATGTTTGTTCTAGCTCTTCATTCTTCTTATTTGATTTTTTCAGATCTTCTTTGAGAGATATGATTTCTGCTTCAAGGCCTTCCTTTTCAAATGATTGTAGAGGTTCCTCATTTTTCTTACTTGATGCTTCTAGATCTGCCTGCAGAGAGATGATTGCAGCTTCAAGTCCTTCATTCTTCTTTCTTGATTTTCCAAGATCTGCTTCTAGATCTTTAATTCGATTGGATGCATAAGTATGAAACCTTTGATACTTGTCCACCTGTCCATTCAACATTTCTATTTGATCTTTCATTTGAGAGGTCATCTCTTTGTAAATAGTTTCTTGCTTAGAAGTTGAACTTTGTAGTTCTTCAACTTTAGTCTTGAGAGCTTCTACAACTTTACTTTCACTATCTTCACTATTGTTTGCACAAAGAAGAGTATTACAAGTGGCCTTCTTCTTTTCCTTCTTTGCCATGAGTACTTGTAGAGCTTCGTCAGAAACTTCTGGATCCATATTGTCACTTTCACTATCATAATCTTTGCACATGCAGTTAATTAAGAGACAAGAACAACGATTAATACCTGGTTCATCTTCTTCAATTTTTGCTATACATGATTTCTGAGGTATCTTCTTGTTTCGAGTAGCCTTCTTCTTTTGCTTCTTAGCCATGAGCACTTTCAGATCTTGGTCAGAATCTTCTTCATCTTCACTGGACACTTCATCATCATATTCTTTTGCATAATAACTCTTTTTCTTTTCAAATTGTTTCCCTTTACCATGCTTTTCTCTATAAGGACATTTAGCAGCATAATGACCAACTTTTCCACACTCAAAACATTTGAAGGGAAGCTTACCTTTGAATCTTCCAGTACCTAGTTGGAGCTTTCTCACGAAATTCGTTTCTTCTTCATCAGATATATAGCTGGATTCTTTGACATTTTCCTTTTCCTTTCCTTAAGGCAGCTTCTCTTATTTGAGAGGGACCTCCTTGTCTCATTTCAAAAGCAGTCAGAGTACCATGTAATTGAACAATAGTAAGCGTTTGCAGATCTTGCCTTTCTTCAATAGCTGAAACTTTAGAGTCAAATTTTGAAGTCAAGGATCTTAAGACCTTTTCAACCAGAGTAGTATCAGTTATGCTTTCACCCAAATTTCTCATTCGATTTACAATATCATCCAGACGAAGGAAGAAACTGGCAACACTCTCATCACTATGCATCTTCAAATTTTCATATTCAATTCTAAGAGTTTGGAGTTTTGCATTTTTTACCTTTGTGTCTCCTTCATAGCTTAGAATGATTTTGTCCCATATTTCTTTTGCTGAATGTAGCTGCATCACTTTAGCAAATTCTGATTCAGACATGCTTCCCAATAAGACATTCTCTGCTTTGGCATTGATTTCATACTTCTTTCTTTCAGCTGCATCAGTAGGAATACTTGCCGGGTATTGATAACCTTCTTCCACGATTGCCCATACATCTGCACCAAGACTTTGCATATATGCTTTTGTACGTACCTTCCAGAATATCAGATTGCTTCCATTGAATAGAGGTGGCTTTATAGACATTACTCCTTCTTGACTTCCCATTGCGACGGATCTCCTTCAAGCGATCAAGCTTCTGCAGAAGGACCACGCTCTGATACCAATTGTTGGGAAAATACTGAGAGGGGGGGGTGAATCAGTATTTACTGCATATTCAAAACTTTCACTTTTTCTTGCTTTTAAAACGCATACGCTACTTTCCTGAACCAGACTTGCGTATATACGCGGATACCCTTTACGAAACTCGCGTATACACAGATATCTATTTATGTCATTAATTCTTCACTTAAATCATTCTTTCATTCATTCATCAGATATTCAATAAGCAGTAAACATGTGCAGTAAGAACAGAATAAATCATCACACAAAGCATCACACATGAACACTAGGATTTTTAGGTGGAAACCCAAGTCGGGAGAAAACCACCGCTGCAGTTGCTCAGCCTTCAATATTTTATTATAGAGAAAACATCTTACAAAATATGTGCTGGCGCAGACTTGACCAGCACGCAGGCACCCACCTGCGCTCGTTTACCAGCCTCTCCTGGAAGGGAGCTACGACCCCCTGACTCGTTTACCAGCCTCTCCTAGAAGGGAGCTATGACCCCCCGATCTTGTTTACCAGCCTCACCTGGAAGGGAGCTACCACCCCCTGACTGAAGGCTACAACCCTCAGCACCACCTTGGACCACGTTTCATCAATTTTCACACTAGATCCAACAACTTCAATAGAACACAACTTGCAGGCCACGTTTCATCATATTTTCAGACTGGACCCTTTCAATACTTTTAAGCTCAACCATACATCACCAACAGATACTTATCAATTCAGACAACACAGTTCAGATAACAGTAATACAGCAGAACAGATCAGATGTTTCATACCCCATGCTTCATCAAACCCTAGTTTGCATACGTGCTTTCATTTCACTGATGTCGCGTATATACGCGCTTCAGTCCACACAAACCAGCGTATACCTCTGTATGTATTTCATTGCGCATACGCGCTTTCTCTTCAGTGAAGCCGCGTATATACGCGCTTCCTCTTCGGCGAAGTAGCGTATAGATCTTCAACCATCATAGAGCAGCATACTTCTTCAGATCAGACATTCAGTTCAGATTTAACCCTTTACTTCAGACAGATGTTCACCTCATCACAGATCTAATCACTCCATAAACAGATCTAGCAAATACAGATACATTTCAGATCTAGATATCCCGCTTCATCATTTCTTCATAGGTGCATCATAGATTCAGATCTATCATCAAACCTTTACCCTTTCCATACGGATATACTTCACAAAGAAGTATTCATTCAAGCTCAGACATCTTGCTCTCACTCTCATGATATGCACAATGAATTTCTTCTCCTTATATAGGTTTACCCTTTGTCAATACCATGAGCCCCTTTTTCAATACCATGAGCCCAAAACCACATTACATCCGATGGTATTCCTGGACGGGGTCAATTAGGCGAATCATTACCCAATACAATGGGTCAATACCATGGTGGTTACCCCTGGTTTTGCACTTTTTGAACGCTTTTGCCCATACGCGACTTGGAACGTTCTTTCCCGCGTGCATACGCGACTTCCCTTAGACATATCCACGTATTCCTTGAGACATAATCTTTTTATCATACTTTGAGCACATTCTGAATTCTTTTCTTCATTGCCTTCTGTACACACTGTAGATACATCAGATTTCCTTCATCAAGAACATATTCTATCAAGCACAACTTCATCTAGTAAGTTGCCACTATCTTCATCAAGAGGGTTGTCATTCAAGGACAACACTTAGCATCATATTGCTAGCAGACATCATTTCATATCAGATTTACATCATTTACCAAGTCCAATAACTTCATCAGGTGTTTTTCCATCAAGGACAACATATGTCAATAGTCGCATGTCTTCATCTTCATTCAGTGGGTTGCCATCAAGGACAACACTCTGCATCATATTTCCAGCATTCTTCTGGATGACTAAGCTTTATGTGCAACTACCCTGTATATGTGGCATCAGAGAATTCAGAAATGATGCAATCGATGGCATTTGAAAGAAATTTTATTGTTTTTTGCTGATTATGCGGCTTGATAAGGTAGGTCCACATTGTATCCCATGATATTACTTGTAATTGGCCAATTTGATGATTTTATTGATTATCTCTTGTTTCCATCTATAATCAGTTTCTTTTACCCGAGGTAATTGGCCAGGGGTACAATATGAAATAAAATTGATTACATACAGGCTATCATTCACCAGCTGTGTAACATTGTTCATCATACTTTTAGCTCTGCATGTAGCTCTTTCTGCTTTGACTAAACATTGTTCCCATTTCCTAAATTTCCTGAATTTCTGTCTTTCCTATACTCAAGAATTATGTTGGCTATCTTATCAGAAAGAGTGACAGCCCAATCCATTATCTCGGAACTAACAATAGAATGTATTAATGGCACCATTTGTATGGAAAACCTAGCCGAGTTATCATTCCCAAACAATCTACACATCATTGCTGTGGCATAACAGTATGGAGGAAAAAGAGACTCCACAGAGTACATACCTGAAGCTTCATGTATATTCTTTTTCAGGAACCCTTCTCCATTATTTAATTGGTTCCGACTGATTTTCATGATTCACAGCAAATTCCTTGATGAACTCTTTGTTATAAAATTTCTGTGGGTCTGGAAGGTGGTACATCGCTTTAATGTCCTCTGGTTTGAATGACCCGAATATTGCTCCAGAAGCTGAAACAAAGGTTCTGTCTTTGATAGCCACATTATCAACTACCCACCTAATAACATCATAATATGGGAAAATGTTTGCCCGAGCTGCAACTCGGTGCAGAAAAGAGTTTGTTAATGCTCTAAGAAGATTTTTAGAATCAGAGTCTGAGTCATCTTCGTCAGGAATTGTAGCCTTAACTTCAAAAACTTTATGGTTTTCCTTTTCAAGCAAGTTATATACATTTTCCCATGTCATCTTACCAAGTCCCTGGCATGAGGTATCTGTAACTAGCTTAAGCTTTTTTGGTTTCTCTTTAGGCAGCATAGTGAACATAGGAGTTTTTGTAGTGATGGCGGCTTTTGATTTTCTGGATCTTTTCGACATTTCAGTATCAGGCAATGTTTCCCTCGTTCTGCGAATGAAATAATTGGACGTTCTATTGTTCTGCAACAAAGAAAAGCTTTCAGCCGAGGTAAAAACGCAATAATGAAAACAGCTATGTAAAAGTATTTATTCGTTGATTTGCATTTATTATTTCCGTGGTTAAAACTTAAATGCCTACTAGGGAGTCACACTCACGCATTCAAAACAAAAAAAAAACATTATTATTTGTTTGATTTTCAATTAATGGTAACGTACAATCAGAGATCGACATATTTTGAAATAAGTGTAAAAATATTACCTTTTAAATGCTTGGGATGCCAAAAATAAATAATATATGAAATATAATAAATATTCACATCGCGAGTTTTTTAAAGGTAAATGAAATAACGTAATATGATTTATGCCGAATCCCGATTGCGAAGATCACATCGGGGATTTTTAAAATGGAATGAATCGTTAAAGAGTTTCTCCGATAATCCAATTGCGATGAGGTGGGGTCCACCGTGTCGGAGTCTTTCAATCAAATGAATTTGACGTTTATTCCTCCGAAATGTGATTGCGATAAATTGCATTGCATCGGAAGTATGCAAAAAAAACATAACATTTTATAGCTTATCTGAAATGCGATTAAGATTGAGTTCCATCGCATCAGATTTTTACAAAGTGAAAATAGAACTTAAAGATTTCTCCGATTTTCCAATTTGTGATTACTGTACACATCAAATATTGTTAAATATAAAGATTTTATATAATATTTTGATATGATTAAAAGCTTAGTGTCTCATCGGATCAGAAATTTTTCTAAGGTTGTATTTGTTTATACACTCTTTGTAAATAAAAATATGTAATATGTCTTTTTATCAATGAATCTTTTATTTCTAAATAAAATGATCAGATTGTTTCTAAATCTTTTATTTCTATCTAGAAAGAAAGATAAAAAAAAGGGGACATATTTCTAAATGAAATTTATTCTAAAAATTTAGAAATGGGGAGGGTTTTTGTATAATACAACACTGTGCTATAGAGCATTCATTCTAAATTGCCGACAATACACCAATTCTAAGACCAAAAACACCAAAAAAATAAAAGAGAACCTTTCATGAGACTAGTTGTAGTTGTGGGGTGGATTTTCTTCCACAATTGGGCAGTTGTAGCCTTCATCTGGGTTGCCAGCCATTTCTTTGGGCTTCTGGGCTGAGAAATCAAACGAGGAGGGAGAGTGTGAACTTTTCAAGGCTGATTCCTTATGCCCAAATTCGTCGCTGCTTGAGGATGGAGAGCTGGAGCTATCACTGCCAGAAGTTTCGGAGCCATTTTTGACTAGGAGGGCTATTTCATTCTGAGCAACCTGGGGAGGCTTGTCCAATATGGTGGACTTCCTTTGCCTCTTTCACGCCCTGGAGTGTTTCCTGGCCTCATAAGATGCCTCCTCCTGGAATGCAACTGTGATTGTTGCATTAACCCAAGGTCTATTCAAATCGTTGCGGAAGATGAAACTTGCAACATTGCTGTTAGAAGGCTGGATATCTACTTCATTTCTGGCAGAGAGGGGCGGCCTCGAACCACTGCTACTGTGTCCTCTATCACCTCTGCCGCTTCCACCCCACCGGCTTCGCATGCAATGATGGCGCTGCATTCTTATCTTTCGAACGGCTAAAATGGAATGGGAGAAGGCGAAGCCTTGAGAGGGGGAGGAAGGAACTTGTGCAGAACCAAATGAAGGTGAAAGCGTGGGCAAAGGCGGGGGAGAAATGAACTCAAGGATCGAGTGTAGAGAATGATAGTTGGAGCTGCTTAGAGCTGACTGCTTATGCAAATTGTAGAGAGAATCCAAGTGAAGGCGGAAGAAAACAGGAGGGCTCGAGCTAAACAGAGTGGGAAAATTGAAGGTGAGAGCAAGGGAGGGAGCACACGCCATTCTCATGGAAGACCTCACACACGTGAGATTAATGGTGAGCGAGTGGAATAATGGTAAATAGCAGGCCGCCTGCAGGTATTTAATGGCCAAGGTACCATAAGCGAATGGAAAAAAGTGGCTCGGACAGCTGTTACGGTCCTCGCCCGCCACCGACCAGCTGTTATGCAACACCCGCATTCAGGAATTATTATTATTATTATTATTATTGTCATATAGTATTTTTTTTTGGTAATTTTGACATTGGTGAGGCTGCATCATGGTCATGCCCAAGAATAACGCCCGAGTACGATAGGGAATTAAATTGATGACTTAACATCTAGGAGTGCTTTAACAACACACCCAAACACTGTCTATCCAAGACTCTGTGAATGTCATATAGTAAAATTAACAACCATTCATATATATGTTTTTTTTTTTTAATATAAATATTTTTTTATTAATTTTTAATATAATATTATATAATATTATATCACAACATCTCTTCAATATTAGATTATAAAGAAACTCGTTACTCTTTCAATGCTATAAGAAATTAAACATAAAAATATCTTCTAGATAATTTAATAAAATGAATATATTTGTATTATTAAATTTTACAAAATCAACCTTTAAATAAAAAATAAAAATATATTGCCCACGTGATGTAGCTTAATTGGTGATCACCTTGTTATGAATTCATATGTAAAGGAAGAGATTCAAAGTCCAAATCCCCATGAGTTAAACCAAAAAAAAAAAATACAAATATATTTGATATATTATCTATAGAAATTACAACAATGGATTCAATCTGATCATGCAATGACCTAAAACAAGATACTGAATCCTTCTACAATATTTGCGGAATATAAAACACGATCGCTTAATCACATGCAAGTAAGAGAAAGAAGTAAATCAATCACACAACACAATATTTTCCTAGGGAAAGAAACTGCCCAAAACCCCTCCATCTTTATTGTATAATCAACCAAGGAATCATGAAACAATAAAATGCATGTGTGCTCACCACAACCTCATACACTCTACCAATTGCTTCCCACTGATCTAGGCAAAATTGGACAAACACATAGCCAATTTCCTGCCTACCCTCAGCCTGCCTTGCCCACGCAATCCATAGAGAAATAAACCCCTATTAAATAGGAAATTTAGACTTCCTTGATTTCACAATCCATCATGGGCTTCCTGTGGCTTTATAACTACACCTGGGCAGTTTGCTAAAAATACAACTGATAGTTTACTAGCCTTAAACCTTTGTCTCAACTGGGGCTCCATTAGAATTGAAATGCATGCAACTATTAATAGTGAATAATCAATTACTTGGTAGATCACTACTTGTGAATTAAATTTTAATTTACTTGATCTTCCACTAGCTCATCAAACAGTTAGAACTAGTTAAATTGATTTTAACTCAATTAATGTGAGTTAACTGATCCCACTCACACCACACTAGTGCTACAATTGAAATTGGACCCTGTTAATAATAGAATCACTTTACATACCTATCCTTTGACCCTCAACTCTAAATTATTGGGCTAACTAAGTCTATCACACTTAGTTAACTATCACAAGTTGTTATGAGATAATATTACAATTAATTTTCCAATTTATTTAAAAATCGATTGCACACCTTCTCACTAATGTGTCACTAGAATCCCTCACTCATGTGTGACCTGAGATTCCACACTAGTGTGTGTGAATTTTCTTGTTGAATTTCAACACTCCCTCTCAACAAGAAAGGGATTATCTACTACCCCGATCCTGCCTCTGTAGTATTTGAATTTCCTCTTCACAAGCGCCTTCGTCAAGATATATGCATCCTGATCCTTCATGGGAATGTACTGCAACAACATAATGCTCCTCTAAACACAATCTCTGGGATGGTGGTACCAAATGTCAATATGCTTGGACCTGTCATGGAATACTAGATTAACCGAGAGTTTTATGCAACTCTGGTTATCGCAATGTATCATCGTCGGATCCATCTGATGACCAAACAAACCAACAAGTATATTCCTCATCTAGATGGCCTCACATGCAGCCTGACTAGCTACCATGTACTCTGCCTCGGTTGAACTAAGTGCAACTAATCTCTGCTTCCTGTTGTACCAAGCAATTGTTGTTGATCCTATGCTAAAGATGCCCCCTAACGTGCTCTTCCTGTTTGATGGACTACCTACCCAATTTGCATATGCGAATCATTGAAGCTTCACTCCCTCTGTCTGTCTGTACCATAATCCATACTCTGTAGTGCCCCTGAGGTATCTCAACATATGCTTCCACGCCTTCCGAAATAGCTTGGTAGACTTAACCATAGCTTGACTAAGTTGGTTAACTGCATAGCATATGTCTAGTCGTGTGTTCACCAAATACATAAGTGAACCCACAAGCTGCTTGTAAATAGTAGCATCCACTACCTCACTTGAAGTAGCATCCTCCTTCCTCCAGTTTCTTGCAAGAGGAGTCTCCATGGTTTTGTTGCCCTCCATGTGGAACTTCCTTAGAATCTCCTTGGCATACTTGTCCTGAGATACAAATAGCTCCCCATCTCTTTTCCATGTTTCCAAGCCAAGGAATGCAAGAGCCCCATGTCCTTCATCTCAAACTCTCTTGCAAGATCCTCTTTGCAAGAAGTTATGAGTTAGTCATCACCTGTCAATATAAGATCATCAACATAAAGTACATTAACCAAAATCTTACCATCAACCACAATATGATATAGGTTCGCATCTGCTTCAATCTTTGTGAAGCCCAACTCGGTGAAATAGTTTTCAATCCTGATGTACCAAGCACGAGGTTCTTGCTTCAACCCATACAGTGCTCTCTTGAGTCTGCACACATGCAACTCCCTGTCAAAGGTCTCGAAACCTTATAGCTGCTCAATGTACACTTCTTCCTCAATAAACCCATTGAGAAAGGTTGTCTTTACATCCATCTGATGTATTTTCCACCCCATCTGCACTGAGAGTGCAATGATAGATCTAATAGATGAGTACCTTTCAACTGGTGCAAAATTCTCCTCATAGTCAATCCCCTCTACTTGTAAGAATCATCTGGCCACAAATCTAGCCTTGTATTTCTCCACACTCCCATATGCTGCTTGCTTCACCTTGTAGATCCACTTGGATCCAACCACTGACTTCCCCACTGGTCTTGGGACCACTTCCCATGCATTATTTCTGATAATGGAGTCATACTCCTCAACCATGGCATTAAGCCATGTTGGCTGCTGCACTGCTTCCTCAAAAGAGGATGGTTCTGTCACAATACACTTGCTCATAAGATCCATGTATCCAGTATACCTATTTTGGGACCTTCTTTTCTTGTGTTGTGATGTAGGTGCACCTACATGCTCTATCGCATCTAGCATTAATCTGTCAGCCTCTCTGGTGAATTTCCTACCATTTTTGGTGGATGGCTCTGCATGAGTGGTTCCTACCACTCCATGATCCTCTGGTTGTGGCTGCTCTACATCCTGAGGTTCATCCTTTGGAACTAAGAGTTCCTCATCTACATTCAAGTCAAGCTCCCTCTCAAGGGACAATCACATGGCTTTCTCCTCATCAAATTTAACATCTCTCCTAACAACTGTCGTCCTGTTAGCTGGAAAATACACTTGATAGTTGTGGGGAGTATCAGTGTACCCCAAAAATATCCCAACCTCTGTTGTTGGTTCTAGATTCTTCCTGACATATTTAGTTAGATGTAAATAGAGAGATGAGAAAAAAAATTCAAAATATGAATCATTCGGTTTCTTACCTGAAAAATCCTCCTCTGTTGTACTCATGCCAAGTATCCAATGAGGACTATGGTTCTGCACAAATACCACTGTGTTGCATGCATCTTCCCATAGATGCAACGGTAGGCCCTGATCATGTAACATAGCTCATGTTGCTCCCACAAATCTGTTATTTCTTTCCGCAACCCCATTCTCTTTTGGTTTATGAGGTGAAATCAATTCTCTCTGAATTCCTTCTTTGGCACAGAAGTTCATGAATTCATTAGAGATATAATCACCACCATTGTCGCTCCTTAGAGCTTTCACCTTCTTCCCTGTATCTTTCTCTATCAGTGTTTTGAACTCACAAAACTTGGAGAACATATGATCTTTCTTCTACAGAAAGAAGATCCAACACTTTCTAGAAAAATTATCAACAAAAATCACATAAAACATGTGATTTGTTGTGGAAGGTATAGAAAATGGTCCACACACGGCTGAGTGAACTCTCTCAAGTATTATCACTGCTCGGTTCTCCTTCTCATGAAAAGTGTCTTTAGTATACTTCCCCATGGTACATCCCTTGTATGTGTCTATCTGCATAAGTGTACCCTTTGGAAGACCTATAGAAATCTATTGCATGATCCTCAAAGCACTGTGGTGTAGATGGCCCAATCTCCTATGCCATAACTCACCAGTATCCTGGCTCACCACTTCCCTTGCTTTACTGCTCAATGTTGCGCAACCATCTACATCAAGTTTGTAGATCTTCACACGAACCCCAATCTACTTTAACTGTGATGTGGCTTTGTGACAAAGGAATGTCTTTCCTTCACTAAAAACCACATCATATCCAATATCATCCAACAAAGACACTGGAACTAAATTCTTTTTCAAGCCTGGTACATGCATGACATATTTTAATATGAAAGGTTATCCTGATTGTCTCTGGAAAGTAACTGTACCAATCCCGGTAGCGCTATACCTTCGTCATCGCCCATCTCGATGTGCATCTAAAGGTCCTTCTCCTCCAAGCTACTAAAGAGTTCTTTGTTTCCTGTCATATGGAAAGATGCTCCACTATCAAAGTACCACATAGATCCCATCATAGTTGATGCCATGCATGCAATGAGAGAGAAGTCCAACTCAAACTTTGAGGCCAAAGCTTCACTTGTTTTCGGTCCTGGAGCCTTCTTTTTGTTCTTCTTATTTTGTGGACAATTTGTGGCATAGTGTCCATGATCATGACAATGAAAACATTTCACCTTTGACATGTCACGCTTCTTTCCTTCTTTTCCAGTCTTAGACTTGGAATAGGACTTCTTCCCCTTCCCCTTCTTTGCCTTACCAGCCAAGGCACACTTTTCCTCATCATCAGTCTTGGATGAGGATCCATCCCTGGTATTCTGCCGAAACTCTTCTTGTAACAAATCTGACCATAGTCGCTCCCAATATGGTAATTTATCCCTCCCATTCACAGAGTCCTAGTAACTATTCTAGCTCTTGAGAAGGCCTAGAAGTGCTAGGCTCACCAAGTTATTATCAAATATAGTAATCCCAACACTTCCAAGCTCATTTCAACATTGAGTGAACTTGGTCAAGTATTTCTGGATTGTGTCGCCCTTCTCCATTTTGATTTTTTTGAGCTTGTCCTTGAATGCCAATTTTTTGTGGTCACTGTTGCTTTGAAACAAATCTGTCAAGGCCTTCCACATAGCATATGGATTTTCCTTTCCATGGAGACTCGAGACAATATGATCTCAAACTCCCTCTAACAATAACCTCCTCACCTTTGCTACCTTCTTCTTCCATGCATCAAGAAGTTGGGCATATGCTGCTACGGGCTTGGGAATACCATTATTTATGAATTCTATCAACCCATTGTCCTCCAACACTACCTCCATCATGTCCTTCCATGAAATATAATTCAAATTTCCCTCGAGTGCAAATTCAAGTCTCAAGCCATTGAAAGACATCTTGATCTGCTTCTAGCTCCAAAGAAAGTATCTGAAAATTTGAATATTGTTCAACACAAAATCAATTTCTTCTCCACTATTTTGATTCCTGGCGCTCTTGTAACTTGTATAAATTACACCAATGGATTCAATCCGATCATGAAATGTACTAAAACAATATACCAAATCCTTCTACAATATTTACCGAATACAAAACACGATCTCTCAATCACATGCAAGTAAGATAAATAAGTAAATCAAGTGCACAACCCAAGATTTTCTTAGGGAAAGAAAATGCTAAAAACTTCTCCATATTTATTGTATAATAAACCAAGGAATCATGAAACAATACAATGCATGTGTGCTCACCACAACCTCATACACTCTACTAATTTCTTCACATTGATCTAGGAAAAATTGGACAAACACATAGCCAATTTCATACCTACCCTCAGCCTACCTTGCTCATGCAATCCCTAGAGAAATAAACCCCTATTAAATAGGAAATTCAGAATTCCTTGATTGCATAATCCATCATGGGCTTCATGTGGCTTTTTAACTACACCTGGGTAGTTTTCTAAAAATACAACTGATAGTTTACTTGCCTTAAAACTTTGTCTCAAATAGGTCTCCATCAGAATTTACATGCATGCAGCTATTAATAGTGAATCAATCGTTACTTGGTAAATCACTACTTGTGAATTAAATCTGTTTTAATTCACTTGATCTTCCACTAGCTCCTCAAACAATTAGAACTAGTTACACCTCAATTAATGCGAGTTAACTAATCCCACTTGCACCATACTAGTGCTATAACTAAAACTTGACCCCGTTAATAACATAATCACTCTACATGCCTATCCTTTGACCCTCAACTCAAAATTATTGAGCTAACTAATTCTGTCACACTTAGTTAACTATTACAAGTTGTCATGAGATAAGATTACAATTAATTTTCCAATTTATTTAAAAATTGGTTGCACACCTTATCACTAATGTGTCATTAGAATCCCTCACTCATATGTGACCTGAGATCCCACACTAGCATGTGTGAATTTTCTTATTGAATTTCAACATTATTTAATTTCATGTATAAATTTAAAATTAAATACATTAAAAAACATATAACTTCATTTGAAACAGTCTTAAGCATTACTTGTAGAAATTATATAACTGATATGTTATATGCCTAAGATTCTCCTGATCACACACTATTTGGCTTCATGCACAATACAGAATCTATTCCACCATTGATCATCATATGCGGAAATTAAATCAATTGCATGCACACATTAAAACCATAAAAATTCACACACATTAACACAGTGATTTATGGGAAAGCTTAAAGCTGAAAAACCCCAACTATCTGTATAATATATGTCATAGAGATCATGTAACAATAATAATACAAAGCTAACCACAAGCTCTCAGTATCTCCAATCGCTACACACTAATCAGGTCCTGATCTAGCAAATTCATGCACCGATCCACTACAACCTGCTAGCCTGCCTCTACTGCATAATCCCTGCTAAATATGGGCTCTGAATGAGTTCGAATCCACCTCGCTTGCACTGCGCAATCCTCATTGGCATCTCCATCAATGTGTGGTGCAAAATCATGCACCAGTATAGTCACAAATGATAGTCACACTGCTCTTTCACCTATCTCTCCACTGGTCTCCATTGAAACTGTCCATGCACTGTAGTTAACTGATGTATTCTTCAGTTGATTAATGAGTTAATAATTAGTGAATTAATTATTAATTAATTCACACCACTCTCACTAGTGTATCAATCAGTTAGACTATATACAACTAGCTCAACTGTGTCTAATTGAGTTAAACTGAACACAACTCCACCAACTACCTCAATCAACTCCACCAAACTCTGTCACATGAGTTCTAACTGAATTCTCCATGAAATAGCTCCACTTAACCCTCAGGAATAGCGTAATTCCTTCTGTCAGCTCCTGTGCCACATCTGTGCACTTAACTGAAGTGCTCCAAGAGAATAAGATAATGTTTATAGCATGGAAAATTTTAAGGGCTAATATTCGCAGGTGGGCTAAATTTCCATGTTTTTTCCAAAAAAAAAGATTCATCAATTTCCATTTTTTATAAAAATGATTTGCCCAAATTTTACAATATAAAATTATTTTAACTTAAAAATTTCCAATATTATATAGAGAGTATATAGAAAACCATTATAAATTTGAATAATTTTACAAATATATCAATAAACATTTTATATTTTTAATATTAGGGACTATTGAGATTCGCCAATGTTTTAAACTTCAAAATAATTTCCCATACTTAAAATTTTCCCTGGTTTATAGTCCAAATATTATTAAGAGCTAATAATATTCAACATATCTATTTTTAGACTGGAAATCTAAAAATAGATTCTGCCCAATATGTCTAAAAATAGAAGTCCATCTATTTTTCCAACTTGACCAACCATCCACAAATAGCATCCTGCAACTCATAGAATATGATCGACATGTCTAAAAATAGACTTTGCGCCAAAAATAGCCTACAGGCCCACTTAGTGAAGGCGACTTCTTTTCACTAAGCTCATCATCTTGTTGCAATCTCAACACTCCCTCTCAACAAGATAGGGATTATCTGCCACCCCAATCCTGCGTCTATGGTATTCAAATTTGCTCCTGGTGAGCACCTTCATCAAGATATCAGCATCCTAATCCTCCGTAGGAATGTAAGAAAGTAACATGATCTTCCACTGCACACAATCTCTGATATGATGGTACCAAATGTCAATATTTTTATATCTATCATGAAATACTGGATTAACCGAGAGTTTAATGCAACTCTAATTATCACAATATATCACAGTAGGATCTAAGTGTGAAATGAACAACCCGACCAGGATCTTCCTCATCCATACAGCCTCGCATGCAGCCAAACTTGCTGCCATGTACTCGGCCCCCGCTGCACTAAGTGCCACGGATCTTTTTTTCCTGTTGTACCAAGAAACTGTTGTCGACCCAATACTGAAAATCCCTCCAGATGTGCTCTTTCTGTCCGTTGGGCTCCCTGCCCAATCTGCATCCGTAAAGCCACACAAATTCACCTCATTCGATTGTCTGTACCAAAGTCCATATCCTGATGTGCCTCTGAGATATCTCAATACATGCTTCCCCCCCTTCCAAAAGAGCTTGGTAGGCTTAACCATAGCTTTTGAAAGTTGGTTAAGTGCATAGCATATGTCGGGTTGTGTATTGACTAGATACATAAGCGACCCCACCAACTGTTGGTAAATAGTGGCATCCACTACATCTGCCAATGTAGCATCCTCTTTCCTCCCACCATCAGGAAGAGGAGTGTCGATAGGCTTGCAGCCTTGCATGTTGAACTTCTCCAGTATCTCCCAGGCATACTTTCCTTGTCACACAAATAATCCATCACTGTGCTAGCAAATTTCCAATCCCAAGAAAGGAGGCCCAAGTCCTTCATCTCAAACTCCTTTGCAAGATCAGCCTTGCATGAGAGTATCAACTGTTCATCACCAGTTAGTATCAAATCATCTACATAAAGTACAATGATCAACAACTTACCATCAACCACTATCTGGTACAAGTTGGGATCCGCCTCGCTCTTGGTAAAACCAAGTTCGGTAAAATAACTGTCGATCCATGTGTACCAATCACAAGGTGCTTGTTTCAGCCCATACAGTGCCCTTTTGAGCCTGCACACATGCGAATCACTGCTGAAGATCTCAAAACCTTCATGCTGCTCTATGTACACCTCCTCCTCAATGACTCCGTTGAGGAATGTAATCTTCACATCCATCTGATGAATGTGCCACCCCATCTACGCTAAGAGAGCTAGGATGCTCCGTATGGAAGAATACCTTGCGACAAGTGCAAAGGTTTCTCATAGTCGATCCCCTCAATCTGTGAGAAGCCCCGAGCAAAAAATATTTCCTTGTACTTCTCGACGCTCCCGTCAGCAGCTTGATTCAATTTGTAGATCCATCTCGAACCTACCACTGATTTCCCTTCTGGCTCTGGGACAATATCCCATGCACTGTTTTTGACAATCGAATCATACTCTTCCACCATGCCATCTACCCATGCAGGGTCCTCCACAGCTTCCTCGAAAGAGGATGGGTCTGTCACGATACACTTGCTCATCAGAGCCATGTATCCAGTATATCGGTTAGGTGATTGTCTCTGTCTGTGCTGTGATGTAGGTGCTCCTACAATCTTCTCTGCATCTTGATTCAGTCGCTCAGCTTCTGTAGTGTGCTTTCGCCCTCTGATGGTTGGTGCTGCATGAGTGGTTTCTTCCACTCCATGAACCTCCTCTTATGGCTGATCCACATCCAGAGACTCATCCTTAGGAACTAATAGCTCCTCATTTGCATGCAAGTGTGGCTCCCTTTCAAGCGAACACTTCATGGCTTTCTCCTCATGAAATTTGATATCCCATCGCACAATAGTCTTCCGACTGTCTGGAAAATACACACGATAGTTGTGGGGTGTTTCTGTGTACCTGAAAAATATCCAAACCTCTGCGGTTGGCTCCAGCTTCTTCCTGGCATCCTTCGTCACATGAATGTAAATAGGTGAGCCAAAAATCTTCAAATGAGAAATATCAGGCCTCTTACCAAAAAACGCCTCCTCGGGTGTACTCATGCCAAGTATCCTGTGAGGACAATGTTTTTGCACATAAACTGCAGTGTTGCATGCCTCAGCCCACAAGTGTATGGGAAGGCCCTGATCATGCAACATCGCCCATGCAACACCCACGATCATTCTATTATTTCGCTCTGCGACCCCATTCTGCTGTGGGTTATGAGGCGTTATGAGCTCTCTTCGAATTCCTTCTGCACTGCAAAATTCCTTGAATTAAAAAGAGATGAATTCACCACCATTGTCGCTCCTAAGATCCTTCACCTTCTTCCCCGACTCTTTCTCCACCAGTGCCTTGAACTCACAGAACTTTGAGAATGTCTCACTCTTCTTTTGCATGAAGAAGATCCAGCACTTCTGAGAAAATTCATCAACAAATATCACATATTACATGTTATTTGTTGTTGAAGCTGCTGAGAAAGGTCCACACACTTCTGTGTGAATTCTCTCAAGGATCATCATGGTGTGACTATCCTTCTTGTGAAAGGTGGCTTTCACAAATTTTCCCAAAGTACATCCCTTGCACTGATCTGACTGCGCAAGTGTACCTTTAGGAATCCCAGTAGAAATTTGCTGCAAAATTTTCAAAGCACCATGGTGAAGATGGCCCAATCTCCTGTGCCATAGCTCACCCTCATCCCGGCTCACCAATCCTTTTTCCTTGCCTACCATTGCTGCGTAGCCATCTACCTGCAACTGATAAAGGTTCTTAACTTGAACCCCTATCCTCCGGGTTTCACTAGTTGCCTTACTGCGCAGGAAAGCCTTTCCCTCGCTAAAGACAACATCATATCCCTTGTCTTCTAACATCGCCACAGAGATAAGATTCTTCTTCAATCCTGGAACATGCATCA
This sequence comes from Pinus albicaulis, assembly GCA_034641835.2. NCBI lineage: Eukaryota > Viridiplantae > Streptophyta > Pinopsida > Pinales > Pinaceae > Pinus > Pinus albicaulis. The sequence continues at coordinate 1,214,378,523 of CM076582.1, forward strand.
CTTCCTTCAATCTGAAGGGTTTACCAGACTCCCTCTCAAAGGAAATGGTACCGATACCGGTCACACTGTATCTACCATCATCCCCCATCTCGATGTGCACTCCAAGATCTTTCTCATCCAGATCACTAAACAAATATTTGTCTCCGGTCATATGGAAAGATGCACCACTATCAAGAAACCACACTGATCCCATCACACTTGAAACCAAGCATGCGATCAGTGAAAAATCCAGCTCAAACTATGAGGCTAAGGCCTCTCCAGCTGCAGATCCAGCAGCCTGCTTATTTTTCTTCTTCTGTGGACAATTAGTGGCGTAATGTCCATGTTGGTGACAGTGAAAGCACTTCACCTTAGATGATAGTACATTCTTCTCTCTCTTCCTTGATTTGGGCCAAAGCATTGTCTTTCCTCATCTTCATTCTTCAAGGAAGATCCATCCCTACGACCACCTCTCCTCCTACAAGATCCGACCAAAGTTACCCATATCGCCCACTGCTGCAGTCTCATAGGAATGCCAACTCTTCGGAAGCCCAAGGAGAGCCAAGCTCACCAAGTCCTCTTCATCTACAGTAACCCCCACACTTCCCAGCTCATCCCTGCACTGTACGAACTTCGTGAGGTACTTGGGTATACTCTCGCCCTTCTCCATTTTTATTTTCCTGAGTTTATCTTTGAGTGCCAACTTCCTCTGGTCGCTCTTGCTTTGGAACAATTCTGTCAAAGCTTTCCACATCAAGAATGGAGAATATTTACCATGAAGGCTGGACACTATGTGATCCTTCACACCTTCCAACATAATCCTTCAACATTTTGCTGTCTTCTTTTGCCATGCGTCAAGTGCGGCAGCATCGCTAGAAGCAGGTTTTGGAATTTCTGCATTTATGAACTCCAACCCATTATCCTCCAGCACCGCCTCCATCCTTTCCTTCCATGCAATATAATTCGAGCTGCCCTCAAGGGCATACTCCAATCGCAATCTTTTGAAAGACATCTCAACTTTGACACCAAGAAAACACTACTGCAAATTCGAATTCCAACAGCACAAAACTCAACCGCTTCAATGCTTTGCAATTGCTCCAATGATCAATATTGCTCCGATACCATGTAGAAATTATATAACTGATATGTTATATGCCTAATATTCTCTTTATCACGCACTATTTGACTTCATGCATAATACAAAATCTATTCCACCATTGATCATCATATGCAGAAATTAAATCAATTGCATGCGCACATTAAAACCATAAAAATTCACACACATTAACACAGTGATTTATGGGAAAGCTTAAAGCTGAAAACCCCAAACTATTTGTATAATATATTTCATAGATATCATGTAACAATCATAATACAAAGCTAACCACAAGCTCTCAAAATCTCCAATCACTACACACTAATCAGGTCCTGATCTAGCAAATCCATGCACCGATCCACTGCCACCTGCTAGCCTACCTCTACTACGCAATCCCTGCTAAATATGGGATCTGAATGAGTTCAAATCCACCTAGCTTGCACTGCGCAATCCTCATTGGCATCTCCATCAATGTGTGGTGCAAACTCATGCACCAGTATAGTCACAACTGATAGTCACATTGCTATTTCACCTATCTCTCCACTGGTCTCCACTGAAACTATCCATGCACTGTAGTTAACTGATGTATTCTTCAGTTGATTAATAGGTTAATAATTATTGAATTAATTATTAATTAATTCACACCACTCTCGCTAGTGTATCAATCAGTTAGACTAGATACAACTAGCTCAATTGTTTCTAACTGAGTTAAACTGAACACAACTCCACCAACTACCTCAATCAACTCCACCAAACTCTGTCACATGAGTTCTAATTGAATTCTCCATGCAATAGCTCCACTTAACCCTCAGGAATAGCATAATTCCTTCTGTCAGCTCCTGTGCCACATCTGTGCACTTAACTGAAGTGCTCCAAGAGAATAAGATAATGTTTATAGTCCAAATATTATTAAGAGCTAATAATATGCGACATATCTATTTTTAGACTGGCAATCTAAAAATAGATTCCGCCCAATATGTCTAAAAATAGAAGTCCATCTATTTTTCCAACTTGACCAACCATCCACAAATAGCATCCTGCAACTCATAGAATATGATCGACATGTCTAAAAATAGACATAGTCTAAAAATAGACGTTGCGCCAAAAATAGCCTGCGAGCCCACTTAGTGAAGGCGACTTCTTTTCACTAAAATCATCATCTTGTTGCAAACTCAACATTACTACAAAAATATATTATATTTTTGACTTCATTAAAATGGGTCATTTTTTAGTCCAAAGCGTGGAAGAATAAAACAAACATAAAGTATCAAACAATACTAACACGGTACAAATGAATAATAATACCATGGTACTTCATGTCAAGCTTAAAAGATCCTTGTCTTAGCTCATAAATATTCCTTAACCCATGATGAAAACATTGATGTTATTTTTTCCTACCAAAAGAGTGGCATACATGGTGGGATTAGTATGTATGAGTGGATAGAGTTTTTATTTTGTTCTAATATTTTGTTTTTTTAAGCTATATAGAAATATTTATATTACGAGAAAATTGTTTTTACATTGATAATGTTTATGTCTCAAAAAACTCTTTAGGATCTTATAAAGTGATAAACTGACTATAACTTGTTTCCATGATCCCAAATTTAGTTAAAAAAAGACAAGACATGCTTAGTGTCATACTAACTAATTTTCCCATTAAGATTTCCATACATTGGGATTGATGGGCTGACAAAATGAAACCATGTGCACATATAGTCTGGTAAGACATATTGATATCCATGACCACATAGTAAAAGTAAACTTAACATTGACCAAAATTTTCCATAGTAAAAGTAAATTTAACATTGATATCCATGACTAGAGAAATAGCATTAGAGTTGATGTGAGGCACTTCATCTGCTGGTGCGTTGATGACAGTAAGAGTGTGTGGCTGTGGACCAAAACCATAATCAAAATTAGCCACCACGAAGCGTTTAACCCCTCATACTTAAATACAAAGAGTAAAGGGAGCTCTTCTTAAATGGTTCATGAGGCACAATATTTGATAAGGTTTTGCAAATGGGGTAGCAAGCTAAGTGGGCTTGATTGTGGAAAAACTCCACAGTTAAGCGTGCTTAAGCCAAAGGATTTCTGGGATGGGTGACCTTCGGGGAAGTCCTGGTTACCGGGTGCAAGCCCCAGAAGTGATGATTGACGCTATGTGATTCATTTCACTAGTCTCAATCCCACTTCTTCACCCCTGTGAGCATTACTCGATGCAATGAGTGTTAAGTGGACTATTCAAAAATCATGAGAAATTAGTCATTTACGACTACCTCTCATGGAAATGGTCATAAATGAATGACTTATTTAACGTAGTTGAATCCCAAAAATGATATGTAATATAATGCACTGCGGAAACCCCTCATACTTAAATACAAAGAGTAAAGGGAGCTCTACTTGAATGATTCATGAGGCACAATACTTGCTAAGGTTTTGAAAATGGGGTGGCAAGCTAAGTGGGCTTGATTGTGGAAAAAATCCACAGTTAAGCATGCTTGAGCCAAAGGAGTTCTGGGATGAGTGACCTCCCTGGAAGTCATGGTTATCGGGTGCAAGCCCCGGAAGTGATGATTGACGCTATGTGATTCATTTCACTAGTTTCAATCCCACTTCTTCAACCCTATGAGCATCACCCGATGCAATGAGTGCTAAGTGGGCTATTCAAAAATCATGAGAAATTAGTCATTTACGACTACCTCTCATGGAAATGGTCATAAATGAATGACTTACTTAACGCATTTGAATCCCGAAAATGATATCTAATATAATGCACTGTGGAAATCCCTCATACTTGAATACAAAGAGTAAAGGGAGCTCTACTTGAATGGTTCATGAGGCACAATACTTGCTAAGGTTTTGCAAATGGAGTAGCAAGCTAAGTGGGCTTGATTGTGGAAAAACTCCACAGTTAAGCACGCTTGAGCCAGAGGAGTTATGGGATGGGTGACCACCCGAGAAGTCCTGGTTACCAGGTGCAAGCCTCGGAAGTGATGATTAATTCTATGTTATTCATTTCACTAGTTCCAATCCCACTTCTTCACCCCTGTGAGAATCACCCGATGTAATGAGTGCTAAGTGGACTATTAAAAAATCATGATAAATTAGTCAGTTATGACTACCTCTCATGGAAATGGTCATAAATGAATGAATCACTTAACACAATTGAATCTCAAAAATTATATCTAATATAATGCACTACGAAAACCCCTCATACTTAAATACAAAGAGTAAAGGGAGCTCTACTTGAATGGTTCATGAGGCACAATACTTGCTAAGGTTTTGCAAATTGGGTAGCAAGCTAAGTGGTCTTGATTGTGGAAAAACTTCACAGTTAAGCATGCTTGAGCCAGAGGAGTTCTGGGATGGGTGACGTCTCGAGATGTCCTAGTTACCGGGTGCAAGCCTCGGAAGTGATGATTGACACTATGTGATTCATTTCACTAGTTTCAATCCCACTTCTTCACCCTTGTGAGCATCACCCGATGCAATGAGTACTAAGTGGACTATTCAAAAATCATGAGAAATTAGTCAGTTACAACTACCTCTCATGGAAATGGTCATAAATGAATGACTTATTTAATGCAGTTGAATCCCGAAAATGATATCTAATATAATGCACTGTGGAAACCCCTCATAACTCTAATACTAGTAATTAATTTGGGCATCTCTGCACGAATGATAGTTTGGATAATAATCTATCATATATGAAGGTATATCCAATGGTTTTTTTATTTTTTATTGTTAAATCTACATGATTCTAATAATGAAGTCCAATATTTCATGCCAAGTCTCTCGTTGGGAACATTAATATAAATAATTCAACAATTTTTCAATTACAAATGTATTCTTTAGTTGCATATCAACAAATTGTAATATGGCACATTATTAGAAGATTCAATTGGATCTGATGATATAGGGACAATTCTATGTAGTTAGTGAATTGACTCTTCATATGATGCTTGCAAGGCTAAAGGACCATTAGTGAGTTAGTTTCTAGAAAGGAAAATAATGAATTGAGGAATACCTTTTTCAAAGAATTATCTCAAGTGACTTGTCAAACGAAGTGTTGTACGGGTGGCTAACACAAATGCACATGTTTGACTGGCTTACATTTTAAGAATTAAATGGAAGCAATTAGACCATATCGAATGACTTTTCAAGAGCTATTGAGATGCAATGTAGAAAAATCTTATTGAAAAAATACATTTTAAAGTTTAATTTGATAATTTCATAACCCTGATTAATAATCCTATGAGGTTACGCATACTCTTCAAAGGATATTATCATTAGCATAGATCCATCTTAACCCTAGATGTGCCAAGAATAGGCCTACCGACCCATGCTAAAATGTACAAAAAAGTGGACAAACTTACCATGCTTGCTTACTTCTTGAGCTGATCTTCTTTATCTAGGTTTTTTTCTTCTATTATGATCCCTTGATCCACAATAGAAGAGTAGATTTTATATAGTTTTATCTTAACTACTTTTTTATTTATTTTTTCCTTTTTAGGCATGTAAGTTCCTTCTTTATATTATATATTAATCGAATGCATGATAAAAAATACATGTTTGGCTATTGTTCTTCTAGTAGGGAAACCCAACCAATATTTTGGCCCAAGAGAACATAACTTCCAGAATATTGTTATAACTAAAGTTTGATCTATTTAATTTATATTCTAAACTAAACTAAATAGCTTCCAAATTATTATCATAATCAAAGTTTTTTCTATCTACCATAACTATACTAGTCTAGATGTCATTTATACTATTAAATAAAAGTATATATAAAAAATATGTTGTGCATGCCTAATCATGTATTGTGACCTCACCGACCTTTGGTTTCTCCTCTTCTCAAGAATATTTTAGCCTTAGATTAGCTACTTATTTTGTGAGTTGAGTGATCTTGTTTGCCAACTTATACATCTTTAGTTTATGGTATCTATAGATAGAAAAATCTCTTGTTGTGGTCTCCTTATTTCAACTAGGACCTTCCCCATGATTGTTTTTATTTTTCAATATATGTCAACAACTTCCACGTATCTATTAAAAATTTCCCTTTTTGGTTCCTATATATGGAATACATTTCCAATTACCTCATCATCCTATAAAAATATCTACTTTTTTCTCCTCTGTATGTCTATATTTGATCTAATTTAGCATGATGACCTTGACTTTGGTACAAATTATCATTATCAAGATTTGTCGTGTATGTCCAGACATGAACCTACTCAATGACATCTATCCTGACCTCTTAATGCCATTTATTAAGTGATTATGTTTATGTGTCATCAGTCTTGGAGTATTATGGATGGGACCCCATTTGGGGATATTTTTATCTTGACTTTGAGATGATAGTTTTCTAGCATTGTTAAGGCGACATAGAGCTTGTCTCATTTAATCATCAATTTTATATAGATCTCATGCAGTGGTTTCTCAATTTTTTCTAGTTGGGACATTTGATCTTTTGAGTTAGAGCTAGAGTCATTGGCACATATCAATGTCTGACTTAATGCTAGAGTTATTATTTCAAGGAATTATAGGCTTCTTGTCATTAAATTGGGAGGCCTCAGGTGCACCATTTCAATAACTAGGTTTTCGATAAACTATGGAGGTAAATACAATGAATTAATGTTTGGATACTTTGTTTCCTTTTCCGTTCCTGATTGTTTTATAATGGATATCGAGTATGTTTTTATGATCTGAAGAAGTTTGGGTAATGTGAATAGATGGGCATCTACAATGAGCCTTAAGCATGAGAGATAAACATAATCCAATACTTGTGTTGTTGTTGAAATGAGGGAATGGATGTTCCATGCTTTCCTTCTTAGTGAAATGGTTGGTGAAAAATGTTATTTTTCAAGTGAGGTTCAATAAGATCCTCGGGATCCCTATAGAACCCAAACTTGCCTTGAGGATATACATGCTAATTTTATCATAATAAGTTGCAGATAGTGTGGTCCTTTTCTATTTGAAGCATTGATCTATAATATTATTGTTGCTTGTTGTCTCTTCTACCTCATATGTGTTCCTCTTACAATATTCTGTAGACCTAGAGTCCTATGGGTTGGATTTTCAATATTTTCAAAGGATCCATCTATCCAACAAGCATTTTCAATATTTTCTCAAGAATGAATATTGTACGGAAATGGTGGGCTTGAGCTTTAAGAAAATTGTTCTTCAGAATCTTGTGCCAGTATGCTAATATCGCATTTATATCTATTCTATAGAATGAATGATGTCCTTCAATGTATTTCTATATTGAAGAGATCCATTTATCTGATATTCGAGTATTTTCATATTTTATGCATTTGTTAGTGTTGGTTTAGTTGTCCTATATTTTAGGGAAAGTAATTGGTCTTATAAATTATTAGCTTCCTCCTTGTCTAAGTTGATTTTCTCAAAGCTTTTAGCTACCACCTTCTGCACATTCTTTTTAGATTCCATTATTACTTCCAAAACTTTGCATTATTGGTTAACATGTTTGGTTCACCTTTTGAATATGTATAACGTGGTCAATAAAAGCCTTGCGGAAAATCCATTTTTCTCCTTTTGAATGAACCAGAATGAAGATGACAGTGAAGGAGGAGAGATTTTTTTTGGAGGTGTTGATCCAAAGAACTTTCCTAGACAACACACATATGTCCTTGTTACAAGTGAGGGTTAGTGGGAGGCAGGTCTCAAAACTTGAAAAAGTACGATATATCATTCAACATGAACATTTGGTTTTGTTGATTTCGTTATGATTTAAACTTTTGATTCTCATGTTTTTCTCAGTTATGACATTAGTACTAGAAACTACTATGATGAGATTGTGTACTTAGAAATATTATAGTAGAACATGAATTATTTTATTTTTATTTAGTACTTTGGTTATCATTACTGAAAATTTGTCTTTTCTGTGAAAAATATTATGTGCCAAACTACTTTGCAAATGGTTCACTATTATGGGATGAGGGAAGAAATGATTGGATTCCACTATCTTCCATTTCAGAATTATAGTCACTGGTTATTTCCAACGAAACATAGTTAAATGCATATGAGGATGATATTAGTTACTCAACAAATCAATATTCAACCCCAAGTTAATGGTTATACGACTACATACCACACTTCTGATGCTTACTTGAAGGCTTCAAATGATGATGATAATGATTTCCTTGTATGGAAAGAGGAGGTGGGGAAAGCAAAGGTTTTGAACTTTGGGAAAACAAAGAGTGAAGATGTATACGTATAAAGTGTGAGAGACGAGCTTGAGATACAACCAAATGATGCAAATGAAAGGCCTCACACCCCTACCGATGGAGAGGAGGAATTCATAGATGATGATGGAACTATGTATATATGGGACCATATTCTTCGACCCTGGGTTCCACAAGTATGTTATATAATTTTTAAAATTTTGATATGTTTACATGAATCAATGTTCTTTGTCTGAGGTTTACGTTGTACACTAGGAGTTTCAGTTACTTGCATGAAACAAATAATATCATAGGGGTCTTCATTTCTACATGAGCATCTTAAATGAAAGTTGATAAAAGTATATATAATGGGAAATTTGGAGATTATACTCCTAGGCTATATATGATCTACCTCTTCTTGAGGTATTTCCAATAAAACATAAAACATTTGGAGTTGGCATGTCTAGCATTCCTAGATACATCCATATTCGAGGAATTATTCAGTCCAGGCAATGAATCTGAGTGTGTCCTTTTCCTAGTTTTTTTTGAAAGGAAAATAATATGATAATTTTTTGCAATAGGCATAAATTGTATGCATAACATATGAAGTGTAATATACAAATATATGTTACATCACGAGCTCTTCTGTGGAGGAAAATCTTAGTTATAAATCATGTATACAAATATTCCCTTTTTGGGTTGGAAATAATGCTTTATTATTAATTTGAGAATAATGAAGTCAAAATCAGAGTTGTTCTACAATAAGAAATCATATACATGCATACTTCACACACAAGTAAATAGTTCATCAAACCTTTTCTTTGGAAGAAGGTTACTGTAAATGAGTAACTTCTTTGTAGTGATTAGCTACCTGAAGTGGAGTGAAAATGGCTAAATTTCAGCCACAATTATGAGTGTAATTTTCAATGCACAACACTACCTCTTTGTATGTGGATATAGGGGTTTATTATTATATTAAAAAATGGTCATGCCTTGAGCAGACTAATTTCATGCAAAAATATATGTTACCTTCAAGATCCTCTTTGGTAAGCAACCCTTAAATTGGTTGTTAGTTCATGTTTTACAGTCTGTGTTTTAGTTGGAAGAAATAGTGTTTATAGATTAGAATAGAGAAATTACATAAAAATACACTGTGTGGAACAAGAAAAGAGGTTTTTTTTTTTAAATAATTGTAGGTACTGGAACATGCAATTTCAAAACTTTAGGAAACAGGAAAATAACCATAGAAACATTGATTAGTTTCCTTTAACTGAGTGACCAACTTTAACCACCTATCAACAGGTGGATGCTTCCTTCTATATTTTGCGGGGGTTTGTGGCCCCGCCAAGCTTGACTTAATGAAAATCACCTTATCTGTTATTCAATGCTCCACTTGCAGGGTCCACCAATCCACTAAGGATGTACATGTCATTTTTTTACAGTTTCAATCCATGGTGGGAGCAATAACAGCTCACTTCTTTCACCAATTGAGTGTTAAATGGACCAGTCAAAATGAAGCTGATGAATTATTGATGGTTGTTGCTTGAGTTAATAGTCTTCTGGAAGATCAAATTCAATTTAAATTTAGTTCGCTAGGCGCAAAAAAATCAAGTCCCCATGGAAATTTTGTAGGAATATATGATGGGCATGGAGGTCTTGAAATTATCCATTATATCAATAATCACCTTTTTACACATCAGGCCTCTTGACACATTTGCAACTTTGCTTAATTTTTATGTATATAATTTATGAACCATGCTTTCTGCTGTTGAAAATTGAACATGATTGATATTGCATATTCATTTGATTTTAAAGTTAGATATTAGATATAAAATATTTGAAGTTAGGCCCCCCTCAATGTTTTTTTACTCTTATCAAAAGGTTGACTATAACAATTGTTTCACTTGTCCTCTAATGGTGTTCGACACTACCTAGATTTTAAAGTGGATATTTTCTTCTTGGGGATGACTATAACCTACTTGTTTGAGTAGTGAAATGTGGCAGTAATTGAATGTTGTGAAGTTCTGAAGACATGTTCTGTATAATTTGTTATTTCTTTCTAGTTATTTTAATTAGAGTACTTTCTTTCTATTTCCCAAGTTTGAGTTACTAGCTATTTTATTTTCTCCGTTGAGTGGATTTCTCTTCCAATATTTTTCTCAAGGTCCCACTTTCAACATAGTTGGAAAATTTTCTACTAGATTGTCCAATGCTTTGAAAATGTTTCTCTTTTGACAATCTAGGATTGCAGTGAATGTAGGTCTAGAATGTTAAAATTTGTAATAATATAAGTGTTTCCCTGAAGCATAAACATTTACATATGGTCCCATATAATTTTATTTCTTCTTGGTTGTTATCTGCTACAAAATATGCATTTATCATTCAGTTGCAATTTATTGGTGCTCCCTTCATCCAGGCGTATCCTTTAAAAATTTGTAAAATTAGAGGTTAATTTGTCTTTTAACTACATATTCCGTTGACTTTGTTTATCTTGTTTGCCTAGTTATTTTATTGTATATGTTATGTGAAGAATACAATATGTTACATTTCCATCATTTAGCTTCTTATTTTTTATTGGTTTCATATGGGTGATAATTTTCATTTCATTCGCCACAGAGACCTATATTGCAAATGTCTAGGCCATTGATAAAAAATATTCCTCTAACTGGGTCAATGAGCCAAAATAAGGCTAAAATAAGATTCGTTTTACCACTTCTTATTCGTCCTACTACTCCCACTCTTTTCCCACCCATAATCATGTAGTTAATACCTTCTAGAAAAGGAGGGGCATTGGGGTGGCACCTTATATCCAAAGCATACGATTTCCAATAAGGAGATTCAAATATTGTGGGCATGGTATAAATATATTTATTTATAAATTTACACCATACCAAGTACTCCCAATTTTAATGGTTAGTGTGTCTATGTCCATAACTTCAAGGTTTATAGCTAGACTCAAATAAAATGCCAACCCATTTTTGTTTCAAATTCTCATTTGTCCTCTCTATACCAAGGAAAAGGAAATAGGGTTGAAGTTGAAACCATAGTTGATGGATTCACTTGGGTTTTTTCTTTTCAGATTAAAACCATTGTCCAAGAGGAGGTTTCCTTTGGGTTTCCTTCCAGTTAGATTGAATGAGTGATCTATATTTCCAACTGTGTCTTGTGTAACACCCTCCTCCCATATTTACCAAAGCTAATCGGTCCACTGAGTAAAAATATGATGAAGAGTTACTATGATATGATTCAACTACCCATGTATAGTTAAGGAAGTGGAATCGACACACAAAAAACCAAATTGGCCTTCCTCGAGAGCTACAGGACCCCCAAGGGCTAAACAACCACTCCATGTGCCCAACCCCTGAGTTAACTTGATTTTTAACTCAACGAGAACCCTAGTCGCTCCCATGAAAAACCCTCAATGCGACTGAAAACCTCTAGTCACTCACATAACAAGGCCTCCATGTGACTGCAGTCTTTTTCAAGTAGTTTGTGTTAGCGACCCCAAAATCTGAGCCACATTTTTAGGGCTAGGACTCAGGCCTCTACCCAGAACTTGATGAAATTCTCAGGAATGATAAATAACAAGAAGGCAAGGTCTCTAATGCAAAACTTGAACAAGGACATGACCTGACACATTCTAACCTTACAGACATTCTGTCAAACACATCATGAACATGTCATAAAAACACATATGAACATATGTGCCTCATACTTATCCGAGATTCATCAAGAAGGTCTAATGTCCTCTCACAATCGCTGCATTATCATCTATTAGGTCATGCATTCATTTAAATTTAATTTACTAAACAAAACATGATGAGAGACATAACTCAAGTCTGTCATTAACCATGCTTGTAACTGACATATAACCAAAATAATAAAAATTATAGCACAACCATCATAACCACATAATAACAAGTGCATTTACACATATAACACAAGAGGAAAATAGCTCTTATTAACATATGCAAAATCCAACCAAGTCAGGGTCTTCCACTTACCACCCGACCATAGATTGGGCTGAACCAAATCTTTCTTTTAGCCAATCACCCCCATGCCATATTCCAAGCATGAATGTGAGACTCACAAAAAAACCAACCAGGGCTTCTTAGGCTTTATCGTGTATCTCGCCATTACCAATCAAGGGATTCCTAGGCCCTAACAAAGAAACATACACTACGAGCTTTACTGCAATCCCACTATATACTAGTCAAGGGATCACTAGGCCCTAAATAAGCATTGAGTCCTACAAATATCTCCACCTAAACCGTCATGAATTTTCCCAATCCACCCTCAGGATTTACCATGTATCTTTCCATTACTGGCCAAGGGATTCCTAGGCCTTTGGGAATTTTCTTGAGACCACCACATTTAGTTTCGAAACCATCTGAAAATCCAGCTCAACCAAATGTAAGAACCCCATCACACCTGGAAAAACCCATGCTAATGAAACAAGAGAACCAAATACACACATGCATGTACCATGCATGCTAAAAATAGCAAGGAAATCATACATGCAGCTAGATACCTACAAGTAATCCCGTTGTAGCCGCTTAATCCAAATCTTCCTTGCTTTATCTTTTCTTCCCTTTGCTTCCTTGTCCTTCCTTTTCCTTCCTTTCTCTAATGCTAGAGTGCTCCAAGAATGATCTAAGTGTGAGAGGGTAGAGAGAATAAAGAGAGAGCTCCAAAGATGAACTGACAAAAGGTTGTGAATTGATCCTCATAATCATTTTTATTAATGAGGCCTCTATTTTCATTAATTTTCATTAGTTTTCCTTCATTTTAATCCTCTCATGCAACCTGTGACCTTCCACCTTTCTTTTCTCCTAATTTCCTTTATTTTCATAAATAAAATGTCAATTAATGCCTCTTGCCTTTCCAAAGCCTTTACCATTGTCTTTTCCAATTTCCCCTTAGCCATAATAAACCAAATGAACACCCACTAGGATGTTTTTCCCAACATTCAACTTGGAATAAGTGTCTCATGACCTTGGTCTTATTTTTCCTTTATTAACTTTATTACGTGGAATTTTAACCTGGGTTGTTAAATCTTGCAAGTTAGATTGAATGAGTGATCTATCATCAGAGAAATTTTGAGGTAAAAAATAGGCCTTAAAACAAAAATGTATAATAAAAATAAACTTTATAGGAATAAGTAGGATTCAATATGATGATGATGACCATGGGGATGATTCACCATTTTTGGAGTAAAAAAAAAAAAAAAACTAGTTTTTCAACTCGTATTTTCAACTTATCTCCCTATGATTTTACTCAAATTTCGAGTGAGAGCACTCCTTGGATGTGGAATTAAATTTTTCATCCAAGGAGTGTCCGTGCTACATACTTTCGATGGACCCTACTACATGAAAAAAAATTATTTCCATCATGTTTTTGCATGTATTTTATATCTTTTGTGTAGTAGGGTCCATCGAAAGTTTGCAACATGGATACTCCTTGGATGAAAAATTAAATTATGCATTCAATGAGTGCTCCCACTCTAAATTTGAGTAAAATAGTAGGGAGATAAGTTAAAAATACAAGTTGAAAAAATAGAAACTTAATGATGTAATATTCCTTAGGAGGCCCATTTTACTATTTCCACTGTTATTTTATAATATTCCTCAGGAGGTCCATTTTAGAGCTCAAAATTTATCTAATTATTTTCAGCTCTGTTTTTTCAGTTAGATTGAATAAGTGATCTATATTTTCAGCTCTTTCTTGAAATTGTGTTCGAGGATGTCACTTCTAATACTGATTTTTTTTAGTATATGCATTTTTTAATTCATAGAGAGTTTTGATTGATGTCTTTAATAGGGACTTATTGTGCAAGAGCACAAGATTTTATTGATCCAAGTGGATATTTTTGGCCACCCACCTATTCCATTTGGACCCGCACCATCAGTTCTTTCAGTTTTTCAGTTTCAACGCAACTTACTATTTTTAGCAGTTTTTCAGGTCATGAACTTCCGGAGCCGTTTTGAGGCCCTAATGATCCAAGTGGATATTGGTGGCCACCCACCTATTCCATTTGAATCCCCAACATCGGTTCTTTTAGTTTTTTAGTTTCGGCACAACTTACTATTTTTAGCAATTTTTCGGGTCCTGAACTTTTGGAGCTATTTTGAAGCCCTAAACGACGTTTTTTTGGGAAAATAGGGAGAAACAAGGGCTTATAGATCAATTTTTATCACTCAAAAGTTGGATTCCTTGGATAGATATTTCTAACGAGGTATGGTGCACGTCAAACGAAGATCGTATGCCAAAGTTACGTCCTCGGGGAGATTAATGTACCAATTTACCCAAACGGGGCCCACAGTTTTGGCGCTTCATCTTCTAGGGTTAGGTTTTTGGATGTTTATGGTTTTCCATTGTTTCTCAATAATAAATAGGCCTTTGAGCCTCATTGTAACACAGTTCAGAGGCATGTAGCCACCACATCTCTTCTCAGAGATACACTACCAGTGCTCTAGCTAGTTTATTTCCATTATGTCTGTAAGCATATTTCTGTTATTTGATGTTAATGAAATGAAATATTGTTTCCGTTGCCTCTCCGTGTTTATTTTTATTTATGTGTATTATTGTGTTCCTACATAAATCCGGATCATTGATAGTATTCATGTAGCCATGAAGGCGTTTTTACTATAGATGAGAAAGTGTTAGTGGGTAGGAAGATTACCCCCTTGTCATTTGGAATCATTGTTTGATATGCATTGTTGTTTTATTAAATCTATGCCATATTTCATTGACCTTTAGCTTGTTTACCTCTTTATAAGAGAGCCATTTATTAAAGTGGAATTCAATTATTTTATAACTATCAATGTGTTGATTATTTATTAATGTTCTCTGTAATTAATATTATTTGTAACTATTATGTAGTTGCATATATCATCGGTTGCTAGGAGATGAAGTTGAGGTTTAAATTGTTCATAATACTCTACCTCGTTGATGTTGGGCCTCAAGTTTCCCATAACTAAATGCATCTCCGGTGAAGTTCTTGATTATTTTTCCTAAAGGTGCTCTACAACCTAGTATAGGGGATATGTGTAGGTGTAATGTAAGAAAGTAAACATTTTTAAATATATTGAATGCATATTAATGTGTTCAATTTATACGACATAAAGGATCTGTAAACACTTACATTTGGCTCAATTAACTAAGAATAAAAGGTGAAAAGTAATATAGAGCCCAATATGGGGGGATGTTACAGTTTCTGTAAAAAGTTAAACGTAATAAAAATAAGAAAATTAAATTTATTTTATTGTAACACAGTTGTCTTTAATGCGACTTTTTGGACTTTCCGGTGCTGAAATCCAACACAAAAATTTGAGGTGAAATCTTGATTTGTGTTATTTAAACTAGTTTTTTTTACTATATATATGGATTCGACACACTAAAAAACCCCTAGGGCACTTCGATTGTGCGGGGATTATCCATCAAGATTGAGATTTCAATGAATTCCTCCCGGATTTTAGAGCAATTAGACCAAAAAATCCATTGGAAAGCTTCCAAAAAGTCTCATTAAAGACGACTAGTATTGTAAATTTGTTTTATTAATAAAATAAAAAACAACTTTTCAGATAAAATAAAATCATAATATACACATCACTTTTAAATATATAACACATAAGTAGTAGGTATACATCCATTTTAGAAAGTTGTCATTTTTTTCTTCCAAAATAAAAAATAAAAGATTCACTTTACCTTATAAATTAAAATAATGATTCTGTAAAAATATTTAAATTTAATAATCACATACAAACTTTAGTACTTACAATATAACAATATTTTAACCATGGATATTCACACCCACTTTACCATGCATATTCACACTCACTTTATCATAGATATTATTAAATTGTAAATAGGCTTTGTTAAAATACCATGGACCAATACCATGACTCATCAATACCACATGCCCAAAAACCATCTCTCATTTCACAATCAAAATATTTTATAAATATTTTATTTGAATTTAATTTTATATCTAAAAACAAAAATGTTATAATTACTTTTCTGATATATCTAAACACTCTACGACATTGAAATATATAAGATACAAATAGTAACTATAAATTAAGATCTATTTTGCTAGATAAATTAAAAAATAATCTTGTCACCATATTTAAATTTCATTAATAAGCACATAAATCTTAATATTTACAATATAAAAAGATTTTTAACCATTGATATTCACCTTCATTGTACCATAAATATTATTAACTTGTGAATAGAATTTGTTACAATGTAACCATGACTCATCAATACCACATGCCAAAAAACCATCTCTCAAATCAATTTAATTCTATTGTATTTTTGGGCCAAGAGACACTTTCCAACTCAATATGGAAGAGATGTTGCAATGTCATGTTATATTCTATTATCTAAATATTTTGACTAGGTCAAATTTCATTATATATATATATATATATACACATACATACATACATACATACATATATATATATATAATCATTAATTAAAACATTTTTATTCAGTAAAATTACATACAAAAAAAATAATTAAAAATAAAAAATAAAAAAACTAAACTAGCTTAGATTCATATTAAATCCAAATCTATCAAGCTTCAAGAGGGATCAAATGCCTCAAGGTTAAACCTTTCCTGAATTTTTGCACTCAAAAAAGAGGTTTTCACCCTCATAGATTTGATCCCTCACGACCCTTGATAGATCCTAATTTAATATGGATCTAGACTAGTTTTAAATGTATTGGAGTGTCATTAATAAATTATTTTTTATTTTAAGTTTTTTTGTTTTTTATTGTAAGTCACTTTTTAAAAATTATGTTTTCCTTAATGAATTACACACACACACATATATATATTATTGCAATGAAATGTTTTGAATATTTGGGTTGTGTTGTTATCTCTCTTATCTAAAAATATATATATAATTACGTTGTAAGGCATCCATATTTGAAAACAAATCTCCTAGCTGACACTCTACACCATTTGTGACCGTTCGATTTTGTGTTATACGATTGAAACATTATCAACCATCTGATGTGAATTTTTTTTGGTCAGGGTAAGTTTTGGTTAGTTAGGATTTCAGTAGCCATATCTCTCTCTCGACCCTGGCAGCGATGAAGAAACCGACCCTGAAGACATCGATGCGAATTTTGGTCGGTTAGGGTAAGTTTTGTTTAGTTAGGATTTTGGCAGCCATATCGATCTCTCGACCCTGGCGATGAAGAAACCAACCCTGAAGACATGGATGAATCTTTTTCATTTCCTCCCTTCCACCGGATTTGCATACCTTCATCCAAAGGTAAAATAGCATTAGCGGTCGCTTTGAGTGTAGGGCTTTGGTTGTTTTGGGTTTGGTTCCTCAATCGCAAATATGGGCATCCTGCCACGGGTGCACATGTGAGCCATTACGGTTGGGACTCAATAATGTAGAGCATCTTGCAAGGATTACACCCTCTTACCTACCTTCCTGTATTCCCATGGAGAATTTGAAAGTTTTAGAAGTGGAAGTAAAGAAATTAAGAGTATTGTGCGAACGTGACTATCAGTTAAGTTAATATTTTCTTTCCTCCATTGTTCCACTTCTTCTCTCACCGAAAATCATCATAACATATTTTCTTATGGTTTAAACAAACATTGAAGGTGCCTCACCAATTGTGACAGTTGAATATCGGTGCTCCCCTTTCTCGCTTTCCCAAGTCCATAATGCAGTTGAAGCACATCGAAAAGATTGACATAAGGCATGCACTTTTCAAAAATTTGTTGGAAGAACTATGTGATGTTCACTCCTTGAAATACTTAGTCTTAAGAAACTGTACAAAAATGATCTCGCTTCCTGATTCACTGGGAAATCTAGTAAACCTCTAGGAAATAGATTTTACAAATGCTTCCAGTTTCATATGCTTCCAAATTATTTTGGGAAACTAGTTGGATTTAAATACCTATTTCTGAGAGGTTGCTCAAAATTTTCCATATCAAATGAAACATTTGGAAATATTAACACCCTGAAACCCTTAGATTTGAAAGGTTGTAGAAATGTGAAGGAATTGCCTCCCCAAGTGGCACATCAGCAGTTCCTGTTCAAATTAGATGTGTCTGAAACGATGTTAAATGGATTTCCTGTAAAAAGTATTGGAAAATTGTCCAAGATAGAATCTTTGGAATTAGGAGGGGATCGTTTCTTGGAAATGATTCCACCTTTTATTTTTTATCTCAGGATCTTGAATAATTTGTTGCTTTTTGATTGCCTGGAATTTAAATGCTTTCCTAATTGTTTTGGACTCTTCAATCGATTGGAATATTTGACAGTAAATAATTTCCCGGAGTTGAAATGTTTTCCATATTCCTTTGGTATGTTGACTCAATTGGAAAATTTTACGATCGAGGATTTCCCAGGGTTGAAATACCTACCTAATTCCTTTATATTGTTGACTCGGTTGATAGATTTGAGGATAAGGAGACGTGGGATAGAATACTTACCTCAAAATAAGAACAATATCGAAGTTTTAGAGGTAGAAGGGTCTCCACTGCGTGAGATGCAATTTATAAGGGTTGAAGGAGAAACAAAAATAGAGTTGAACACAATGCAAAAATGTATGTTTCATGGAGGTATCTGCCAGAACCTTCAAGGCATATGCCCTAACCTTTTTTGGGTGCAATAATGGTATAGGGTGTATTAATGGAAAAACAATTAAATGTCAATTTGGGGATCGTGGACTTTGAGAAATAGAACTGGAAATGTCAGAGAAAGAGTCTTGTGACCTGCAAAAGAAAACCCTAATTTGTCTGAAAATTTCTCATGCCTTAAATTCTTGCACCAGTCAAGACTCCCTGTTCTATTCCTGCACTCGAAAGAATTCGTTAGAAATGTGATCCTAATTTGGGAAAACACCAATTTTGTGGTTCTATTGAAAGAAAACCCTATTTAAGAGGAAAACTATCACTGATAATTGAAAGACAAATATTAATTATGGAAAAATAAGAGGAAAAACCTAATTATTAGGAATATGGACTCAAGCTCTTCGAAAAACCATAATAAATATCCAAAATAAGAAACCAATACTATCACAAATATGCATTCAATCCCATTTCCACTACTTTTGTATAAAATCTGTTTAAATTAATCTAAGTGTAATGTGCTAATTGTACAAGCCAAGCATCACGTACGATATTTCTATTCAGATATGGTAGTACTCCATTCAAACTTTCACACAAACTCCAACCTGCATCTCGCAAGGAGTACACCCTCTTACCTGCCTTCCTGTATTCCCATTGAGAATTTGAAAGTTTTGGAAGTGGAAGGAAAGAAATTAAGAGTATTGTGGGAATGTGACTATCATTTATGTTAATTTTTTCTTTCCTCCATTGTTCCACTTCTTCTCTCACTGAAAATCATCATAATAGACTTTCTTATGTTTGAAAAGAACATTGCAGGTGCCTCACCAATTGTGATAGTTGATTATCGACGCCCCCCTTTCTCGCTTTCCCAAGTCCATAATGCAGTTGAAGCATATTGAAAAGATTGACATAATGCATGCACTTTTCAAAACTTTTTCGGAAGAACTATGTGATGTTCACTCCTTGAAATACTTAGTCTTAAGAAACTGTACAAAAATGATCTCGCTTCCTGATTCACTGGGAAATCTAGAAAACCTCTAGGAAATAGATTTTACAAATTCTTCCAGTTTTCATATGCTTCCAAATGATTTTGGGAAACTATTTGGATTGAAATAGCTATTTCTGAGAGGTTGCTCAAATTTTTCCATCTCAAATGAAGAATTTGGAAATTCTAACACCCTTAAACTCTTAGATTTGAAAGGTTGTATAAATGTGAAGGAATTTCCTCCCCAAGTGGCACATCAATAGTTTCTGTTCAAATTAGATGTGTCTGAAACGATGTTAAATGTATTTCCTACAAAAAGTATTGGAAAATTGTCCAAGATGGAATCTTTGGAATTAGGAGGGGATTGTTTCTTGGAAATGCTTCCACCTTTGATTTTTTATCTCAGGAGCTTGAATAATTTGTTTCTTTTCGATTTCCCGAAATTTAAATGATTTCCTAATTTTTTTGGACTCTTCAGTCGGTTGGAATATTTGACAGTAAAGAATTTCCCGGAGTTGAAATGTTTTCTGGATTCCTTTGGTATGTTGAATCAATTGGAAAATTTTACGATCGGGGATTTCCCAAGGTTGAAATACCTACCTGATTCCTTTGTATTGTTGACTCGGTTGATAGATTTGAGGATAAGGAGATGTGGGATAGAATACTTACCTCAAAATATGAACAATCTCGAAGTTTTAGAGGTAGAAGGGTCTCCACTACATGAGCTGCCATTTAGAAGGGTTGAAGGAGAAACAAAAATAGAGTTGAACACAATGCAAAAATGTATGTTTCATGGAGATATCTACCAGAACCTTCAAGGCATCTGCCCTAACCTTTTTTGGGTGCAATAATGGTATAGGGTGTACTAATGGAACAACAATTAAATGTCAATTTGGGGATCGTGGACTTTGAGAAATAGAACTGGAAATCTCATATTGGGGATCGTGGACTTTGAGAAATAGAACTAGAATGTAAGAGAAAGAGTCTCGTGACCGGCAAAAGAAAACCCTAATTTGTCTGAAAAATGCTCATGCCTTAAATTCTTGCACCAATCAAGACTCCCTGTTCTATTCCTGCACTCGAAAGCATTTGTTAGAAATGAGATCCTAATTTAGAAAAACACCAATTTTGTAGTTATACTGAAATCAAACCCTATTTAAGAGGCAAAATATCATTGATAATTGAAAGACAAATATTAATTATGGAAAACTAAGAGGAAAAACCTAATTTTTAGGAATTTGGACTCATCTCTTCGACAAACCATAATCAATCTCCAAAATAAGCAACCAATACTATCACAAATCTGAATTCAATCCCATTTCCACTACTTTCGTATAAAATCTATTTAAATTAATCTAAGTGTAATGTGCTAATTGTAAAAGCCAAGCATCACATACGATATTTCTATTAATATATGGTATTACTCCGTTAAAACTTTCACACAAACTCCAACTGTCATCAACAACTGAATTCTAAAAATGATTACTTCATGAAAAAAGATACAAATAACATTTTGCAACCTTAAAATCGTAACTCTCTTTCATTCATCTAAGTTACAGGTTAATGATTCAATATTAGTATTCTTGTCATGAATCAATCTTAAACTTGGATTTTTGTAAAACTAGTGCTCTTCAAAGATCTGGGGTAAGCTCATCATTTTATGCAAAGTGGTCTATCCAGATGTAAAACTTAAATCCAATCAAAATCCAAAAAGAAAAAGATATGACTTTGGAGAATTTACTCAATGACATTCAAAATGTAGTAATGTTACAGTTTCACTGATGCACAAACATGCACTCTATTTCCATATACTGGCTCTTAAAATAAAGCTACAGTGTCACCCAACAATCACAAAGGCTTAATAAATTGCATTTATATTACACACTTACAAGGGATCGATATCCTGCAATTATGAGGAGATGGTAAATATTGTATTAAAGGTTTTATTAAGAGTTGCAAGTCATTGATTTGAAAATTTTATTCCCTTCCAGTATGTTCCCATACAATGATCCACACAACTACCCCTATTAGAAGCAAATCCGCACATTAATTTGTATATCAAGATATCATTGAGACTTGAACTTCCATAAATAAGGTAGTTTTCAATACCATTGATTTATAGATTGATTCATGCCTCGGTATTTAACACATCACCATGATTATGAAGCTATATGAATTGGAACTTTTTGATAATTATCTTATAGGAAAAATCCCTTCAGGGTTTCGAAACCTCACGTACTTGAGGTTATTTGATGCCTCTAAGAACTCTCTCCATTGGGACATTGTCTGAGCTTTCAAGCTTTAAAAATTTATAGTCTCTTCACCTCTATACAAACAACATTTCAGGAGAAATACCCAATGAGTTTGTCGAGTTCCAGTATCTGGCAGATATATCTCTATACGAGAATAATCTCACTGGTCCAATACCACCAAACCTTGGTAGTTTGTCTGATTTCACTACCATAGATGTATAACAAAATGGTATCACTAGAATGTTTCCCCCTGATATATGTAAAAGGGGTCAATTTTTTTTCTTTCTTGTTATACAAAATGTCTTTACAAGCGGTATTCCCGAATCATATGGGGCATGTTCAATGCTGAATCGATTTCTAGTAATCAATAAAAACCTGATAGGCACAATACCATCTGGTGGCTGGGGATTACCCCATGCCACCATAATTGATTTGAGTTTTAATAGATTTGAGGGGGAAATAGGCCAAGGAATCAACAAGGCCAAAAATATATTTGAACTCTTCATCCAAAACAATTAGCTCTTAGGAAGCTTGCCTCCAGAAATTGGGCAGGCACCGCTCTTGGCTGAGTAGATGCAAGCAATAATAGGCTATCTAGTGAATTTATTGCTCAAATTGGAAATTTTAGCATGTAGAACATCCTGCTTTTGAAACATAACGTTCTCTTTGGCCCTATACCTCAAACATTAGGGCTCTACGGGGCTCTTGCTAAAATAAATCTTGTTGGAAATACATTGAACAATATTATCCCTGCATCATTAGGATCCATACAAGTCTTCAATTCTCTAAACCTCTCCAACAATCAACTAAGTGGTCAGATTCCAACGGGCCTTTCTTCATTGAAGCACAACTTGCTTGATTTTTCCAACAATCAGTTGACATGGCCTACACCAGCGCAACTGATTTACCTGGCAGGAAACCATAACTTTTCTGGAAACCCTGGGCTATGTGCAATCAAATTTAGTTCATATTTCCTGAAGCCATGCCCTTCTTCTTCCAGAAGAAGATTCCATATGAAACTTATCATTGTGTGTACTGTCATTGCAGCTGCACTCTTAATTATTGTTATCATCTTCCTTTTGTATAGAATTCATGATCGAGATAGTATGATATGAAATCCTTTTACAATCTAAACTTCACTGACGATGACATTCTCCATTGCTTGACGGAAGAGAACATGATTGGCAGTGCGAGATATAGAAAGGTATACAGAGGAGAGTTAAGGGATGGAGAAGTTATTGTTGTAAAGTATCTCTAGAACAACAACAATACCACCATGCTTAAACACATCAAAGAGGCACTCAAATATCAACAATTCAATATGGAGGTTGAAACCTTAGGCTCTATCAGACATAAAAATATAGTGAAACATTACTGCTGTATTTCTAGCACAGATTCACACCTCCTTGTATACGAATACATGAATAATGGAAGTTTGTGGGACAAAATGCATCAGAAAACCAGTCCAATATTGGATTCGTAGACACGCTATAAAATAGCACTTGGAATAGCTCATGGATAGGCTTATTAGCACAATGACTGTGTTCCTGCTATTGTTCACAGAAATGTCAAATCCAGTAATATAATGTTAGATGAAGATTACGAGCCACACTTAGATGATTTTAGAGTTGCAAAAATCTCTCAATCCTATGGAAGGGGAGACTCTACAACTATTATTGTTGGAACTCATAGCTACATTGCTCCAGGTAACCCATCTTTCATACTTTGTAAAAGGGTTGAACATAGTAATGTTTTAGAGTATCCCAAAACAAATGCAATGTTAATAATTTAGAATAATGAAAGTAACTGATAATATTTGATTGTGGGTTGAAAAGTATGCCTATACATATAAGGTGAGAGAAAAGAGTGACGTATATAACTTTGGGGTTGTACTGATGGAGTTTGTGACTGGCAGACAACCTATAGAGCCAGATTTTGGGGAGAAAACGGACATTTTTCACTAGATTTCTTATGGAATTTCTACTAAAGAAAGCACATTTGAGGTGATAGATAGTAGGATACTTGATATTTACAAGGGAACATGATTAGGGTGCTTAAAATAGCAGTGCTCTGCACCATCCATCTACCTCCCATGAGGCATTTTATGCAAGAAGTAGTGGATTTGTTGTTGGGAGTTGATCCATGGTTCTTCATATTCAAGTAGATTTATTTGGAAACGGGAAAGCCGTAAGGCTGTATATCCATTATGTAGTTTTATTTGTGAATGCTAGTTGATCGAGATTCCTGACCACATGAAGCAGTCAAAATGCTTATGGGAAAGGAAGCAGGAGTTTGAAATTTCCCCATGTATGAAAAAAAATCTTTCAGAAATTACCTGTGCAAACAAATGATTGTATCTAACCAAATTTAATTGTAACATAATGATGCCTAAAAAGCAGTATTTAGGCTTGAAAATGCATTTTTTGGCAAATATCGATATTTGAAGTGATTGTCTTGACACAATTTACCATGTGAAAGTTCCTGTTATTTTTTCTCACTTAAAGACCTCTGTCATACTTTTCTACATTTTTGCAGACACTCACTTAAAGTCCTTTGTCTCTAGAGCTTTTTAATGCAGCAAACAACTACTTCGTGAATTTAAATGAAGGTAAAATTTTTATATTATGAAGCAATAACTGTGGTATTAGGTGGGTTGGTTGAGATGATTAAGAATATGTGTTTTCTTTTGAGAGGTGATATGTTTAAACTTAAAGTGGTAGAGTATATATGTCTTTATAGACTTTAGTGATTAAATAATTGTCAAATCTAGAGGATGTAGAGTATGTATGTCTTCGTAGATTTTAGTAATCAAACAATTAGCTAGAGCATTTGTGGGCCCCTTTCCCCATAAACAAGAGAATCTCATACACCAATTTAGTGTCTGATTTAACCATAAAAATAAAGATTGGTTAAATCTAGATTTATTTTTATTAAGTTTATAATTTTATTTTTTTTGGTAAGGGAAAGCGATTTCATTTCTTAGATCCTAAAATAAATATGCATATTGGTTTGTTTTATTTTGCTACCAGATAAACTAGACTAGTGGCAAAATCAAAATTCTTTTAGCATCGAAAAATTGCAATTGTCTTGAAAATTCAAAAATTTAGAGCATATTTTATGAGCTTTAGGAATTGTTGCTAGAACCCAGAACTACTATGATCTGATAATTGGAATGACCTTTTATATGTCACGATTATTTTGGAATTTATGCCTTATGACATTTCCTTTTCAACTTCTGGTGCGATTTCTAGTTATATATCTGGCAAAAAAATATTTTTTTTTCTAATTTTCTTGAAAGACGAAAAAAATGCATATGACACATCCTGTTGGAAAGTCTAGAAAATTTGTATATACATGAAAATATAAGCTTAGCCATCTAATGGATAAATGGATTTATTGTTAATATGAGCAACTCATTTGCGCTTGTGTATTTTAAACTATTTTTTAACTATCTCAAATATCGTTTGTAGGAAAGAGCATAGATTGTTCATGTTTTTCCTTCTTAGTAAAAAAGGGTCAGGGAATATTGTTCTTATATATGATGGGTTTTTGAAGCCATGCTGAACCTTAGGCTTGCTTATTGGAATAACATTGTTTTTCATACTGAGGGTTTGGGAGGCTTAGAGGATCCCATCATTTGTGGGAGTCCATTTTTTTCATTTTTCTTATAGTTTCCTTATATTCTCTGACTGGTATCTATCCACCTGATGGTTAATCTTAGATCTTGCAAATCCATTTTAGTGCATACAACTTAGATAAGGATTGACACCACTAGAACATTAACCTCCAAAACTTAGGTAATATTTTATTTGAGAACTAAATTTGGGACCTGACATCTACCTACCATCTAGTTAACTGTAAAATTTGAGTGACCATATATCATGAAGTCCTGAATGCAATCATCTTGACCTCTTAGAAGAAGAGTAATCACCCTTGATGGAATTTTCATTTCGAACTTTTGCACAATACTTTTTAATGTTGGATTCTAAAAAAGGTACGAGATGTAGATTTAGTATTGCATTTGAAAAAGGATTCATTCAACTCAAATGGTTTTATTTGAGTTGAATTGCACCAACAATTATTTGGAGGGCTCCTTCAACTAATTTTGAAAGGTGTTCCAGCATTTGTTTATGGCTTCCATTTGACACCAAAAAATTATGATTTTTATAGTATAATTGAATTTGGCATATGTAGGAACGAGTCACTAAACAAATGCTTGAAATTCATTATGTAGCAACATGTAACATCATTTTTTATTACTAATATGACGGTACATTTTGGATCATTGACTTTTATATTTTTTATTAAGATGAAACATTTCTTTAAAGGATGCAAGCTTAATGGAAGAGCACCTTCCTTGCAAGCAGGAGGTTGGTGGTTCAATTCCATCATGCCCTAATATGAATTGATAACTGAAGAAACAAAAAGATTCACATTCTATATTTTGTTTCTAAAGAGAATATTTTATTATCTCTAGAGACACAATAATTGGGATTGAAGAAATATTGTCTCTATAGAGATAATAACCAAGATTAAAGACATATTGTCTCTATAGAGACAATATGTCTTTAATGGTAGCTATAGTCTCTTGAGAGACAAAAAAGTGTTTTCTTTTAAGAGACAACAATACTTGTGTTCTATATTGTGTTTATAGAGACAATTTTTTAAGAGAATAATTTTTAACATTCGCTTGAAGGAAATATTTAAGACAATTTACAACTTTTTTTTGTCTCATATTAAGACAATTTATTCAAAAATTGTCTTAAAACCCCTTTTATGTAGTAGTGATGTAGCACTAGGAATATGCCTAGATAATATGTCGTTAAAAACCTAAGGCAAGCACCTTCAAGAATGCAACATGTCAGAGTGCTCACTTTACCATAGGTGATATTGCATCATCATTGCATACATACAAATTCAACGTAGCAATATAACACTTCAACATCAAATAAACAAACACTAATTCATAAAATGTGTACCATGCTACACACGCACACACACTTGCCTTAACTATACAATTTAAGAAAATGGCATAGTATGACTAATAAACAAAATGATACCTCATGCCCAAACATGGAAATATGTCATATGATGACCTATCTATAAATTGACTCTAATATACAAATGAAATTTCATGCCCAAACATGAAAGTATGACATATGATTCCCTATATAAAAAATGGGTTTGAATGGTCACTCATTGACCACGTCCATCCTCAACATCATTATTTGCATCCAGGAAGTTGATATTTATCCTCTTATAAGAAGAAGGAGCTTTAGTTTTTTCATTATCAGTGTGCTTCATCTCTCCGAGAGATGCACAAAGAAACAAAATTTCTATAATATTTTTTTTTTACACATAGATTATCACACTTACAAACTGATACTTTATAATTCAAGCCAATAAGAATCAATACATATCGGATATATTCAATCACGATTGTGTTTCCCTCCTCCATGAACCCAATGCCTCTTTTATACCACCCTATAGTTGTCACAACAGTTAAAGCATGGAGTTAAAAAAAAAATCCCTAAAATCAATTCGATTCATGATTTAAGAAAAGAAAAGAAAAAATGGAATTCATCAACAACTAATATCACCATGAATGTCCTATGCAATGATGAAGATTCACTAGCAAGTGGAGTAAGTGGCTACACAAACTACTCAGATGCAAGATTGTTGTTGCATCCATTAAAATACCATCATGAGATTATGGTCAACAGATTGCATGGTGGCTATGTGGAGAAACCATTGAGGATGAAATAGTGGTATTGAAAATGGGGGGAGGGGGTGTTACATGGTATATGGATGCAACCTATGTGAGTGGATGAGATGGAAAATGTGGTGAATGTAGGTGACGGTAAAGATGCATGGGTTGTTGAAATGATATAATTTCTCTAGTGGAAGTAATTTGGATCTAAAATATTGGCACAATGCAATGATACTGAAAGATATTTGATTGATGAATAGTGGATGATGGTGAATGATAATGTTTATAACATAGTGGAAAAATGGGAAAATGATGCAACCTGTACACACATTTATAATATTTTAATTAGTTACCCAAAATAAGACAACAAAATAAACATTTAAACAAAGTTTAAGTTGATACATAATACCAGGGAAGGGGATGATATGTCCATGCTAGGTGGGTGTGGCTCTTTGCTTGGTGTCATTGTAATATGTAAAAGCATTAAAGGAATACTACAATTATGCCCAACTAAAAGGATATGTAAAATGGATTGAAAACATATGAAAATTTTTGCATGAAAAGATCATTTTAATTCACCATACTTGCGTATAGGGTATGCCAAATGAACAAGTAGCTTCCATTACAGTATCAAAAGTAGAAATTGGAATTAATGCACCTGCTAAGGTGGATGGAGCACTATTATGGTGTAGCAACTACAAAAACATATAATTAATATTTGAAGGAAAAAAAATAATTATATGGTCAAGATAATAGCCTCCTCCATAAAAATCTATTCTCTACTAGCCTACATTGGCCTATAACAAGTTTTTTCTAAGCCAGTACATCTATGATGTTCATTTGTTCATCCATGTAGCCTCTCTTGGTCAAACTTTTCTACAAAATCTGATTGTCCAACCTCTCCTACAACATCACTTGCTAGTGGATCCTAGCGTGACAATGCTACCAAGGTGGCAAGTTGTACTAGGTGTGAGTCATGGTGGCTATAATCATCTGGGTTTCGATAATGCTACCCATAAGTGGAGGATGTTGGGAAATGAGGTTAGGTATTCATCTAAGTGGACAAGAACCTTTTTTTGGGTTGTGCCTAGCAGTTTGTATATCTCGTCTAGACCCCCTAAAATTCTCCCACGTTAAATTTATTCATAAGGAGCTCTATCTTGAAATTTTGCCCATAATTTCCTTAAGAAATAGTTAGTTACCTCCCTATTATTACAAGGAGGTTTATGAAAAACCATGATATCCATCCAATTGTCTTGAAATGGTTGGTAGGTGCACTAGTCCACACAAATGTGTTTCTTGTTTACTGGTAAATGTTGTTTCTTTCATAGGGTCAATTAATAATGAAATTTTTTCTTGTTTGGAAATGTTTAGATCTCTAATTTGGTCTTTATTTAGATCAATTCTATAGTATGCATACAATCTAGCCTTGTAATTTAAATATTAGTTAGTATCCCTTGTGTTGAGGGTGTCATTTAGGTTGTTTTTGTTTCATTTAAAAAAAAAAAAAATCCATTGGAATGCTTTTTTGGAATCAAAAGAAGATCTAATTCATTGACTTGGTGCTCAATGTAAACCAAGGATGAAAGTTTTGTCTCCAAAATAAGTAAATGCATGCCATATGGTCCAAAATAGTAGAAAAAATGGGGTATGGGCACATAAAAATGCATTGCATAAGGAGTGTGCGTGCATTCTTAAGAATGTGTGCGCACTTTTGAGCCATGCCAACTTGAATCCCTTACTAGTGTCTTGGTTGGTTGTTGAGGTCTTGCTTAGTTGTAATGCCCAATAATGTATGCATGCTCCTAGGAACACACATGCATTCCTATGGAAAGAAGACATTCTTAATGGCTCCAGTGTCGCTTTTGAAACTATCATAAACATGAAAACACCCTCAATTTTTCCACAAAATTTCATTAAGAAATACTTTTATTATTCTCTTAATAATTTAAAATTTAAAAATACTTACTTTAATTTCACAACTTTATTATGTTTTATCTAACTCTTTGATTTTACTCCTTTACTTCCCTTCTCAAGCATCTTAAACTCGAGATATTTTTTTTTAATAAATATTTTCCCACTCAAACTTCTTCCAAAGTTTTTAACTCACTTCAAATCCAGAAGGGCAAACTCACTCACATGATTACACTTAAAAGAGCTTTTTCAAGTCCATGTGAGTAGGACTGAAATGCAAAAAGACATAAACTTCTTCCAAAGTTTTTAACTCTCTTCAATCCCAAAAGGGCAAAGTCACTCACATGATTGCACTTAAAAGTGTTTTTTCAAGTCCATGTGAATAGGACTGAAATGCAAGAAGACATCAACTATCAATATATGTATTAAAAAATTTGACATAGATATATGAAAGGGGATAATCCATCTCATCATAAACCATGAAAAAAAATGATAATAGAAATGTAAAGAATTCATCATACACGCCATAAAGAGAAAACCGACTGCGATTGCTTGAGAGAGTAATATTGATGATTTCGTAAACCGCTACTATACCGACGAAAAGATAAAATGAATATAAACATTATTATTGAACCAAAATATTATAATTATAAAGCATTTTTAAATAAATATTTGTGTTTGAAAAAATATTATAAAGCATTTTTGAAATAAATATTAGTCTTTGAAAAATATTATCCATTGAGGAGTTTTTGAGGAAGGGAAGTTGTCCCCTTGATATGTATGACTTTTTATGTAAAATAAAGGGGCGTTAATGACATATTATTTTGCATGGTTTAGATTTTTGGCTCTTTCGTGAGATGGTTTTTATAGTATAATTTTACTTTTTAATTTTAGTTGCATATGATTGATTTGAATTATTTGAGAAAGCTTTGATTACCAAGGTCATCTATATTTTGTATTAATATACTTAATAATTTTAATGGAAGTTTTATAGTTTCAATTTTGTAGTTTTAATTTCACTGCTTCGTAAGACACAGTTGACCTGAATCAATAATTTCAATTCTCTGGTATAGAAGTTTTGGGTAGTATTAGTTTTAAAAAGAAATATATAATGTTGAGAGTGCAAGCTTCTGTGATCCATAACATTTTAAAAATATAACTTTTTCGGGAAATCACATAATAAATTTCTGAATCGACGTGTTTCGAATTACCAATTGTAGTTCATCATCATGATAATGAAGAATGGTTGATCTGACATATGAATTTATACCATGAAGAGAGAAGCAAACAGTCACAACCCAAAAAAAGTTACAAGTTAAAAACGATCAAAAAATAGGATTAAAAAAAAAAAAAAAACTTTGAAATTATAACAGATAAAAACGATCATCAATAAAAATAAAATAACAAGTTAAAAGTTAAAAAGTCAAAGTCAAAAAATCAAACAATAAATAAAAATAAAACTAAAGGATTTAATCAATATATAAAAACATTAAAAACATTAATAAAAATAAAAATAAAAATATTTTTATTTTTATTTTTATTAATGTTGTAATTTTATTTTTATTTTTATTAATGTTTTTAATGTTTTGTATATTGATTAAATCCTTTAGTTTTATTTTTATTTATTGTTTGATTTTTTGACTTTGACTTTTTAACTTTTAACTTGTTATTTTATTTTTATTGATGATCGTTTTTAACTGTTATAATTTCAATTTTTTTTTTTTAATCTTATTTTTTTGACTATTTTTAACTTGTAACTTTTCTTGGGTTGTGACTGTTTGCTTCTCTTTTCATGGTATAAATGCATATGTCAGATCAGCCATTCTTCATTATCCTGATGATGAATTACAGTTGGTAGTTCGAAACGCGTCCATTCAGAAATTTATTATGTGATTTCCCGGAAAAATTATATTTTTAAAATATATAATGTCTTATTTTATTATTGAGATAAATTAAACTTTATTTTTTCATCACATTTGTTCAAAAAATAATTTATTGATTTGACTGCTAGTATGATGATGAAATATGAAATTTAATTATCTAAATAAATTTAGAATGATGATGATTGAATGGTTTATTATAAATATATTTATAGATATTTTGCTAGTATAACCAGAAACAATGAAATGTATTGATATGAGATTGCAATTTTCTTTTAGATTTAGTAAATTAAACCAATTATATTTTATAATCAAAATAAGTTTATATGACTTTCCGTATATATCATAATTAACAATTTATTTTATAAATTGAAATATCCCCAAAATACCAATTACAAAGCTCAAATGCCATAAAAGCCACATAAGAAAAAACTTCAACCAGTTTGCTATGCAAAACTCTGCCATACATATGGCACCGAACAATTCTGTCATCAACTGAAATACCCTCAGAATCCCAATTACAGAGCTCCGATGCCAAAAGACGACAGAGCATATCACTAAAACCAGTTGGATGAGGCAAAGTTCTAGGGAGAGGTAGAACCACGATAGTGGACACCCCTCTCTTCATACACAAAATGGACACCCCCGCTTATCGTAGATGTGCCAAAACTCGCGATCTTAGTAACAATATATTGAACTTCGTATTAAATTAAAAGATAATAGAAATGATATGATTAAGCTTTATATATTAATTATAAAACATATTAATACTTTGATTATAAGTAAATTTGTAGAAATAATATTTTACATCATCTTATTTTATAATTAAAAACAATATAATTTCATAACGATTTATAAAATTAAATTATCGATTTTAAACTTATATAATAAGATATTTTTTATATGAATTTAAATATAAATTAATAAAATTTATAACAATTTTAAACATCAAAAAAATATTTAACTTACACCATGCAAGATAAGAAACGTTTAACTTAGAACACTTTATAAACAAATTTATATAAACCATCTCTAATTGAGACTTTGTGATAAACCATTCCATAATGAGCATTTCTAGCAACGAAAATTGATTGGAACAACATGAAAGTAGAGAACATATTTTCGAATAGATGAGAAAACATACTGTAGGTTTCAGTTGAGCTCCCCTCAAGAATCCCCTCATCCTTGTGAAGACTAAAACCCTATTAGCCACCACTTTCTTCTTCAAGAAAGTTTCAAGAAGTAGACGAAGAATTTGTCTTCCTCGTCACCCTCTTAGATCCATTATAATTCAACTTTGACTTGAGACCAAGGTTACTTGGAAGCAAGAGCGGGAGCGAGAGCGAAGCGCGGAGCGCCATTTTTAAAAGCTTCCGGTCCGGAGCGTTTTCGGGAGCGTTTATATATATATATTCTATATTTTGATGCATATATGTCAACAAAAACATGTAGAATGATGAATTAGACACAAAAAACATAAAAACATAGATTGAATCATATAACATCAATCATCTAGAAGTTATAATCTTCATCAACCACGCCCACGAGTTGGAAGCATACAACATATTGACTCTTGAGTCTCACAAATCATCAATCTGAAGGTTTCAAGCTTTCAAAATTCAATATATAACATTTATCATCATTGATTTAAAATTTCAATATCTAACATTTATCATCATTGATTCATTGATTTCAAAATTCAATATACATTTATCATCATTGATTCATTGATTTCAAATTTCAATATATAACATTTATCATCATTGATATATATCATTTATCATCATTGATTCATTGATTTTAAAATTCAATATATAACATTTATCATCATTGATATTATATAACATTTATCATCATTGATTCATTGATTTAAGGTAATATATAACATTTATCATCATTGATATTATAGCATTATCTCCATTGATTTTCGTGATCCTTGCACTATAACTTTATTCTAAACATCATATTCATAATTCATAATGACTTGTAAGCTTATAAATGCCAACTTCAAAGTTTCACCTTTCAAATTCAAACTTCAAACTTAAATTGTCATTAAATATATGAAATCGAAGAGTCAACTTTCAATTGTTGTTTGTCAACAACAAATAGAAAAGACTAGTAAACAACAAATCATTTTGTCTGGTGGCCTTGCCCTGCTTGAGAAATGTCTAATTTTGGCAGGCATGAGAAATGTTGGTCTTCTGACATAAAGTGCCACGACTACGACTAGAAGGTGGAGGATTTGGATGAGGAACAGGTGTGATATCGAGGTGGCACTAGCCTTGGCAGCAGCACCCATGCGCTGCAGGTGGATGGCCAGGATTGGCCACATGTGTGGTGGTGGTGCTGATGCTTCATCATCATCCCTAAAAAGTTCTGCTTCCAATTCTTCCATATGTACCGTGCCGTCCTCCAAATTATCATCCTCTGGGTTGTTGTCCCAGACTCTGTATGATTGATCCTCATTTGCCCGATCACAGTAATGGCTCAACAACCTCAAGTTGTAATGCACATAAACCAAGCTTTCAGCTCGGTTTTCATTCAACCTGTTTCTTCTCACATTATGTATGAAGCTGTAGGTGCTCCAACACCTCTCTGCAGAAGAAGTGTTCACAACCTGTGAGAGAACTTTTTTTGCCAACTTTGGCAAAAGTCCCATGTCGCCATATGCTTCCCACCATGTGAGAGCATCAAATCTGTCTCTGTCTTCCATTGCATGGAAAGAACCAAAGTTAGCAGTGCAACTGAAGTATTTTCCTAATTCAAGGCGCAATCTAGCACACTCCTCCCTGTTAGGTACCAACTTGTCCAATGCCTTCATGTACCCCTCTTGTACTTCTGGATTTGTGTGAGCATAGTTATTAAAACCGGAACCGGTGGACCTAATGAACTGGGTTTCTAACCGGAACCGGTCTAACCGGGAGCGGTCAGATCTCAATGAACCGGTTTTAAAAAAAATACATTAAATAATTATTTTTTAATAAAAAAAACTATTTTAAGATTTGCAACCATGATTCCAAGCCAATAGAGACAAAATATGCAAAGTTTGCTCATTTATATACCATGCAAAGGTGAATATATCAAAATGGCACGGAGTGCAATACATATCATCGAAAAATACATAAGCAATGAGGCTCCAAATGGCCCATAAAGTCCAAAAACAATGCTACAAGCTATGAGGCCATTGGCCTAATACAAGACTACATATTAGTGATCAACCACATGATCACTCCTCATCATGATCAAAATCATCACCACTACTAGACAAGGGATCATCAACATGAGCTACATAAATAATATGGCTCAAAGTTTGAGGACTCCTAAAACTCCTCTACAACTTTAGTAGTAGTAGTAGTAGCGAAAATAGACATCAAAACTACAAATCACTGAGCAACATGGTCTCTCATGAAACTCATCATTGATTCATCGCTACTAGAAATGGGATCATCAACAAGAGATACATAAACATCATCTAGCTCAAAGTCTTTAGACTTGGATTGCTCAACCTTATAACATGATAGAAATTGAAAAAGTTTAACATGCCTAACCAGTGATTTTGGTTTGAGTGAAGAGTTCATCTCCTCAACCTTAAAATGCGGTAGAAAAAGATTAGCATGCCTAACCAGTTGTTTTCCTTTGATTGAAGGGTACATCAAGGTTCTTAAAAAGGACTTCACGCTCTTGATCAAATGCCAATATCATTCCCTTACACATGATAGAATCAAATGGAAACATTGCAAATTCCCAAACCATGAAACCCTGAAAACCATTAAGTCTGCTGAATTTTGAGTGAAACCTAAAATTCTAGTTTCTCCATATGAAATCCAATGAGGTTGAAACCACTCTTAAACATCCTGAGTCATCCTTTTACTTTAAGAATTCAACATTACCATGAAATGTCAATGCTTCCCTTACCTCCACATCAACCCTAAAACCCATTTCTGGCCCTAAACAAATCGTTTTTTTCATTGAAAAAAATTTCCTCCCAGCAGGAAGCGTTTTTTGTTCCGAGGAGCGTTCGGGAGCGAACACTCCCTTAGCGCTTCTGGCATTTAAAAAAGGCTCCCGAACCGTTTTTTAAACGCCGAAAGCGCTCAGGGAGTGTTCGCTCCCGAGCGTTTCTGGAAACGCTCCCGAAAAGGCAGGGAGCATTTTAACAGGTTCAAAAACGCGCTCCCGAAAACGCTCCCCTCAGGAAGCGTTTTCGGGAACGCGTTTCCGAACGCTCCCGCACGGAGCGCGTTTCGGAAACGGGAACGAGGGTAGGGGATGCTTCCCCGTAACCTAGCTTGAGACCTTCTAGGAATATACTCCTTTCAAACCACCGTCACAAGCTTAGTTGTGTCCACTTGGAGGGTAATGATATGCAGGTCCTCCTCCAAGAGAATACACAATTTTCCCTAGTTGCAACAACAAGAAATTTTCCTCTCTTTTCTCAAAGATAAATTGTCCCTCGTCACACCTTTTGCAATTTTCTTTCCTTTACCATTTCACATTCAAAGTTTTTTTACTTTGTGAAACATAACATCATAACAAATATCCTTTTATTATGATACATGATAGCTCTAGACAAATATCTCCTTCATGAAATTTTGCATGAACCTAAAAACCTTTTCCGCGCCACCCGAAGTTTTCTCTTTTATCATGTCTTGCATATAAAGTTATTTTCCACGTGATACCTTGTGACAAAACAAAAATATTTTGTATGAAAGATCTTCTATGTGCAATACATTCTCCCCAGAATTCCTCTTCATGACCAACTCTTCATTCATGACCAACTCTTCATTTTGTGTAGTAGAAATTATTTTCTCCATATGACATATGTTTTAGCATGATTAAATTTGAAGAAACAAATTTATATAAAATATTTTTATTGAGCCTAGAGGCTTATTCTGCAGCTCAGTGTGAAGGCCATGTGTAAGTATGTCCGTGCTCAATTTGGAGTTGACACATGCCACTCTAAAAAATAAAATAAAATATTCTCTAAATATAAAAGAAATGTTGGCTATAATAAAAAAGAAAAAATAATATGTTATGCATGTTTAATTAGTTGTGTCAAAAATACGATTTAAACAATAAAAAATTACATTGTTTTTGAACTGTAAAATAAGTTTGCACATGAAGTAATTTTATCCCTCTTTACTCATGTTAGACCTGTGCTTAAAATGAATCTATGTTGATATAAATTTAAATAAACAAATAAAATCACAAATATTTAATAAATTAGTTATTTGGATTTAAGAAAGATTTTATTATATATATAGAATGACAACCATTGATGACCTAGTCCCCCACCCAAAAGAAAAATCAATACATCTTTTACCACTCATTACACTAAACTGCAGGAATGTTCGGCACCCAATGGAGTGTGCAAAAAAAGTAACTGGAGGGTGATAAATATTTCATGGGTTATAGAATAATTAATGCGGTTGGGCAGTGTATGCCCACTGTTAGATTTAAATTCGTTTAAATATAAATGTGGGCATATACTGCCCAATTACATTAATTATTCTATAGCCTGGAAAATACATATTTCCTAGGTTATAGAATAATTAATGCAGTTGGGCAGTATATGCCCACTGTTAGATTTAAATTCATTTAAATCTCACTGTGAGCATATACTGCCCAACAACATTAATTATTCTATAGCCTGGGAAATAATGGTCATCGTAATTGAAGCCCATCGCCGTCTATACCGTACGAAAGTAAAGTAATTGAACATAGCAAAGACTAGGAACACTCTATAAAGCAATCAAACATAACAAAGAGCATGGACACTTTACGATGACCCATTTCCTGACAGGATAATTTCAAACTTCACCTAAAGAATATTTACTAGCAATTGCACCGAAAGGTGCAAAGGAATGCCAGAATGAGGAGTCGAGAATGTGAAATTGATCCAGGTGGATATTAGTGGCCACCCACCTATTCCATTTGGACCCACACCATCAGTTCTTTCAGTTTTTCAGTTTTAGCACAACTTACTATTTTTAGTAGTTTTTCGGGTCCTGAACTTCCGTAGCCATTTTGAGGCCCTAAACAGCGTTTTTTGTGAAAACCAGGAGCAACACAAGTGCATGGATCGATGTTGTTCACATAAAAATTGATCTTTATAATGAGGTATTGAGCACGTAAAATAGAGATTGTATGCCAAAGTTACGTCCCCAGAAAGTTGAAACACCAATTTACCCAAACGGGGCCCATAGTTTTGGCGCTTCATCTTCTAGGGTCAGGTTTTTGGATGTTTAGGATTCTCCATTGTTTCTCAATAATAAATAGGCCCTCGAACCTCATTGTAACATAGTTCAGAGGCATGTAGCCGCCACGTCTCTTCTCAGAGATAAGCCTACCAGTGCCCTAGCTGTTTATTTCCATTATGTCTATAAGCATATTTATGTTATATGATATTAATGAAATGAAGTTTTATTTCCACTATATCTTTGTGTTTATGTTTATTTCTGTATATTATTTCGTTCCTGGATAAATCAAGATCAATGGTATCAGAGCGGTCTACTCTTTCTTTGTTTTTCTTTGCATGTCCCTAATGCCGTCAAGGTATAAGGAGTTAGGGCTCGATATAGTTAAACCCTTGCAAGATCAACCTCGCAAACCCCGACGACCTCCCATGGCAGAAGAAAATAAAGACGAGGGAGCAGGAGATCCTATCAAAATATTGCTCAAGGAGGCCCTTGAGAAATAAAGGAACGCAATGATGGATAACTTTGATTAGATCCTTCAACAGCTGCCCACCTACGGTGCATCAACATCCAGCAACCACTCTGGAGGCGCCACTCCCTTCAAGGTACATGTAAACTTTGACATTCCTGTATTTGAAGGCTAGATAGATGCAGGCACCGTCGATAGATGGTTGAATTTGCTAGAAGGGTATTTCTCGATCCATGATTTCTTTGATCAATAAATTATTATTTTTGCACTCCTCAAAACTGCCCCCCATGTCAAGGACTAGTGGGAAACCTATTGTGAGAAAAAGGACGAGGGGGAACCCTCTCTGTTCTCGGCCGCACCCACTTGGAATTTGTTACGAGACAACATCAAAGAACAATATTACCCCGTGGGGAGCTATGAGGACAAGTATATCCAATGGATCACACTGTGGCAACAAAGGGATCAAGATGTGCACAAACTGACGAATTTGTTCCATACCCTGCACACAAAGTTGGGTATTAAAGATTCAGACAGAAATTTGGTGCTCAAGTACTACAATTGTCTGCATAGACACATTCAGGAGGAAATGGAGTTCCTTGACATTACCTCGCTTGGCATAGCATATCGCTATGCCGCCAAGATCGAGCAGAAATTTAAGCAGAAGAAGCAAGACTTTGGATCCATGAATCCGAAGCCAGGGAAAGGCGCCCCCGAACCACAGAACAGGGGTCATAGCCAAAGTGGGGCGACTCAGAGCAACACCACAAATCCAAAGAAGGACACAGGGAAGTGGTGTGAATTTCATAACAACCCCACTCATAGCACAAACGAGTGTCGAGCCAAACTGTCGCTGGTGGCCGAACTGAAGGCACCCGAATCAGATGCATGTTCTGATCCTGATCCAGAACCAGAAAAGGGAGATTACAAAGGGAATAATATCATTGATGCAGACCCCAGTGCCATCTTTTCCACCATCAAGCTCCAGAGGGAGGATCTTGAGGATCCAGAGGAGGGGCAGTGTCTCTTCCATTCGCA
The DNA here is from genome assembly GCA_034641835.2 of Pinus albicaulis. Classification (NCBI taxonomy): domain Eukaryota; kingdom Viridiplantae; phylum Streptophyta; class Pinopsida; order Pinales; family Pinaceae; genus Pinus; species Pinus albicaulis. The sequence goes on from CM076582.1 coordinate 1,214,417,827, forward strand.
GATGTGGGTGAAGGGTTCTCCACTACAATTTCTTGTTGATAGTGGAAGCCAAAAGAACCTCATTATAGAAGAGGTCGTGAAGCGGCTCGGCCTACTGACCATAGCACACCCGTAACCATATACCATCGGGTGGCTTCACTCAGGGAGAGATCTTCGCGTTCGCCAGCAGTGCCGCCTTCCGTACAACATCAAGCCATTCATGGATGAAGTATTGTGTGATGTTGCTCTTCTTGATGTAGCTGATGTATTATTGGGCTAACCATACTTGAAAAAGAAAAAAAATTCATTACAAATTTTTTTAATTAAAAAAATAAAAAAATAAAATAAAAATTAATAAAACAAATTAATAAAAAAATAAATAGAAAACATTTTAAAAATTAAAACTTAAAAATATATTAAAAGTTAATATATATATATATATATATTAAATTAAAAATAAAAAAATAAAAAATTAAATTAAATTAAAATATACAAATAAAATTTAAAAAATAGAAAATTTAATTTTTATTCATTTTTTTTTTTTTTTTGTAAATCAATAGTTGTATTGATGGGCCCATAATGTACATAGTGTTACAAAATTTTATGCTGGTAACAAAACATATGGAAACCCGTGTACCCCATTCATAACGTGAGGAAACAACTTAAACATAAACTAGAAAACTTTGCCAAGCCAAACGGGGCGAGAAGAGCCCCAGATGTTGTTACAAAACATAGGTCTCCATCCAGGGAGGAAGCCAGGGCAGCTAGCGAGCTGGAGACAAAGGCCGCAGACAAGCGGATTGGGAGACCCGCAGCAAAAGCTTAACATGAAACAGAGAGACATGAACAATAATGAACCGATGGAACCAAAAGGATGCAGCGATCCACCACGATTGCACGAAACTGCCTAGAGAAGCAGAAAGAGAGCAGGAGAATGCACGAAGCAGCCAAGAGAAACAGAAAAGATCAGGAGGAAACAAGAGGACCAACCAAGAGCTCTATCCCGAGAGGTTGGAGTCCATGATACGAAGTTTCTTTCCTTTCTTTTTAGTGACTTTAACCCAGCTGTTAGGGGACGGTTGGATTGGAACTACCTGAAGAATGTTGTTGTTTAATGAAGGCGGCTCCTTATCCAAGCCGGATGAGTTGGTCTCAAGCGGGCGTTTTTGAACAGTCGAGGATGCAGGGGCCCTCTCAGGGCCTGACGGGGAAAGCGGTTGCTGCTGAGTGTCAATCTCATCTTCAGAATCTGATTCATCCTCCTCTGACCTGGAGGACTCAATATCCTCCATGGGAAGCAGATCAAAAGGTTTCCAACTCTTATCTTTCGATTTACGAGTGCTGTTTTTATGATGGGCTAGAAAAAGAGCGCAAGAGTTCTGAAGATGTCCTATTTGGTGACAATGCCGACATCTGAAAGATGTATTCTCATAGTCTAGAGTTTATGCCCATGAGAAATCTCCAGCTTTGAGAATGATTTGGTCAGGTAACTCTTTGTTGATATCTATTTCGGCACAAATTCTAACATAGGCGTAGAGTCCCTTTAGGCCTCTTGAGGGATCTATAGCAAGAAAGTGACCTAGAGAATTCCCAATGGCTTGGAAGACCGCACAGTGCCACAGGTGAGCAGGCAGGTTAGGAAGCCTAACCCAGATCGGAAGTTTAGTAATGACAGCCATGGAGGGATCAAAATAGGGGAACTAGGGAGTTAGGAAAAGTCCTTCCATTCCCCAGAACCAAGGCCTATCTGTTAAGGCAGTTTGGTAATCTCTACTGTCAGAAAAGATTATAATAAAGAAACCCTTGGAGCAGAGGATGACCTTGCAGTGCTTGGTCCAGGTGGAATGAATCCAAGCGTACAAATATTCAGTGCGGGGCTAGAGCCCATTGAACCTGCAAATGAGGGCAAGCTCAGAAAAGAGCTGGAGCTGTCCTTCCATATCAGGGTGGGTAATGTCAACAGATGGAGCTTCCTCCAATTTGTCTACCAGGAAAGGCTTTGGAGCCTCAAGAGGGGAAGCAGGGTGCTTGGAGGGGAGAGCTTTTACTACTTCTTTGTAAGAGAAACCTTTGGAAGCAGAGGATTGACCTGCTGCGCCACCCCTCAAGCGAAGGGATAGAATCAATGTAGCATTATTTCCTATATTTTAAAAACAAAGAGGGAAAAAGTCATCAAGCTGTTTACTTGCATGAAGGAGATGCAGAGACGAGGAGGGGATCCCCAGCTTGAGTTCAAGGGCCTTTGAAAGGTGAAGCACCAAATATGAGGAATGGACCCACAAAAGCAGGGTTTTGCCTGTGAGGAGAACAATCTGGATCTGAAAACCCAGAGGGGAAGGAGTGAGTGATTTCTTGTCATCAGAGCAGGGAAGCGGATCAAGAGTGGGGGCTTCATATCCCTGCAAGGCAGACCCTGAACACGAATGGGTCAGCTGCACCCTACTACCACTCGGGGAGGAGGTAGTCGGGTCAGAGGAATAACGTATACGACAACAAAAGGAGAACTTGAGCAGGCCAAGGCCGGCTAGAGTTTGTGCCAGCAGCAGCAAAAGAAGAGTAATGTGTCATTGAGGAGGCCCTGAACATGTAGCAGGGGCCGATTCGTCTTGCTTGAAGTGGAGACGAATGCAAGAGGCGGCATCATGCAGGGCAAGGGGAAAACATAAAGGAGCTGCCACGAGAATGTTTGTGCCACCATCGCCGCTTACAAAACCAGCACCCAGGGAGAAGCCACACTGGAGCAGATTTGCTGGAGAGCATTGATCGCCTAATGCAGCCAGGCCCAAGAGGATAATAGCGACGACCGGAGAATGAGAAGCCAAGGAGTCACAAACCCTACTAGCCATTTTTTCTTAAATTTTTATTAAATTAAAAACAAAAGAATTTAAATTTGAAAATAAAAAATTTAATTTAAAAAATTATATTAAATTAAAAATAAATAAATAAATATTTATATTAAAATTTAAAAAAAAATAACAACAATTAAAAATAAAATAAAATAAAAATAAAATAGAATAAAAATATTAAATTAATAAATAAAAAAACAAATAAATTTTAAAAAATAAATTAAATTTAAATTATATGATGATGGTGATGATGATGGTTAACGTCCACTGAGACCAATCTTTGGTCTATCAGACCTAAATAAACGAATTATTTAGTTTAATTTAAGATCTTATTCCTATGCTACGAATTATTTAGTTTGATTTAAGATTTTATTCCTATGCTGAAAAAACTTGTAGAGAAGCCTCTCGAGCTCACTATAATTTTGACATTTTAAAAGGCTAAGAAGGTCAGTGTTGCAACAAAGATTATGAAATTGAGATTTAATGTGGTTGTATGCGGGGCACTCTAAGAGGAAGTGATTTTCATCCTCGATGTTCATATTCTCACAGAGATGGCAGATCCTTTCCATCTTAAAAAATATATATTCTACATCTTATTAAATAAAAAAATAAAAAAAATATTAATCTAAAAAATTAAATTAAAAAAAAAAAAAAAATATATATATATATATATATATATATATATATATATATATATATATATATATATATATATATATATAATTTTAATAAATAAATAATATAAAATAAATAAATAAAACTTTTGAAATGAAAATTTAAAAATCAATTAAAAATGGAAAATGGAAAAAATAAATAAATAAAAGATATTAAATGAAAAAAAAAAAATTAATTTAAAATATAAAAATTTAATTTAAATAAAAAATATTAAATTTTATGTATTAAAAAAAAAAAAAAAAATTTAAAAATATAAATATTAAATTTAAATAAATTTAAACAAAATTAACAAAATTTATTAAATTTTATTAGACTAAATTAAAAAAGTAATATTAAATTTAATAAAAATAAATAAATTAAAAAATTAAATTAAATTAAAAAAGCAAATGTGAAATATAATATTTGAGAGTGTAAACTTTTGTGATCCATATCATATTAAAATAAATCTTCCAGGAAATCACATGAGAAATTTTTGAACCGACGCGTTTCGAACTACAAAATGTGGTTTATCATCGATAATGATGAACTACATTCTGTAGTTTGAAACGCGTCGATTCAAAAATTTCTCATGTGGTTTCCCGGAAGATTTATTTTAAAATGAAATATAATAAATAACAATAAAAATTTAAAAAATATATTAAAAAAAATATATTAAAATTTAATAAAAAAAAATTTAAAATCGAATTAAAAATTGTGCCGCCCAAGTGGCGATGGGGGTCGGCTACTAGTCGGGCGACTGCTTGCAGCCTCCCCTCCCGCCCAATGGCTGGCCCACGCTGCCACTTGGGCAGGAGGTCGACCTCCCCAGATCAATTCCGGGAATCGACATCTGCAGGTCGATTCGAGGAATCGACCTCCCCATGTCGAATTGACCTCCCAAGGTCGATTCCTGGAATCAACCTCCCCATGTCGATTCCGAGAATCGACCTCCTGCCACCACCTAGGCAGCGCAATTATATATATATATATATATATATATAATTCGATTTTTTATTTATTTATGAAATTCTAATACTTTTTTATTATTATTTATTATATTTCATATTTGTTTATTTAATTTAATATTTTATTCTAATTTTTTATTTTTTATTTATTATTATTATTAATAAATTTAATATTTTCAAGTTTTTGTTTTTTAAATTTTAAATTTATTTATTACAATTTTTTTAATTTTAATTTGAAAAATGTTTTTTGTTTTTTGTTTTTTTTAATTTTTTAATTTTTAAAATGGTTTAAATTTAAAAAAAAATAAGATTTTTTTTTTGGTTTTTTTAATTATTTGAAAATGCTTTTTTTTTTTTACTCTTTTTTTTTTTAATTTCTATTTTAATTTTCTTTTTAATTTTTAAATTTTGCTCTCTTTTTTAAATTTAATATTTTATTATTTTTCTATTACTATTTTTATTTTATATATATATATATATATAATAACTTAGAAAAATTTGTTTTTATGTTTATTTTTATTTTTTGTTCAATTGTTTTTTTCTTTAAATTATGTGTTTTTTGAGAATTTTCCCTTTTATTTAATTTTCGAAATTTTGTGTTTTTTTTTGTTTTATTTATTTATTTTTGTTTAAATTTTTTATTTTTACAAGTTAATTTTTTTATTTTTTACGTTTTTATTGGTTTTTTTTATTATTTTTTTCTTTTATATTTTAAGTTTTTTGTCATGTTTTTTTTAATTTTATTTTTATGTTTTATTACAAACATGAAAATTACCACTCTAAAAAAAATGGTTGATGGTGCATCAACACTTTTCAAAATTAGCATGAAAATCACCACTCTAAAAAAAAATGGTTGATGATGTATTAACACTTTTCAAAATTAGCATGAAAATCACTAACATTTAAAAAAAAATTCATACTTCATAAATAAAAAAACTGAAGTGTCAAAAATATGCAAAAAAAAAAAAACGGTGCGATTCTGCATCACCAATTTTCAAAATCGGATGTTTTTTTTGCTACCTCAAAAAATTAGGTACCAATTCAGTTCCCTATTTGATCGGTAACTATTTTATGAGGGAATTGAACTAGGGATCATCATCATTGTTAAAACACTCGGAGAAACAAGACCAAAACTATTTTCTTCATCATCTTTTCACCCTAGAGAAAAATCGTTCTATGCGGACCTGACTACAAAGGGATCGATTCCCACACCTCCTCATTACCATTGCAATGACTTTCAGTTCAGTTGTGCATGCCAAATGATATGTTTTAGAAGATATGATACAGAATATACTACACTAAATTTGGATTTGGGATAAAACAGACCAGTTGATAGTGCCTCATTTTTTTTTCTAAAGAATAAGGGACCAAAACCCCTTCCTAAAAAATATAAAGAGCACATGTGTCATTGAATAAAACTATTTACTAAATTTCATCAATTTGTTTCATTTTCCACACTACCCTTTAAAGAAGCCCAATTTTTCCAAAAAAAATACCCAAAATGGAGTAAAATTTAGCCAAATTTTGAGTATTTTGTGTTATTCTTTTAATGATGTGATTTTAATTAGGGCATAGAGATATTTTTAATACAATCTTGAAAAAAGTATGATATACCATCAAATGGAACCCTCAATCCGAGATCCAATATAATATACACTAAAATAAATGAGTACATGTTGAGATATGTTGAATCTGTTCATCAATGTAAGTATCAATATGAGCAACACTGATAAGCATTTCTAAAATAATCTCAAATCTTGCTGAGTGGGGTTCTATGATCCAATGCTCTAGTCTTATGCATGGACTGACGAGCTTGAGCAACGAGTTCACCTATGCCTTTGTTTCTCAATTCCACAACTACTGTAGATAGGCCTCCCTTGTGACTTGCAACCCTCTCATTGATCTCAATTTCATCCTGATACCACCAAATTTAACTATTGATTCAATTGTAGGGAAAAAATGTATGGTCAAGGCAGGAATACAACTAAGAATGGGTCTTACTTGGAATTTGACGGGAGAAATATATTAAATGTTGTAATCAACAGAGGCCTTCAATGTGAGACCACATGTCATGATCGCAGCTACGCAAATCATGTCTACAAGAGTGATCAGAGCAGGTGCCCGCCAATGCCCCCTTTCATCCTGTCAACCATTTACAATTTTAGAAGTGAGGATTTTGTGAGTTGAATTATGTTGAGCTTCTATTTTCTAGATTCATCATATTGGTAAATTTTGTGCTCGAACCATCAGGTATGGTTCATCTTCCTTCATTCAGCCCAAATAATGAACTACAATTTGAAACAATAGCACAAAATTTACCAATACTAAATATGGATCTGGAACAAGAAAAAATAATCACAATATCTATTTATATATACGAGATTCATTTATCAAAAGGGCATGTGCATATGATGAAATAAAAAGTGGGGGACTCAGGTGATGGGCCTCTAAATTAGACATAAAATAAGGCCCATCTAACCTTTCTTAGGCCCATCTACCTTCCTTATGCACATGAAAAGATATATTAAATCTCTCCTTCTGCACTTAATAATGTTTTCTTATGCTTTAATATTTTCTTAGAAAGGTTTAAAGGTAATTGCATATTTATGCCTAATATTGGTTATTTTTGTAGAATATTGTGAGAATATTGGGCAGATTATGTAGATTTGAAGAAGGAGATAATTTAGGGACTTGCTCCCTGCCATTGGAAGATCAAGATAGAAGAATAAATGAGCACAATGTCAGGAAATTATGGAGAAATCTTGGAGAGATTCAAGGGGGTTTTCCACCCTCCTTAACTATCAAAGGCAGCCAAGAAAACTGAGGACGAAGTGCTCTCAATCTATGTTTACTTGGAGTCAAGTGGACTCAATCACTATTTTCAAGGGAGTTGTTGGTAGCTGCCCCATAGAATAAATAGAGCAGAGCTAGAGCTAGGAAGGATTCCATTCCATTCCATTCAAAACTTTTGTTGCAAGCTATTAATATTTTTATTATTGTACTCAGTGATTAAACTTTTAGAAATGTAACGAGGCTATTCTCTTCCTGAAATGAACAGACAGACTCCATTTTACTGATTTATTTCCAGAGAGCCAGGCTCATGGGTTAGGGCCCAACCCATGTGCCTCAGCTTCTCTGTTGTTTTCATTCTTTCCTTTATGTCATTTTGCTAGTTTTGTTTATGTCATTTAGTTAGTTCTGCTTCTGATAGTTTCATTGATGTTTAGTTTTTGCTTTCAGTTTGTTGTTGTAGTTCTTCATTTTCTTACGAGAGTAATAGAGTAGAGGAAAATTTCAAAATTTGTGGTTAAGCCTTCCCTTCTCATCTATGTCAATAGAGTTTGAGCAGAGTTGACCTTCCCACAGGACAAAAACATGATTTTTTGTTCATGGTTTTTATCACGCATTTTTTCTATTTTCCGTGCATAAATTAGCAGGTTGATTGAAGGAATTATTGCTAAAACCCTAGAGAAGCTCCGTGGTGCCTCCCCACTCCATTCTCCATCTCTATCTTCACAATCCACAGATTTCTATTACTCCCTCCATTTCCTCTTTTTCTCGCTTATTCTCACTGTCACACCCACCTTTTTATTCATGAAAAAACTTAAACCATTCAGCCCGCCTTATTCCTTTGTTTTTATTAGTCACATTTTCCTTACCCTTTTTAACACAAAACGCTTGAAAACCATTGGAATTGGACCTCCGCCCTTGCTCCTCAAACTTCTCGCTACCATACTTCGCGACCTTTTCCCCTTTTCTTTTAAGACTTACCACTCCAAACACCGTTTGCGATAACTCCACCGCATCACAAATCGCAAATCACATATTTAATTCGGTTCCCATTAACACTTACTGCTCCAACCGCCTATTGTGATAATCCTCTGTGCTCTGCCACATCGCAAATCGTATTTCGCAACCTTTTCCCTTTTATTTTAAGACTTACCACTCCCGACGCCGATTGCGATATTCTCCGTACTCCGCCACATCGTAAATCACAAATCATAGTTTTTACCCCGTCGCATTTCGCACTTCGCAACTTCTACCCCATCTCATTTTTCATTTTTCTCCTGCTCCCGAACATCACTTCCGCTGCTCCTCTAACTTTGTGATATTGTGATTGCGATATTGCATATCGCATATCACACTTTCATCTGCCATCGCACTTTTCGAATTATTCCACTCCAAAGGATTTTTGCACTATAATAAAGTTTTAATAAGGTTTAAACCCATATTTTCACTTATAAGCGTTGTTTCATGTGTTCATCCCTCCATTAGCACCTTTACCCCTTTCTTATCCAAGCTGCAAATCAACACTTTTTCAATTAGAATCAAGTCATGGATAGGTTAGCTGCATGGATAGAGGCATGGTAGATAGAGCATAAGATAAGTAGGGTGTTTTTAGCCGATTGGACAAGTTAAGTTTCCTTTCTCCAATTTAAATTAATTTAATTTCTTCCCTTTCTCTTCAGCAATTTAGATTAGTTTCCTTTCTGCTTCTTTTCAGAAATTTAATTTAGTTTCCTTCTATCATTTCCTTTATGAAATTTAGTTTAGTTTCGTTGAAGTGTGTGACATACTTCACTGAGAAACCCTAGAAGTAGCACCCTTTCGTAGAGTAGAAGAGGATGACATGAGTAGAATGCATTTGCTATGTATATAGAACTATCACCTCCAAGTTTGTACAAACCCTGGGTTGATAAAGTAAAGTAGGGTAGCCCCTGGGGAGTTGCAACACTCTTGGTACAGCACAAGGGCTCACCACTTTTTGGCACCATTGCCGGGGAGGTGTCTAGTAGATGCTTTGATTTTGTTTTAGCATTATTTTATGCTTTCATTTTTCATGTTGTTTTCGAAATATTGAAAAATACAAAAAATATGATTTGCATGCCTCATAAGAGTAGGGATACCTAGAAATTTTAAAAAAATACTTCTCCAATACCAACCCCCCAACTTGACCATGTGGTGCAGTAAGAACCACATCACCATACACTTTTGAAGGTAGAAGAGATGGATGGATATGATAACAATGAAGAAGATATTATTGGGTTTCCCATTCAAGATATGGACATCAGTGCACATATGAAGAACATCCCTCCATATTTCCTTCCCAACTTCCATGGTATGAGGATAGAGGATCCAAAAACATTTCTCTTTGAATTTGAGGTACTTTTTAGATCTTATGGCTACTTATCAAACACTCAAAAACTGAGATTTTTTCTTGCAACATTGAAGGATAGAGCTCTTAAATGTTTCATGAGTGTAGGTTCTAATTCAATAAGATCATGGAATGATATGCAAAATATATTTCTAGAAAAGTATAAATATCGCGATCTCAGAGAAGAAATTTTTAAAATGAACCAAGAATAAGATGAGAGCCTTGAGGATCTAATAAAGAGGTTCATGTATAATGTTAAGAGGGAAAAAATGCATCATTTAGGATTTGACACACTAAAAACCCTCTTACTTAGAACAATTAGGGATGAGTGGTGTTATCACTCTAGTAAATTATTAAGTTGTGGGATTTTGGTTTTTAGTCAAAGAATACTAGAGGTAACCACAAACCTGCTTCAAACTCTAGGATCTAGCCTTCCTAAGGTCCAAAGAGGGCTCTCTCTTTAAAGTTTAACTTTTTTTTAATTTGTGAATATTAGGCTAGCTATGAAAGTGAAATTTTGGTTTGGTTTTGTTGGATTTGGTGGGAAAATTTCACTTGGAGGGATAGATAGAGGGAAATCTATTTGTCCATTGGGCCATGGAGTCTAATTCAAGCTAACAGAACTGGGATCAAGGCCTAAAAGGTCAAATGTCTTCAGGGCAAGATAGATAACCCTTGGAGATATTGGAAAATTGGTTTTGTAAGGTGGTATGATCAGGATAAAGGGCACTTAAGGATCCTTTGATCCATAAAAGGGAAGTAGTAGATAGAGGTCAAATGGGAGAGGGAGAAATTAAGGGTTCCCTACACTAGAAATCAGAAGAAAACAAAGAAATGATAACTAGTTAAAAACAGGGTGCTATTAACATATCTTGTAGTAATACTCCTAGTTATACATTCATATTTAGAATTAAAACAAAGAAGTATGCATGTAACAAAGAAGAATAAAAATGACAAGTTTTAGAGAGTACTTCAATCCAGATAGCTTATCACGGGGATCCTAAAGTATGATGCCAAATAGTTGATCCAGTCTGCTACTCAAAATCGAAATCCAAAGCCTTCAAGTCAACAAAATATCTATAGTAATCTCCAGCAATTTTATTCCACACAAAATACTTCAAAAGAGTGAAGTATTTATACATAATGTTTTACAAAATATCCTAGATGACTTCTAGGAATTAACTTAGGAAAATAAAATATCTTACAACAATAATAGTGACAATTGATTGACAAATCAGCAAGCTGTCCTATTTTATTCAAAAGAAATAGAAATTGTTTTAGGATAAGAAGCAGTTGGCTGCCTATGTGTCCTCCTTGTTGGCTCTTAGATAATTTTTGGAATATAACTTGCCTTCACTGATACTCTTTCTTACGGATACTCTTTCATTTCGGATACTCTTTAACCTTTAGTCAAACTGCTTTATTTCTGTAAAATATTTTTTGACAGTGAAATCAACAAACAATTTTTTTCTTTTTCATTTGTTTGTCTTTCATTCTTCATAATAAATTAGTAAGTGCTTGCCAATCCTCATTTTTAGGAATTTGAATATTTTTTAGTTTCCTAAAATTCTCATCAACTTCATACCTAGCAAATGTGGGCTTGATGACAAATAAGTGCTTGAGCTCATATTGTAAGTAAAATAAATCTTCAAAACTTTTCAGCAATACATTTCCTGTGGGAATGCCTTGACCTGTTGGCTTATTCACCTGTTCCTTGGCATATTCTCTTATCTTCTTGTCATAATAATTTTGAGGCATTAACTTATCATTAATAACCATGATATCAGGAAGTCCTTTTTGCCTTAAATTGGTGAACTTAACCATGAATCTGGCTATAACAGTATTCATATCTTCAAATGTTTCTTCAAGCTGCCTCATCAAATTTATTTTGGCGGTAACTTTCCTAATTTCTAGGATAGTTGTTGTTCTGTCATTGATTTTTAGTTCTTCCAATTACTTTTTATTCTTACTGTTGAGGAAATTGATTAATCTTACAGCCTTTTCTGGTTTATCAGCCAAATCAGTTTTTGTCTTTTGCATTTCTGCTTGGGCTGCCAATAATAACTCTCTTTGCTCAAAAATTACCTGAATTGAAGGCCATACATCATGGATGGCTTAAATTACATTATTCCATAGGTAATTTTTTATGTATGATATCTGATCCTTGAGAGTTAATTATTTTTGTAACTTCTTTACCTCTTCACTCAATCTATTGGCATTTTGTTCATGTATTTTGGTATTTATTTGAGTTGATTTATTTGTCTTCTCAAGATTTTCAATCATCTTTGTCAACCTGTTAATTTCATTTGTCTTCAAAGACATCTCTTCCATTTCTTTCACTAGTTGACTTCTTTCATCTGTAGATTGCAATTCTGTTGTAGAGGATTCAATAGTTGAAGTTGTTGAAGAAGTCACTGGCACTACAGTGGCCAGTGGTTCTTTGGGTGCCAAATTTTCTCCTAAAGTTGAAGGCACTGTTTCAGTGATGACTGGGATGATTGTAGGAATCACTAGTTCTTTTACTGTCTCCTTTTCTTGGACAAGTTGGTCCATCTGTGCTTCCATTTCCTTAATCTGAGCTGTCAATTGAAGTATTAAACTCATCATTTCATCTTTTTCCTTTTATTCCTGTAAGACTTCCTTTGTCTCAGGATGCTCACTTTGAGGAAGTTTGAGCTATTTCCTCAAGGTAGCTATATCCTCATTTTTCTTCTTTACCAATGCTTTTGTTGCTTTGATGTTTGTAGGATCATATCCTACCTGCAATAGTAAATCTTCTAAGGCTTTTATCCTTAGATCCTTTGCATATAATGAAGCTTTATCCATCTTCATTTGATCTTGCATGTTAGAGATGGTGTTTTGAAGCTTATGAGCACTCATAGCTTTTGTTGTAACTGTGGAATACAACATATCTGAGGTTTTCCTATGAAACTCTATTTGATCTAATTTATGGATTTTGTCTGTAGCTACTTCCATATCCACTTTCTTATAGTCAGCAATTGTCCTTGGCACTGATACTGTGGGCTGTAATACTGACATAATCAATTTTTTACTTGAATAATCAAATTCTGATAGGAATCTGTTTTGATTACCTGGATTTTGTTTCAAAAACGGAGAGTAGATTTCAGCTTTGATTTCCTCATTCTTCAACTTGATTTGCTTGTATTTCTCCTTAATATCCAAATCCTTTTCCTCAGCTGAATGTGAGGAAGAAGCCTCCATACTTTGTTGCCTTTCCATCATCTTTGTATCTTCATTATTCAGTTGTTCTTCATTCTGATTTGGCTCACTGATAACTACAGTAGCTACATTTGTCTCTGGAAAATTAATGTTGGTATTCAAGGGCTCTGTTTCTTCAACATCTATTGTCACTTTAACTTTAGCTGCTGTATATAATTTTTTCCTTTTGTTGTAAATGATCTTGAACTTTGTTTCTGTGGTAGTATCTGCAATATAAGTTCCCTCTTCTCTGATTCTCTTAGTGGATGTCTCTAGCTGTTTTGTAATTTCCAAAGTGTGACTAGTATTCCTTTGGTTAACTGCCTCTGTTAAAGTGTTTTCAACCCACTCAATTTGATTATAAAACTTCTCTATTTCTGGTTTTGATTCATGGATAAAGGGTGTCAATTTAAATTTTACCCTTAGTTTACTTAAGATCCCTTGTGGATCATAGTTCCAAGGGAAACTTTCTTCCAATTTATATTCCAGTAGCTAATTTGGTGCTTCCTTTTCTGCATCTCTGTGATTACATATGAATAACCCAATTTGATTTTTAAGTTTGAATTGGTTCTTCTTCTTGACTTCCATGAAGTTAATAGAATCGGAATTTAGGATCTGCCTGATGTACTCCAAGGCAAAGATCCTCATTCATGGATGTGTGGGTAGCTTGTAAGGCAACAAGTTTGACCCAAAAAATCTAACTTCAGTATATTTCTCATATAAATACCAATCAATAACTTTTTTCTGCTCTGATAACTGCAATATTTTCTTCATTTCCTCACTTATTATAGGCTCCTCTATTTTGGTCAACATGGTGGTCACTGGATGTAAAAAAAATTCTACAAACTCTGAATAACTGAAATCTGTGCCTTCTTTTCTGAGTATGGATGTCCAAAAGATGACAGATAGAGGTTTTCCTTCTATATCCAACTTTTGAATTGAAATTGGAAAGCTATTTGATTGGAAGAAAAGAAACATGTGGAAAATATAGGAGGTATATCTGAATACTCCTTCCAGCTATAAATTAGTCAATTGATAGTGAATACTATCAGCAATGAAACCAGCATAATCAAAATAACCGAAGGTGGTTGACCTGGAGAAAAAGTGGACAAAAATCCCAAGATAGACTCATTAGTGTCCTTATTAGTGAAATACCCAAGTATGAAGGAAAGCATGGGGATTACATGCCTTGAACCTTTAGGGAATTTAGCAGTTGAATATGGAGGATTTAACTTGGGAATTTCAACATGCAAGGTCATAAAAGTCTAAAAAATCATGAACCTTTTAGGAAAATCTAAGCCAATGTATAGCTTGGTGAGGACCTCAATAGACAAAGGGACTGCTTGGGGGTCTGGTTGAAGCTGCAACATTTGGTTTATTGACTTTGCATTGATGGTAAATAGGACTTCTTTACTGACATTCACAATAGCTCTTTGTTTAGGAATATAGTACTGGTGACATAATTTGATAATTTATTGACAAGGGTGAGTTAGAGGGACTACATATTTGGGCAGATTGGATTCCCAAATATGAACTTCTTCATGATCATCTAAAGACTTCTCAAAAAACTAGTTATGGATATCTAACAGATTGAATTCAACTATGGGATCAACTATTTTGTAGTCAATATCAGCTAGGGGAATGTGTTCAATATCAACAACTGGGGGTTGTAATGGATTGTCCACAATTGAGTATTTGGGGTTCCTGGGAAAATTTTGGCAGAGTTTGGCCTGTTTCTGGGACTTTTGGGAAATTTAATTACTCAATTTCTTAACTTAAAATGTTTTCCTTTCTTTAAAAAAGGTTTTTCAATTTGGTTGCTGGTTTAAATCTCAGAAAAATACCTGTTTTAATGCAGGTATCGGCTTTGAAAGGTTTTTTAAAGTTTCTGGTCGTATTGATGGCTCCAGCAGTTTATCTGGAGCAAGGCGCAACTTCCTCAACAGTTTTCATGGGTGTACTTTGGTAAATTTTGGAAGTTTCGGGCATAAAAATGGCAACCAGGGGCTTTTATCAAAGTTTACACAGTCGAAGAAGCAATACAGAGGTTAAGCGCGCAAGATAAATGAATAAACACATTAACCAAAGGTTTTATCAAAACATGTTAATTGTATTGAATGCAGGTCTTGTCCGGCAGGAAGGCAGTTTCGGAATGCAATGGACGAAAATTACGAGTGGTTATGGAGTGGCTATCGAGCGGTAAGTTGTTTTGAACTAAACCCACGCAATCCAGTGAGGAAAGGCTACGTGGATGGGAGAGAAATGGGTGAAACCACCCATTTCATGTGGCTTTATCTTTTGGGCAATCTTGCATCTCTTCTATGCGATATCATCCTTCGACTATCAGATCTGGGAGTTTAATGCGAAGGGCTGAGATCGTTTCGGGAGTTGCATTGAAATGGAAAGGTGGGACCGAGCCTTTGCATAGGCAGAAGGTTTATGATGTGGCGGGGGGATATATGGTTTAAACATATATGGAATGTTTTAATCATGGTATAGGCGAGGATTAATATTTGTATTTAAAACCTTTGTGACATGTTTTAAATTTTAAGTTCGAGTGCAATAATATATATTATATAGTTTTTTGAATTTCATAGTTTTCAAACCATAGGGGTGGGATGTTTCAATAACGATAGTTTTAGACCAAAGTTTTTATAATTTGGGGTTTTTATTTGCGCACATGGGACAATAGACTTTGGTCTAAATGTTATAATAGTGGGTTTTTTGGGGTATTTAGATATAATGGAATTAATAACCATGGGAGGGTATTTTTAGGGATTTAATAAAAAAATGTTAAAGGTTAATATGAAATGGTAGTGTAATGTAATATAAAGCACATTTTATCTCCAAGTAAAGTGTACATGATAGACAAAACAAAGGAGTGTTGTCTTTTAATATTCTACACTTTAACTTAGAACAAATTGTATTTTTGGGGTTTTATGAATGCTTTTGAAGGGATGAAGTTAATTATTTTAAGGCTACAATTTTACTAAGTAAGAATGTGTCTTTACTTAGGAAAAAAAATGGGTTTTAATGTATGAAAGAAGGGTAAATGATGATAAATGTGGGTTTAACATAAGAACTCAATATTTTTAACTAACTAGTCATAGAGCCTTGGGTCTGGTCCCAACAAAAGTCAGAGAAATGCTCTGAGCCTGTTTGACTGATAGCTTAGAATACTGAATACTCATAGGGGAGGGGAAATTAGTGATTTTTCCTGATGATGTATTATTTACATGATTGCACCACTTATTTCTACCTACCCAACTTTATTTCTAACATTTTCTCTTAATTTTGTAGGTGCATTTAGACTTGCAACCTTGAAACATTTTCTTTCAAAGCATAAAACTATCTAATTCTACCTTATTTCATCTGAGAGCTCAGATTAAACTGTTGAGCTTCTCATTATTCTCTACCTATCTACTGATTTTTCAAGTTTAAACTTTTTGACAAATCTTTATTCTCTATCTAAAACATGAAATTGAAAGCATGAAAAGTTAAGATTAAACTATTTAACCGATCATGGATTATGGTATTTATTAACACTCTGCACATAATCATTATTCTTGCAGTAAAAATTAAAATTAGTGGCACTTGATCTTGCTCACTTTCAGGTGTTATTTCCATTTTTTTTCTTTTGGGTTCTATATTTTTCTAAGTCCTTTGATCTTTCTTTTAGGAATTTTTACCCTCTTTTTCATTTTTTATTATTTTTTCTTTTTTTTTCAAAATACGGGAAAACAACTTGTAGAAAGCAAGGTATGTACATATTTACAAGACTATCAAAGTCAATTCAAAAATTATGAACCCTATTATTATAGGACCCTAACAGTGGCTCCACATGTGGATGACATTTCTTGGTGAAATATCAAGAACTCTGAGACTAGTAGCCTTTGAAATTTGACTGTGATGACCTTGTAAATGTCTTCTGATATCTGAAACTTATTCATACTTATGATATTTACCTCTCAAAGCTTAGGGCCTTCTCTTCGGGCTTCAAATTTTCTAAGGAAACATCCAATCCAATCTAAACTTTGCAATGTATATGTACACTGATCAAAGTGAATAAAAACTACCTATTTGTTAACTCAGGGGAGTAGTAGTGCTTCAACATTCTGCCATTAACTAGTCCTTCTTGCAGATCTATTCCATCCAATTATTTCAAAAAGAAAGCATTATTACCTCTATATCCATAAATTACATAAGGTCCTTTCCATAGAAAATCAAATTTTCCATGTTTTCCTTGTCTTCTCTTCTAGAATCCCATTTTAACACTTTATCTCCTATGTAAAAATCATCCTCTTTAGTATTTTTATCATAGCTTTTCTTGATCTTATCCTGAATGACTTGAGATTTAATATAAACTTCTTCCCTTGTTTGTTGCAAGTGAATAGTTTGATTTATCCTTCTTTGGATGTCATTTGTTTCAACCTATAATTCTTGGATAATTTTCATCACTGGTACACCTAGGGAGGATGGAAAAACAACATCCATTCCATAAACTAGTTGGTAAGGTGAAGTACCAATGGATTTTTTAGTAGTAAATCTATCTGCCCATAAGGCATTGACTAACTTCTTATTCCAAGTATTTTTATTTTCTTAAAGTAACTTTTTGATGATATTTACAAGGCTTTTGTTTGAGGATTCAGCTAGGCCATTACCTTGGGGGTAATATGCAGTGGAATGACCTAAGGTAATATGGTATTTGTGGCAAAAATCAATCATTTTTCTTGGATTTGAATGCTGCTGCATTATCAGTAATTATCTTTTGGGGACATCCAAATCTTGAAAGAATGTTGTTTTCTATGAATGAAATAATGATAGTATTTGTGGATTGTCTAGAGGGTATGGCTTCAATCCACTTAGTAAAATAATCATTGGCTGTCAAAATCCATTTATGTTGGCCTCAAGAGGGAGGGTGAATTTCACCAATGAAGTCTAAACCCCATTGTTGAAATGGAATTTCAGTTGAAATAGGCTTTAAAGGGAGGGGTAGTAATTTCTTCTTACCCTAAAACATTTGGCACTTATGACATGAAGTAACATATTTTTTGACACCAGCAAACAAGGTAGGCCAGTAAAAACCAGCTCTCAGGATCTTATTTGCAGTAGTTTTCCAGTATGAATGTCCTCCACAGTCACCTGCATGAAATTCTTCAAGTATTTTGTTAGCTTCTTCCTTTAGTAAAAAATTTAGTAAAATCCCACTATGATCTCTCCAAAAAAATACATTATCTAAGATACAAAATCTTACTGCTTTAAGTTTTAAAAATATAGATTTGGTTCTTGAAAATCCAGGAGGAGCTTGTAATTTTTGTAATACAAATATGATATTTGTATACCAAGGTGAATCTGAAAAGGCTTCATTGATCGATGGAGTCGCCATCTCTTCCTGATCATCTACTTAAGGAATAAAATTTATGTCTAGGGAATTGCAGTTAGATTCAGCCATAAGTCTGGCTAATCCTTGACCTTTGATGAGTTTTCTGGGTTTTATCTCTATGTCATATTCTAATATAGTGGCAATCCACTTACCTCTTCTTCCAACAGGACCATCCTAAGTAAGAATGTCTTTAACTACAAAATTTGGGACATAGGCAATAATGTGTGAATAAAGAATATAAACTCTGAAGTCTTTAATAGCCTTTACGAAAGCTAGGGCTTGTTTTTCCATAATGTTGTACTTCAAAGGGGCATATTTAAGAGTCTTACTGAAGAAAGCTATGGGTTGTTCAAATCCTTGGTCATTTTTCTGCAGTAAAACTGCAGCAATGGTGTGTTTTGAAGCAAATGAAAAAATTATGAAATCTTTCTTAAAATTAGGACTTATTAGGACTAGAGTTTTGGTTAAGGCTTGTTTGGTAGATTCAAATGATTATTTGGCCTCAACAGTCCATTTAAGAACTGAATCTTTTTTTATCATGTTATTCAATTCTCTAATTATCTCAGCTAAGTTAGATATGAATCTTCTTAAAAAAATTATCTTACCTAAAAAGGCTTGTAATTATTTGATGTTTCTTGGTGGGTTGATGTTCAGAATTTCTTCTATCCTAGCAAGATCTATTCTAATTCCTTCTTTTGAAATTATGTGTCCAAGTAACTTACCTTCTTCTAATCCAAATAGACTTTTCTTAGGATTTAAAGAGATGCCATATTTCCTAAACTTAATAAAAACTTGTCTCAAATGATCCAAGTGTTCATTATCAGTTTTGGAAAACACAGTAATGTCATCTAAGTAAATTACTAAGAAATCATGTATTTTCTTAGAAAAGGCTATGTCCATAGCCCTTTGAAAGGTTGCTCCTGCATTCATTAAGCCAAAAGGCATTTTTACATACATAAAAGTGACCCAGGAGTAGTAAATGTTGTTTTAGCTTTGTCTTCTTCTTGGACTAGGATCTGGTTGTATCCTGAAAAACCATCTAACAGTGAAATCCTTGAAGAACCCACTACCCTTTGTAATATGTGATCCATTTTAGGTAAAGGGTAATTATCTTTTAAGGATACTTTGTTAAGATTTCTAAAGTCAACACACAATCTAATTTCTCTTGTTTTCTTTCTCGTTGGGACTAAGTTGGAAACCCAATCAGAATATCTGATTGGTGCAATGATATGAGAATCATACATTCTTTTAACTTCTTTTTCAATCAAAGGTAATATCACAGGGTTAATTCTTCTCAACTTTTGTTTGAATGGATTTTGATCTTCTTTTATTGGAATTTTATGTTGGATTCTATTTGTATCATAAGATTTTAAATCTTCATAACTCCAAACAAACACATCTTGATATTCCTTTAAAAGCTTAATATATTTATCCTTCTCTTGTTGAGGTAAAATTTTGGACAGTTTGATTATTTTTTGTTTTAACTCTGTACCAATGTTACATTCTTCTATGTCAGATCTTACTGGCTCCATTTTTGTTTTCTATCTACATCATTGGAGTCAAAAATATCTTCTAAGGGGGTTAAACCTTTAGGTAAGAAATTATCCTTAGGATTCATTATGTCTGATTCATCTTCAATAATTTCTTCAATCTCTACTTTCTCTAAGCTATCTATATCAGCTTGACTAAATCTAGTTGGTTTATCAAACTTTATTCTATTTACATATAAGTTATTTAAATCTATTTCACAATCCCAATCATGGTTTATAGTACAATCTGTATCTATATTACAATTCTGAAATTCTCCTTCATTGTTCATAAACTTGTAAATTATTGGAATTATTGGCCTATGTTTGACTTCAGCAGTGTATCTGTGATTAAGTTGGAATAGTAAATTACATGTACTAGCAAAAGTTGCAAGACAATGAGCTTGTATATTTTGTTTTCTAGGTATAGCAGCAAATTTACATTCCAATAAATCATCAGTTAAATCTATGACAGAGTCTCTGTATCTGCTTAGTCTAGGATTGTAAATAGAATAAACTCCATTTACTTGTTTTATGATCAACTCTGAATCTCCCATGATTAAAATTATTTTTCCTCCTGAGTTCCTAATTATTTGGAGTCCTAGGATGAGGGCTTCATACTCAGCCATATTATTTGTACATTTAAAATTGAGCCTAAAATCATGGCCTTCTGAGTGATTAGTCTCCATATTTGTTATTCAAAATCATGCTCCTGCTCCTAACTTATTCACTGAACCATAAAAATCTAAATGCCATAGAGATTCATGAAAAATATTATCATTGTTTGGTGCTCTCTTTTTCTCTACTAGTTTAGTTTGGATTTCATTAGTTTCAGAGTTACATAGGATAAAAGAATCAAGGTTAGTTGGTGTAGAGTAAATGGGGTAATTTATAGATCTTTCAGCACTACTAACCATGTACTTCATTAATGTTTCCCTATATAACTTTTTAAGCTGGCCAAAAACTGATATAGTAGCATAAGACATGTCCAATTGTAGAGATCTCTATAACTTTGCTCCCCATGAGCGAGAAAGTAACATTCCATATTTAGGTGGGATATCGGTTACTACGATATCCATTAATATACTCTTACCAGGGTATTGAACTAGTGTTACACACAAATCTTTGATTAAACCTAGGCATTTAACTTTACTTGAATCAAAAGAAAACAAATCTTTGTATGGCCTTGTAATTTCTAGATTCAGAGTTTCCATGATGGCTTTGGGCATTATATTATGGGAAGCTCCTAAATCTAGCATTGTGTTATGTAGAATTTGATCATGAATGGTGAGACTGATATAAAATGGAGGAACTGCACCATCTGCATGTTTTCCATTTACATTTGGGCCAAAAATAAACTCTGCCTGATCATCATTTAAATTTATGGAGTCTTCTCCATCATTCATATTTAATGTTTTAGTTATAGTTGAATTATACAAGTCATCTTTTACCAATTCAGTCAAAGGAATTGGTATTTTAATCTTAGCAATTTCTGATTGTATGTTGAATGTAGGTTGAGTTTTACTGATTTGAATCAATTCTTCTTTGGTAACTATACTTTGTGTTGGTTTTTCTTGTTTTCCTACAGTTTTTTTTTCGTTTTCAAGTGTTTTGGAATTCTCTATTTGTGTTTCTTGTGTTTTACTACTTCTAACTTTATTTTCAGGGATTTTTTGTGAAGCAGTAAATGTTTTTTCAGACTCAGAATTTTTAGCAGATGTTTTTGAAGTAACAGTTTTTGGATCTACTGTTTTAGGATCAGCAGAAGGTTTTTTGGGATCTAAATTTGTTGTTTTTACAGAATTAGAAGCTTTAGCAGCAGTAGATTTTTGTGAATCTTTTGTAGCTTGAGAAACTTCATCAGTGATATCAACAATTTTAGGGCCTGATGCTTTTTTATGACTAGAAATGTTTTGGGAAGAATTTGAGTTTTGCTTATTTTCCCTTGGGAGAATTTGCAGAACCTTTGTTTTGGGAGCTTCTGCTGTTTTCTGATTCTGAGTTTGGGAAGATTTCTTGGTATAAGACTCATTGTTTTTCTTGTTTCTAAGGTTATATTGACTGTGTATTTCATTTGTTACTTAATCATAACCTTGTTTATAATCAAAGGATTCACTAGAATCTAATTTGAGTTGTTGGAGTTCAAATAATTCCTGATCTTCCTGAGCAAGGAAAATAGTATTATTGTCATCTATTCCCATTAGATTTATAGCATCCTCATCATAATTATTATTCTGAGAACTTTCAACATAGTTCTCTTGGAATGAGGGTCTTATTGTTTGGTCTGGGGCTATTTCTTTTGCTTTTCCAGAATTTATGTTTTTTCCTAAAATTGGGATTTCTGATCTGTTGTTGGTTATCCCACTGAGGTCTTCTCTCTATATTATCTAGTCTATCAATCACTCTTTCTAAGGTTTTAGCTATCACATCCATTTTTGTGTTTTAATTAGCATTTTCTTCTTTAATGGTCACTCTTCTTTCATTTCTGAGTCTAGCTTTTCTAGCTAAAATGTTCACTTCTACACTAACTGCATCAATTTGCATTTTTTCTAAGGTGTCTCCATCTCTTTCCCTTAATTGGTAAGCCATTTCTATATCAAATCCATCAGGGAATTTAAGCAGAACTAAATAAGGAGTAGGTTAAAGATTTTCAGGGATAGAATTATAGACACTATTATATCTGGTGCAGTAATCTTGGACTAACTCATTTGGAGCTCTTTTTAAGGAATCAAATTTAGAAAAAATGTGGAGGGGTTTCTTTTTATTTTCTCATTTATTTAAAAAATAAATAAAAAAGACAGCTAAATCAGTTCCACTACCAACAGCTAAATCTTTAAACCACTTCTTAACTGCTCCTGTTAAAGTTTGTGCAAACAGTCTCATTTGAACATCTGAGTCATCAATTTCATAAATTTCAAAGAAGTTGCCATCTTAGTAATATGTTGCTGAGCAGTATATTGGGTAGTGCCATCAAACAATGGTATTTTATTTTGATAGTCTTGTTCCATGTCATGAAGTTGTTGTGGTAAGACCAGGGGAGCATATCTAGCAGCCATAGCTTGAAGCTTAGCTTGGCTAGGAGGTAAGGTAGAACTTCTTGGAGTTGTACTAGAAATGATAGTAGATGAACTAAAGATTGTATTTAAAGTGCTGGGAAATGAGGATGATGTATTTAATAAATCAAAAGGTGAACTGATGGATATAGTGGATGAAGTGATTGGTGGAAATAATACTCTAGGTTGTAGAGGTAACCTAGGGATAAATGGATCTGTAGATGAGCTAGTAGTAGAATTTATGAATGATGTAACAGCATACAGAGAAGAATCTCTAGCTGGTATTATTGTGGTGTGTAATTGAGAAACTGGAGGTCTGTTTGCATAAGTCAAAAACTGAGCTAATTCAATAGCTTCATCAATATCCTTTAGAATAGTAACATTAATTTCTTCAACTTTATTCTGATATTCAACTTTCTTAGATTTAGAACTTACTGCAATAGATTTTTGTTTTGCATTCAAAAATGAAATAAAAGCAGGGTCTAAATCAACAGTTTTCAAATCACTTTCAGATTTACTTTTAAATAACGAATGCTCAAATTTTAAATCAAAATCAATATCTTGCAGACTTACTAATTCTCTTGGTAATGAATTGACTCTTATTAACGAGATTTCAACCTCTAAGTTTTCTGTTTTTTCTTCTTCTTTTTACCAATTCAGTCTGGGTCATCTACTATAACAGTAGGCTTATGATCCGGGTTAAACCTGGTATAATAGACTTTCCTAGAAGCCATAATTACAATTCTTTAATACCCACAACCTATAAAAGCAATCTTAAAGTAAAAATATGAATTAAATGATTCCTTTAAGACTAATTTTATGACTGAGGATTGGTTATTTCCCCAGTATGGTCTCCAGTAATGTTATCACTCTAGTAAATTCTTAAGTTGTGGAATTTTGGTTTTTAGTCAAAGAATACTAGAGGTAACCACAAACCTACTTCAAACTTTAGGATCTAGCCTTCCTAAGGTCCAGAGAGGGCTCTCTCTTTAAAGTTTAACTTTGTTTTAATTTGTGAATATTAGGCTAGCTATGAAAGTGAAATTTTGGTTTGGTTTTGTTGGATTTGGTGGGAAAATTTCACTTGGAGGGATAGATAGAGGGAAATATATTTGTCCATTGGGATATGGAGTCTAAGTCAAGCTAACATAATTGGGATCAAGGCCTAAAAGGTCAAATGTCTTCAGGGAAAGATAGATAACCCTTGGAGATCTTGGAAAATTGGTTTAGTGAGGTGTTATGATCGGGATAAAGGGCACTTAAAGATCCTTTGATCCGGAAAAGGGAAGTAGTATATAGAGGTCAAATGGGAGAGGGAGCAATTAAGGGTTCCCTACACTGGAAATCAGAAGAAAACAAAGAAATGATAACTAGTTACAAACAACGTGCTATTAATATGTCCTGTATTAATACTCCTAGTTATACATTCAGATTTAGAATTAAAACACAGATGTATGCATGTAACAAAGAAGAATAGCAATGACAAGTTTTATAGATTACTTCACTCTGGATAGCTTATCACAGGGATCCTGAAGTATTATGCCAAATAGTTGATCCACTCTGCTACTCAAAATCGAAATCCAAAGCCTTCAAGTCGACAAAATATCTATAGTAATCTCCAACAATTTTATTCCACACAAAATACTTCAAAAGAGTGAAGTATTTATACATAATGTTTTACAAAATATCCTAGATGACTTCCAAGAATTAACTTAGGAAAATAAAATATCTTACAACAATAATAGTGACAGTTGCTTAACAGATCAGCAAGTTGTCCTATTTTATTCAAAAAAAATAGAAATTGTTTTAGGATAAGAAGCAGTTGGCTGCCTATGTGTCCTCCTTGTTGGCTCTTAGATATTTTTTGGAATCTAACCTGCCTTCACTGATACTCTTTATTACTGATACTCTTTCATTTCATATACTCTTTAACCTTTAGTCAAACTTCTTTACCACTATAAAATATATTTTGACAGTGAAATCAGCAAACATATTTTTTCTTTTTCATTTGTTTGTCTTTCATTTTTCATAATAAATCAGTAAGTGCTTGCCAATCCTCATTTTTAGGAATTTGAATATTTTTTTAGTTTCCTAAAATTATCATAAGCTTCAGTATATTTAGAAAATGTGGGCTTGATGACAAATAAGTGCTTTATCTCATACTGTAAGTAAAATGAATCTTCAAAACTTTTCAGTAATACTTTTCCTGTGGGAATGCCTTAACCTGTTAGCTTATTCACCTGTTCCTTGGCATATTCTCTTATCTTCTTGTCATAATCATTTTGAGGCATTAAATTATCATTAATGACCATGATATCAGAAAGTCCTTTTTGCCTTAAATTGGTGAACTTAACCATGAATCTGGTTATAGCAGTATTCATACCTTCACATTTTTCTTTAAGCCGCCTCATCAAATTTTTTTTGGTGGTAACTTTCCTAATTTATATGATAGTTTTTGTTCTGTCATTGATTTTTAGTTCTTCCAATTCCTGTCTATTCTTACAGTTGAGAAAATTTATTAATCATACATCCTGTTCTAGTTTATCAGCCAAATTAGTTTGTGTCTTTTGGATTTCTGCTTGGGCTGCCAATAATAACTCTCTATGCTCAAAAATTACATGAATTGAACACCATACATCATGGATGGCTTCAATTACATTATTCCATAGGTAATTTTTTATGTATGATATCTGATCCTTGAGATTTAATTCTTTTTGTAACTTCTTTACCTCTTCACTGAATCTGTTGGCATTTTGTTCATGTATTTTTGCATTTATTTGAGTTGATTTATTTGTCTTCTCAAGATTTTCAATCATCTTTGTCAACCTGTTAATTTCATTTGTCTTCAAAGAAATCTCTTCCATTGCTTTCACTATTTGACTACTTTCATCTGTAGGTTGCAATGCTATTGTAGAGGATTCAATAGCTGAAGTTGTTGAAGAAGTCACTGGCACTGCAGTGGCCAGTGGTTCTTTGGGTGCCAACTTTTCTCCTAAAGTTGAAGGCATTGCTGTAGCGATGAATGAGATGACTGTAGGAAGCACTGGTTCTTTTACTGTCTCTTTTTCTTGGACAAGTTGGTCCATCTGTACTTCCATTTCCTTAATCTGAGCTGTCAGATGAAGTATTAAACTCATCATTTCATCTTTTTTCCTTTTGTTCCTGTAAGACTTCCTTTGTCTGAGGATGCTCACTTTGAAGAAGTTTGAGTTGTTTCCTCAAGGCAGCTATATCCTCATTTTTCTTCTTTACCAATGCTTTTGCTGCTTTAATGTTTGTAGGATCATAGCCTACCTATAATACTAAATCTTCTAAGGATTTTATCCTTAGATCCTTTACATATAATGAAGCTTTATCCATCTTAATTTGATCTTGCATGTTAGAGATGGTGTTTGAAGCTTATGAGCACTCATAGCTTTTGTTGTCACTGTGGAATACAACATCTCTAAGGTTTGTCTGTGAAACTCTATTTGATCTAATTCATGGATTTTGTCTATAGCTAATTCCATATCCACTTTCTTATAGTCAGCAACTCTCTTTGGCACTGATACCGTGGGTTGTAATACTGACATAATCAATTTTTTACTTGAATAATCAAATGCTGATAGGAATCTGTTTTGATTACCTGTCTTTTGTTTCAAAAACTAAGATTAAATTTCAGTTTTGATTTGCTCATTCTTCAACTTGATTTGCTTGTATTTCTCCTTAATATCCAAATCCTTTTCCTTAGCTGAATGTGAGGAAGAAGCCTCTATACTTTGTTGCCTTTCCATCATCTGTGTATCTTCATTATTCAGTTTTTCTTCATTCTGTTTTGGCTCACTTATAACTACAGTAGCTACATTTGTCTCTGGAAAATCAGTGTTGGTATTCAAGGGCTTTGTTTCTTCAACATCTATTTTCACTTTACCTTTGGTTGTTGTATCTAATTTTGGCCTTTTGTTGTAAATGGTCTTTAACTTTGTTTCTATGGTAGTCTTTGCAGTATAAGCTCCCTCTTCTCTAATTCTCTTAGTGGATGTCTCTGGCTATTTAACAATTTCCAAAGTGTGACTAGTATTCCTTTGGATAACTGTCTTTGTTAAAGTGTTTTCAACCCACTCAATTTGATTAGAAAACTTCTCTATTTTTGGTTTTGATTCATGAATAAAGGGTGTCAAATTACATTTTACCCTTAGTTTACTTAAGGTCCCTTGTGGATCATAGTTCCAAGGGAAACTTTCTTCCATTTTATATTCCAGTAGTTGATTTGCTGCTTCCTTTTCTGCATATCTGTGATTACATATGAATGGCCTAATTTTATTTTTAAGTTTGAATTATTAGTCTTCTTCTTGGCTACCATGAAGTTAATAGAATCAGAATTTAGGATCTACCTGATGTACTCCAAGGCAAAGATCCTCATTGATGGATGTTTGGGTAACTTGTAAGGCAACAAGTTTGACCCAAAAACTCTAACTTCAATATATTTCTCATATAAATGCCAATCACCAAATTTGCTCTACTCTAATAACTGCAATATTTTCTTCATTTCCTCACTTATTCTAGGTTGCTCTGTTTTGGTCAACATGGTGGTCATTGGATGTAAAAATAATTCTGAAAACTATAAATAATTGAAATCCGTGCCTTCTTTTCTAAGTATGGATGTCCAAAATATGACAGATAGAGGTTTTCCTTCTATATCCAACTTTTGAAGTGAGATTGGAAAGCTATCTGATTGGAAGAAAAGAAACATGTGGAAAAGATAGGAGGTATATCTGAATACTCCTTCCAGCTGTAAATTAGTCAACTAATAGTGAATACTATCAGCAATGAAACCAACATAATCAAAGATAACTGAAGGTGGTTGACCTAGAGAAAAGGTGGACAAAAATACCAAGATAGACTCATCAGTGTGCTCATCAGTGAAATACCCAAGTATGAAGGAAAGCATGGAGATTACATGCCTTGAACCTTCAGGGAATTTAGTAGTTGAATATGGAGGATTTAACTTGGGAATTTCAACATGAAGGGGCATAAAAGTCTGAAAAATCATGAACCTTTTAGGAAACTCTGAGCCAATGTATAGCTTGGTGAGGGCCTCAATAGACAAAGGGACTACTTGGGGGTCTGGTTGAAGCTGCAGCATTTGGTTTATTGACTCTAGATTGATGGTAAATAGGAATTATTTACTGGCATTCACAATAGCTCTTTGTTCAAGAATATAGTACTGGTGACATAATCTGATAATTTCTTGACAAGGATGTGTCAGAGGGACTACATATTTGGGCAGATTGGATTCCCAAATATGAACTTCTTCATGATCATCTAAAGACTTCTCAAAACACCAGTTATGGATATCTAATATATTTAATTCAACTATGGGATCAGCTATTTTGTAGTCAATATCAACTAGGGGAATGTGTTCCATATCAAAAACTACGGGTTATAATGGATTGACCACAATTTCAGTATTTGGAGTCATGGCAGGAGTAGGTTTAGGAACTTTAGAGCCTTCAGGCTTGCTTACACTTTGTTTTTTAGGCATCTTGATTTGCTTCTGCAAGTTTAAATAGTTTGCAGAGACAATTTTACTATAGCAGAGGCTCGATTGGGAAAATTTAGCAAAATATAGTCTCTTTTTGGATTTTATGCCCAATTAGGTTTATCAAAGAATTTCTGAGGCTTTAAAACTGCTCTAAAACAGAAAACAGGGGTTTTCTGAGTTTTTTTACTGAGAAATGGGGCTAAAAGTTTGTTGAAAAGGATTACAGAGGGTTTCAGGATACCTGCAAAGTTTTTATGGCCTTTTACAACTTGAAATGGATCATTAAACTGTGAAAAATCGATAAATTTACTTGAAAAACCGCGTAACAGACAAACAGGGTTTCTGGAAAAATTTTGGCAGAGTTTGGCCTGTTTCTGGGACTTTTGGGCAATTTAATTACTCAATTTCTTAACTTAAAATGTTCTTCTTTCTTTAAAAAAGGTTTTTCAATTTGGTTGTAGGTTTAAATCTCAAAAAAATACCTATTTTAATGCAGGTATCAGCTTTGAAAGGGTGTTTACAGTTTCCGGTCGTATTGATGGCTCCAGCAGTTTATCTAGAGCAAGGCACATCTTCCTCAACAGTATTCGCGGGTGTAATTTAGTAAATTTTTGAAGTTTCGGGCATAAAAATGGCAACCAGGGGCTTTTAATGGAGTTTATACAGTCGGGGAAGCAATACAGAGGTTAAGCGTGTAAGATAAATGAATAAACACATTAAGCAAAGGTTTTATCAAAACATGTTAATTGTATTGAATGCAGGTCTTGTCCGACAGGAAGGCGGTTTCGAAATGAAATGGACGAAAACCATGAGTGGTTATCGCGTGGCTATCGAGCGATAAGTTGTTTTGAACTAAACCCATGCGATCCAGTGAGGAAAGGCCACGTGGAGGGGAGAGAAATGGGTAAAACCACCCATTTCACGTGGCTTTGGCTTTTGGGTGATCTTGCATCTTTTCTATGTGATATCGTCCTCCAACCGTCAGATCTGGGAGTTTAATGCGAAGGGCTGAGATTGTTTCGGGAGTTGCATTCAAATGGAAAGATGGGACCGAGCCTTTGCATAGGCAGAAGTTTTATGATGTGGCGGGGGGATATATGGTTTAAAACATATATGAAATTTTTTAATCATGGTATAGGCGGGGATTAATATTTGTATTTAAAACCTTTGTGACATGTTTTAAATGTTATGTTCGAGCGCAATAATATATATTATATAGTTTTTCGACTTTCACAGTTTTCAAACCATAGGAGCGGGATATTTCAATAACGATAGTTTTAGACCAAAGGGTTTATAATTTGGGGTTTTTATTTGCACACATGGGATAATAGACTTTGGTCTAAATGCAATAATAGTGGGTTTTTTGGGGTATTTATATATAATGGAATTAATAACTACGGGAGGGTATTTTTAGGGATTTAATAAAAATATGTTAAAGGTTAATATGAAAGGGTAGTGTAATGTAATATAAAACACATTTTATCTCCAAGTAAAGTGTACATGGATTTTTGACTACCCGCGAGCTCTCGGAATGGCGTCTAGGGTTTCTTCCCTTTCTTCACAGGCAGCCGCTCTCTCCTGTGTTGCCTCCGCACCAGCTAAGCCTGCGGCTCAGATTCTCCTCCCCCCTACGGCAATCGATCCAGCATTTGCTCTTCTCGCCACGCAACGTCCCCTCTCTGTTGCATTGATTCCCACGATTCTGATTCAAAGTCAAAAGTATCACTGGCGTATTGATGGCCCTCGCAGAGCATTTGATACCCTGCGTAATAACAGCCTAGACTCCTCTCACGTGCCAGAGACCCTGGGTACGTTTGAAGCGGCGGCCCCTCTCAAAGCACAATATTCAGGCAGCGATGAAGGGGTTTATAAGATGCATAAGAACCACTGCCCCTTCTACAACTCTGTCCCTCTGTCCCCTGCAACGGATCTGGGCTGGAGCGGCAGTCTCATTTCAAGTCAGAAATTGCCTCCTCGACCGCTACCAGGTTGTCAGGCTCTCGAAGGAGACAGATCGGTCCCGGAGGAGCTAAAAAATTTCTCTGCATCCTTTCAGATTCAAATTTCACAACTTTTAGGCAAAACCATTCTGCAATGGGTTTGCTCCTCAGACTTGGTGCAGAATCTCAAGGCAAATCTGGAACGCCGGATCGGGATACCCTCTACCCTCCAGAGACTTCTTTTTTGAGGTAAACAACTCAAATATCTTCTTCCCCTATCTGCTTACAAAATAAACAGAAATGATTCTTTGGTTTTATCCCTTCGTTTGCGAGGAGGCACTGCTGGGCAGTCATCTTCTGCTCCTCCCTTCTCCTACAAAGATGCAGTATGCTCTGAGGTTTCCAAACCCCCTGAGGCCCCTAAACCCAGGCCTTTCTTGGTTGACAAGCTAGAGGAGGTTCCTTCTGTTGAGAGCTCCCATCCTGGCCTAGCAAATGATCTTCAGAATTTTGCCGAAAAGGCCATCATATGCAGGTTCAATGGGCTCTGGCCGAAATCTAAGGAACTCTATGACTGGATCCATGCTAACTGGACTCACTAGTGTAAGGTCAGCTTTTGCTCAAAAGGATATTTCATAGTCTTGTTTGACAAGATCAAGCATTGTCATCAAGCCTTGGATGAAGGCCCCTGGTTTATGGGAACTGTTGGGATTTTCTTAACTCCATGGTTCCCAGATTTTGACCCAGCAACTACAGTTATCACCAGGATGCCTGTATGGATCCAACTACCAAACTTACCAGCCCACCTATGGCATATTGCAGTTTACAAAGGCATAGGCAATACCTTGGGCCGCTTCTTAATGGGGGATTACTGGCAAGAAAATCAAGGGCTTTACACATATGCTAGAATATGTGTGGAACTTGATCTGAGCAAGGGACTACCAGATCAAATCAATCTTAAGATCAACGACTTTGTCTGGACTCAAACCCTGGATTATGATAATACTGCTTTTCATTGCCGCCAGTGTCACCAAACAGGGCATCTGCAAAATTCTTGCCCATCTCTCCCTGCAAAAACGAAAAAATATAACATCTCTAAGACCAAACCCAAGCGATGGACTCCCTGCTCTCCGCCGCTGGCCGTAAGCTCGGACTCCTCAAGCTCGGAAGACGAAGAGAGCGATGTAGAACCCAATCTTCTGCCTCAGATGATGGACCTATCATATGTTGCTCCTGCGCGTCCTCTTGTCACAGATCTCACCCAGAAACGGGCCCATGAGACCTCCTCCTCAGAATCAGATAAGGAGACTCCCCAGCTGGAGGACTCCAGTCTTCAAGTTGTTTTAGCCCATTCTCCACAGGATGGTTGGGTCAAAGTCAACAAAAAGAAAGGGAAAAAACTTCACATGGAGACTTCTGCCCATGTTAAGTAGAAGTCGACCCTTCTTGCATTCTAGTCATTTGTTGTAACTCCATGCTTGGATCTGTCCATCTCCGAGACCGAGGTTGATAGTTCTTTATCATTTCCGGTCGACCGGGGTCTTGTTTCTCTTGTTTGTACTATATGTTACTTAATAGAATTAGTTCAATTCAGAAGAAAAAAAAAGTAAAGTGTACATGATAGACAAAACAAAGGGGTGTTGTCTTTTTAATATTTTACACTTTAACTCAGGACAAATTGTATTTTTGGGGTTTTATGAATGCTTTTGAAGGGATGAAGTTAATTATTTTAACGCTACAATTTTACTAAGTAAGAATGTGTCTTTACTTAGGAAAAAAAAAGGGGTTTTAATGTTTGAATGAAGGGTAAATGATGATAAATGTGGGTTCAACATAAAAACTCAATATTTTTAACTAATCAGTGATAGAGCCTTGGGTCCGGTCCCAACAAAAGTCAGAGAAATGCTCTGAGCCTGTTTGACTGATAGCTTAGAATACTGAATACTCATAAGGGAGGTGAAATTAGTGATTTTTCCCGATGATGTATTATTTACATGATTGCACCATTGCTTTCTACCTACCCAACTTTATTTCTAACATTTTTTCTTTATTTTGTAGGTGCATTTAGACTTGCAACCTTAAAAAAAAAAAAAAATCAAAGCATAAAACTATCTAATTCTACCTTATTTCATCTGAGGGCTCAAATTAAACTGTTGAGCTCCTCATTATTCTCTACCTATCTACTGATTGTCAAGTTTAAACTTTTTGAAAAATCTTTATTCTCTATCTAAAACATGAAATTGAAAGCATGAAAAGTTAAGATTAAACTGTTTAAGTGATAATGGATTATGGCATTTATTGACACTCTGCACATAATTATTATTCTGCAATAAAAAGTAAAAGTAGTGGCATTTGATCTTGCTCACTTTCAGGCCTTATTTCTCTTTTTTTTCTTTCGGGGTCTATATTTTTCTAAGTCCTTTGATCTTTCTTTTAGGACTTTTTACCCTCTTTTTCATTTTTTATTATTTTTTCATTTTTTTTCAAAATATGGGAAAACAATTTGCAAAAAGAAAGGTATGTACATATTTACAAGACTATCAAATTCAATTCAAAAGTTATGAACCCTATTATTATAAGACCCTAACAAGTGGATTGATCTCCTTAATATCATGAGTAGAGGAGGTGTATACCAACTGTCATTTGAAGAAATTTGTGAAACATGTAAGCGCATATCAAGAGGAAGGGAAAGAGTAAGTAAGTCAACATCAACATTGATAAGGCAAGATGAACTTGGAAATTTTCTTGATAACTTTGAAACAGAAATTCTTAGCAATCTAAGTGAACAAGTAGAAATGTTAAGAATTCAAAATGAGCAAAAAGATGTTGATATTTTTGTTATCCATGCATAATCTTATGCTACTAAAGTTTGTTCATCATTCCTCAGGTTTAAAGAAGTTTACCAAGAAGAGAATGGAGCAGGGTAATCACCAAAGAAGCTATGTTATGTAGCTCCAAGGATACCCTGGTAGCCTAGTCAACTTGATATGATGCAAGGACCCACTTCACAATTTAAAGATTATCCACATCCGTCTCAAACTAATTGGGACACATACCCTCCTTGGCAACCTTGGCCATCTCAACCCAAAAACCAATCGTGGAAATATGGTTGGCAAGGTCCTTATTGGGAAAATCCTCAATATTTCCCTCAATATCCTCCATACCCAACTCTATGCTATCACTACCATCCACCTCCACCACAACCACAACCTCAACCACATCCATCGCATATATCCACCCCCACTCAACTACCATTTCCAAACCCACACCATGAAGTATCTGAGCCCACTTACAATGTTGAGGTACAATACTACCAAACATATCCTCTTGATCTAGATGGTATTCATCTTAGTTCAATAAAGGTATTGAAAATAAGAGATTTTCTTCATGTCCTTGAAGGAAAAAATCAAGAAGAAGAAGATCAAAATATCAAGGGCTTCAATTGATGAATATTCAACATCAGAATTAGATGTTGAGAAAGTTTCCTCATGTTTACCAGCATTTCCTCCATGTGTTCAAGAGAACAATCAACAAAAAGAGGAAGATTTGAATGTCATAATAGAAGAGGACATCTAAGGTGATCTAACTCAACAAGTGGACCAGGGGCATCACAACTATATTGACATATGGTTCCAAACAGTAATTAAGTTGCAACAACACACTCTTCTCTAACAGTACTTGATACAATCCCAGTCAAAGAAACCCATCTCTCCTATTCAGGTACATGTCAAAGCATGTATTCCAAGTGTGCACATGATTTTATCTCTCATATTGACGTGTACATGGCTCCATTGGAAGTATTCATATACTTGAAAAAGGTTTTGTTTTTTCAAATAGAGTAGGAAAGTGAAAAATAAAAAAGAAAAGAAAAGGGAAAGAATAAAATCTCAGATGAAAACCTCTTTTGAGGCGTGTGAGATTGGCCCACTGATTGAAAACCTTCATGAGGCGGTCATTGGGTTGAGAAAATAAAAACAAAAATAAAGATACTAGGTGAAAACCTCCTTTGAGGCACCTAGGAAAACCTACTAGTGGAAAACCTCATTAAGGCAGCTAGTAAGCCTTAAAAAAAAAAAAAAAAAAAAATCATTTCTCCATGTATCTCTCTCTAATGAATGCAAGTGCTCTCTAACTTTTGCAAGAAGAAAAACAACAAGTTGGCACAAAAAGAAAATTAGGTCAACACCCTGGTTAAAGGTAGTCAAACCTAGACTTCCTCCTCTTGTGCTCAAAAGCTCCAAAAGGACCTCAAGCAAAGCACCACATACAACTTCAGTAGTAGCTTCAATATCACATGCAAAAACAAATCAATGGTAAGACTCAAGTATGCAATCATCTAACCCTTACTTCGAATCTATTTTAGCTCAAGAAAACATTAAAGAGTGTGAGAAGGAAAGTTTTTATATAGTCAAAATTAGTAGCAGAGCAACCTCAACCTTATCTAGCAACTAGCCTCACTTTTTCCACCAAGAAAAGGAACAAGACAAAAGTAAAAAGGAATTGAGAAAGTGGGTAGTAAATAGTTCATTATAATAGAAGAAAAGGAGTTCCAAGGGGTAACCAAGGGTGAACTCAATTAACAAAAAAGAATTCTGAGTTTATTTTTCATGCAATTAAAAAAATAAAAATAAATAAATAAAAGGTGGATCCACAACCTCTTGGCATGAAAAATACAAATTTTCTTAAGGCACCTGAGGACCTCCATGCAACACCCACAAGAAGAAATGCAAAAAGAATAGCAAGAATATTAGCATGAGGAGCAGCGCATGGGCCAATAAAGAGAAAAAGAAATAAGCGAGTGTGCATGAAGAACCATAAGGTAAGGAACATGGATAGGCTGCTCAGAGGATGAGCAATAGTTTCAGTAGGGGGGTAATGATGGGCCTCTAAATTAGACATAAAATAAGGCTCATCTAACCTTTCCTAGGCCCATCTACCTTCCTTATGCACATGAAAAGATATATTAAATCTCTCCTTCTGCACTTAATAATGTTTTATTATGCTTTAATATTTTCTTAGGAAGGTTTGAAGGAAATTGCATATTTGTGCGTAATATTGGTTATTTTTGTAGAATATTGTGAGAATATTGGGCAGATTATACAGATTTGGAGAAGGAGATAATTTAGGGACTTGATCCCTACCACTGGAAGATCAAGATTGAAGAATAAATGAGCACAATGTCAGGAAATTATGGAGAAATATTGGAGAGATTCAAGGGGGTTTTCCACCCTCCTTAACTATCAGAGGCAGCCAGGCAAACTGAAGATGAAGTGCACTCAATCTATGTTTACTTGGAGTCAAGTGCAATCAATCACTATTTTCAAGGGAGCTGTTGGTAGCTATCCTGTAGAATAAATAGAGCAGAGCTAGAGCTAGGAAGGATTCAATTCCATTCCATTCAAAACTTTCGTTGCAAGCTATTAAGCTTTTTATTATTGTACTTAATAATTAAACTTTCAGAAATGTAACGAGGCTATTCTCTTCCTGAAATGAACAGAAATGCTCCATTTTACTGATTTAGTTCCAGAGAGCTAAGCTAGTGGGTTAGGGCCCAACCCATGTGCCTCAACTTCTCTGTTGTTTTCATTCTTTCCTTTCTGTCATTTAGCTAGTTTTGTTTCTGTCATTTAGTTAGTTCTGATTCTGATAGTTTCATTTCTTTTTAGTTTTTTCTTTCAGTTTGTTGTTGTAGTTCTTTATTTTCTTACGAGAGTAATAAAGTAGAGGAAAAATTCAAAATTTGTGGCCAAGGCTTCCCCTCTCATCTTTGTCAATAGAGTTTGAGCAGGGTTGACGTTCCCATAGGACAAAAAAATGTTTTCTATTCACGGCGTTTATCATGCATTTTTTCTATTTATCCGTGCATGAATTATCAGGTTGATTGCAGGAATTATTGCTAAAACCCCAGAGTAGCTCCATGGTGCCTCCTTGCTCCATTCTCCATCTCTGTCTTCAAAATCCGCGCATTACTGTTACTCCCCCCATTTCCGCTTTTTCCCGCTTATTCTCACTGCCACACCCACCTTTTTATTCATAAAAACACTTAAACCATTCAACCTGCCTTATTCCTTTATTTTTATTAGTCACAGTTGCCTTACCCTTTTTAATGAAAAACACTTGAAAACCATTGGAATTTGACCTCCGCCCTTGCTCCTCAAACTTCCCGCTAATGTAGTTCGCAAATCACACTTCGTGACCTTTTCCCTTTTTCTTTTAAGAATTACCACTCAAAACGCCGATTGCGATAACTTTGTTGCATTGCACATTGCAAATCACATCTTTTCTTCGATTCCCATTAACACTTACCGCTCTAACCGCTGACTGCGATAATCCTTCATGCTCCACCACATCGCAAATCGCAAATCGCATTTCACAACCTTTTCCCTTTTCTTTTAAGACTTACCACTCCCAATGCCAATTGCAATATTCTTCGTACTCCGCCACATCGCAAATCACAAATCGTGGTTTTTACCCCGTCGCATTTTTCACTTCGCAACTTCTACCCCATCGCATTTCGCATTTCGCTCCTACTCCCAAACAACACTTCTGCTACTCCTCTAACTTTGAGATATTGCGATTGCAATATCACATATCGCACTTTTGTCTGCCATCGCACTTTTAAAATTATTCCACTCCAAAGAATTTTTGTGCTATAATAAATTTTTAATAAGGTTTAAGCCCATATTTTCATTTCTAAGACTTGTTTCATATGTTCATCCCTCCATTAGCACCTTTACCCCTTTCTTCTCCAAGCTACAAATCAACACTTTTTCAATTAGAATTAAGTCATAGATAGCATAGCTGCATGGATAGAAGCATGGTAGATAGAGCATAAGATAAGTAGGGTGTGTTTAGTCGATTGGTCAAGTTAAGTGTGGTTTAAATTAGTTTCCTTTCTACAATTTAAATTAGTTTCCTTTTTGTCGTTTCTCTTTAGCAATTTAGATTAGTTTCCTTTCTACCATTTCTTTTCAGCAATTTAATTTAGTTTTCTTATGTCATTTCCTTTCTGCAATTTAGTTAAGTTTCGTTGAAGTGTGACAGACTTCACCGAGAAACCCTAGAAGTAGCACCCTTTCGTAGAGCGGAAGAGGATGCCATGAGTAGAATGCATCTATTGTGTATATGGCACTGTCACCTCCAAATTTGTACGAACCCTGGGTTGATAAAGTAAATTAGGGCAGCCCCTGGGGAGTTGCAGCACTCTTGGTGCAATACCTGGGCTCACCATCAGGATGACTTGAACATACGACCAGACGAGAAGGTATGGTGAAGGTAAAGATCAATATTCCTTGCGTTATCTGGTGAATCTAGATTCCTCTGAAAGAAAAACTTGCATAAAAACAGTGAATGTTAGAGAGATCAAGAGCAAAGGATGTCTCTCGTGCTGGTGTCGCTGTATTTTGAAGAGATTCCAGCCACTATATGGCCCTTTTGCAAGGCTCCTCCATGACACTTACCTGCACCCATAGCTAAATTTTATCCTCTATATGTTATAAATTGTTTGAAATTCGATGCTGAGAGAGCATCTTTTGGGTTTATTGAAATGGCCTTGAATTATAATAAAAAAAACGACAAGTCCGCGGGAAAAGGGAATTTTATTGCAATTTTCAGGAAGATGGAACAAAGCTAGACAATGCTATTTGCCAGTGAAGTGGTGGAAATGTGACATGATGACTTAAACTCACCCAATATGTTGTCTGCACATGTCAAATATTATTGGCTAGAAAAGCGATAAGGAAGCTTTATGATTGGTTGGGGTGAACAATCTTCGTCCACCTAATCTCATAAAGAAAACGCCTCCCACATAATTACAAGTGAACATATTCTCTGCTCGAAACATCGTACGCGGTTTGTGAGAGGCATATTAAAGTCATTCGAGAATTTATCCAACGTTTTGGATAAAGTTGCAAACTCCCATCATTAAATTATATTCAAATATAAATACATACGCACTTTAATTTTTGTCTGGTAAATCAAATTTGTAATGATGTTATTTTTTGTAAACTCCCATCATTAAATTATATTCAAATATAAATATATATAAACTTCGATTTTTGTCTAGTAATTCAAAATTTGTAATGATGTTATTTTTTCTATCTATTTATAAAAAATTTCCCAGGCGCTTAACTCTTGAGACTATCTTCGCCATTCACATTTTTGACCCTATATATATTATTCTACATTCCACTTTTCTTACGTTCACCTTAAGTACACTCCTTTGTCAAGTGGAGTTTTATGTTATTCGTTATCGTAGTGTGCATTCTATTTTTCTTTTCACAGTTGTTTTTTTCTATTTTTTTATATTTTATATTTCAAAAAATTATATTTTATTATTCACAATATTTGAATTATTTTAACATTTTATTTTCATAGTTAAAAATATTAAGAGAATTAATATTTTATTTTTATTTTTGAAAAATAATAAGAAAAGTATTTCTAGTTTCTTTAACTTAAAAGA
This sequence comes from Pinus albicaulis, assembly GCA_034641835.2. NCBI lineage: Eukaryota > Viridiplantae > Streptophyta > Pinopsida > Pinales > Pinaceae > Pinus > Pinus albicaulis. The sequence continues at coordinate 1,214,456,532 of CM076582.1, forward strand.
TCAAGAAAGTCAGTAGAGTGGTAAATATTTTGAATTTTATATTTAATATGAGTTTAAGATGGACAATAGGGGAAAGTGTTTTTCATCTTTAACTCTTTCAGTGTAACAAAGGTGATAAACTCTTTCATCCCATGGTGTTTGGAGAATTGGCTAATGTACAATTTCATTAAGAAGCTCATGGGAATTTGTTCTTTATTTTAACAATGTTTATATTCTTCCTTACAATAGTCTAGACAGAGAGATAATTTTATCTTCAAAATTGGGGTGAATCACTTCTTGATAATATCTTAGTTTCTTTTTTCTCTCTAACTCTTTATCACCCCACATTTTCTCCTTAAATTTTGATGTAATAATCTTTTTGATATTATTTTATTATGCAAAATGAGCTCCTCCTTTACCCCCCATTGATCTAGCCAAAAATAACCATCCTTATGCCCTCAAGTTTGAGCATAAGTTGGTATTTTTGGATAAAGTTAGAAGCAATTTTAGGAAACCTTGTCTTCCATGTTCTTTAACTTCTTCTTATACATAAGATACCTAGTCATAGCTAGCCATGTTTTCAATGGGGAAAGGGCTTGCTTCAATAGGGAGGATAAGATAGTGTGTATTTCCTTTAATATTGAAAGGTGTATTTCTTTTACAACTAAAATTGTTGGTTTATAAACTGCTTTTGAATCCTCCACTACTCTTAGCGGATATTGCAACACCAAACATCACATCCATATAAGCCCACTATATATATTCCAAGATACTTGTATGAATAAACTTCCTCGGAATTGTTGTTTTCATATACGAAGAATCATACTTAATTTTTCTAGAGATTTTTCTATATTTAATTATCATGACTTTTGTTTTGTCAATATTAATTGCTTGTCAAAATTGGAATGACTCCTCCAAAAAATACAAGAACAATACCATCATCATAAAATAGAAGAGTTATGATTATACTAGAGAGGGTGAGGCCAACAAAAACATGCATATTTTAAACTCTCTTCTAACTTATTTTTTTTAATCTTAAATATATATGTTTTTAAAATTTTATTTTTTACACATTTTTATTTTATAAATATTATATATTTCATTTTACTTTACATTTTTATACTTTTTTAATTATTATTATTTTATAAATATAATTATTTTCACACTCTTATATATAATTAATAATATTTATTTAAACTTATATTTTAATATTATATATAACAAAATTATTAATATAACTGAGTTGTCTTTAGTGCCACTTTTTAAAGGTTTTTTCTAGAGGATTTTTCAGGTCTAATTTTTCTAAAATCTTGTAAGAATTCATTGAAAACAGAAATATGATCTAAAATATTGTAGGAATTCATTGAAAACAGAAGTTTGATCTAAAATCTTGTAGGAATTCATTGAAAACAGAAGTTTGATGGATAACCTTGCACAATTGAAGTGCTCTAGGGATTTTTAAGAGTGTTGAATCCATATATACAATTAAAAAAAAAACAGTTTAAATAACAAGAACCAAAATTTCAACTCAAATTTTTTCACTGAATTCCAACACCAAAAATATAAAAAAAATCTCATTAAAAACAATTCCTTAATATAAGGATTTATATAATCTCTTCTTTCAATACAATCATATATTCAACCACGAACATTATTTCAATATTAAATATCCTTACTTTCTATCATTAAATCGAACAAATTTTAAACCTAACATACTCAATTAATTACATTCATTGATCCTTACACCCTTCGGTGACCATATTTTCATGTCAAAATTTATATATCACTGCCCTTTAACGATTTTTATCAATGATGTATATATTACTATGTTCGTTTTGTTGACAACGTAATTCCTCGCTTTATGGAATATGTCCAGGTTGACGCTATTATTGGCTGCTTATGCTGGCTTGGCTACTGGACCTGGAACTACCTCTGTTACCGTAGCTCTGGATATATATAGGTTCTGGAACTGGAAAACTATTACAATCATCAGACTTTTCACCATGATCATTACGATCAGAAAAATATCGATCTCTAAACTCAGTATGGGTATCTAGCTTTTGAAAGACAGAACCTGGCTCTGTAAGGTATGTTGCTGAAGGCAAGTGAATAATAATGCACAATAAACAGAATAATAAAAACACATAAGTTTTCCAAACAATCCCACCAATTTCCACGCGAATCGAATAGGAGTGTTGGACCTCTTTTTTTTATTCGATTTGTCTATGCAGCTAATTTCCCCTGACCACGCTTTTACAATATTGCCTTTATACTAACATACCTACCTCTCTCAGGGGAAGGGAACGTTTAAGAAAATACAAAGTGGATACGTAGTTTTGATAATGAACCACACTGGTTGGTTCGAAACGCGTCAACTTTGTTCATTGTAATGTGATTATTGCCAAAAGATTTCTTCATAACAAAGTGAATATGTTGTAAAAGTACAATAGAGTACTATTTTGAATAATAAGTTGTGGTCTATAATGTTTTATTAGAATTAATTATGTTTTATATATATTTTTAAATACAAACAATTCATAGATGTATTTTTTATCTATTATTTTTATTTTAACTAATAAACACTAGAAGAGAATCATTATGCTATAAGCAATCTCATGTATTCATGTATATGCAAATTCAAACTTTAAAATAAAGTCGTTAATTACAATTTTCCATGTTAGTTTTTAAGATGTTATTGGTCATGCATTGTATTATTGTGTATAAAATAACGTTCAAAGCATAGAAGAGATAGTATTGGTCCCTAGTTGTTCTAGCATAGAGTGAGAATTAGGAGGAGGGGTTGAGGCTAAAAAAATTCCTTTCTGTAAGTGACAAAGACTATAGACTTAGGTTGGTCCTCCGATTCCATATTATCTTGTTTAGAAAATTGGTGTCCACTAGTTTCATTATGACCTAATCAAATTCCATTTACCACGAGGTCGTGTTTATAGAGTTCATTTACCCCCTCCCCCCAATAGGCCAACAAAGATAAGGCCAAGTTCTTAGATAGAAATTTACCACCCTAATAGGTAGGCTTTGTAGACATTATCATTAAGCCACTTTCAGAGATAAGATATGTCCATTGGGGAATGCAATGGTATGAATTTTAGGATATAATTAATTACAACTAATATCCGTTGGCAAAAAATGCAAGGTAGCTTGCATATGGCCATGATATTCAAAATTACATGTTGGAAAATAACACTGTTACCGATGAAATAGGTAACTACACTGGTACCTACTATTTGACGTAGCAAGAAAAACACTTGATTTTGAAAAGTGGTGATGTAGAATCAATTCTTTTTTTTTTAGCATGTTTTTGGCACTTTATTTATTTATTTATTTTTCCTGTGATGTTTTTTATGTCGATTTTGAATAGTGGTGGCGTATCATCACCAAATTTTTTTTAGAGGATTGATTTTGACACTATACATTTTCTAATGTCTTCTTCTTCCATGAGATGTTTATTTTTAAGTGCATTTATGTACTTGTGTTTTAAAAAGAAAAAGATAAATTTTCTTAAAATAAAAATTTGTAATGATATCTTCACTTTTTCATATAGATACAAAATGAAAAAAGGGTCAATATTATAAAGTTTATATTTTCTACAAGTTTATATATTGCTAATTAATTTTTCAATGTACATCAAATAATTGTCGCTAAAAAACCAATATTTTGAATGATATGACAAAAAAATACAAATTTTCAATACAAGTAGAATGCAAAAAATACACTTTTAGAGACTTTCTGTTTAAAAAAACATGTTAAAAAAACTAATTTTTGGGAAAATATTAACAAAAAAACTTAAGAAAATAGCATTTTTATTGAATTTTATGTCAAAAAATAATAATAATCACATGTTTTTTGTAAAAAATAAGGATTCTTCTCATAAAATATCAAAGTCTAAACATTACAAGTAAAAATTATTAATAGATCTCAAAAATGATCTTTGTTTGCAAGCATAACTTAAAAATCATCAACAATATCAACTAATACATGTTCAACATCATCTAGAACATCATTGATGGCTTCTTCCACAAAATTTTCTACTCATTTTGGTCATTGTCATCTTCTAATGGATCTTTCATGTCTGCAAATCTTTTAAAGTGTCCCTTTCCAATCATTCCATATAATGGTGGTTGAGGTTCCTTTGCTTTTTTTGCCACACGTGATTCATTAAAATCTCCTTTCCTCTAACCAACTTCTTCCTTCGCATCTGGAAGGAATTCCAGAGTGTTAATTCTTTGTTGAATAAATTTGCATTGCACTGGGTTTTTCTCAATGGCAATGCAAATTCCTCCTTTTGGTAGGCAACATGCTAGTGTTGTACCTAATCATCAAGTACAAAATAAATAAGAAAATTAGTATAAAGACATAAAAAGTAAAAAATAAAATATTTAAATTTAAATTTGTATAATAAAACTTACCTGAACTTGAAAATAGATCCAAAACCCGATCTCCTTCATTTGACGGCGTCACCTGGCCTGCCTCCGGCCCCCAGCTGGGCAGAGGTAGGTTGGGCAGCCCTCGATGGTGCCACTTGGCTAGCCTCCGGCCTCTGGCTAGGCGAAGGGTTGAAGGTCGGCCGAGCAGCACCATCGAGGGCTGCCCAGCCTGCCTCCGGCCCCCAGCTGGGCGAAGGCAGGCTAGGCAGCCCTTGAAGGCACCGCTCAGCCTGCCTCCGACCCCCGGCTGGGCGGGGGGCGATTCCGAGAATCACCCTCGGCTAGGTGGAGGTCGATTCCGAGAATCACCCCTGGCTGGGCGGAGGTCGATTCCGATAATCACCCCTGGCTGGGCGGAGGGCGATTCCGAGAATCACCCTCTGCCCAGCCAGGGGTGATCCTCTGAATCGCCCTCTGCCTAGCTGGGGGCAGGAGGCAGGCCGAGCGGCGCCGTCGAGGGTTGCCTATCTTGCCTCTGACCTGCAGCTGGGTGGAGGGCGATTCTCGAAATCGCCCTCCACCCAGCCAAGGGCCGGAGGCAAGCTAGGCAACCCTCGATGGTGCCGCCCGACTGGGCAGAGGGTGATTCCGAGAATCTCCCTCCGCCCAGCCGGGGGCCGAAGGCCAGCCGAGTGGCACCATCGAGGGCTACCCAGCCTGCCTTCACCCAACTCGGGGCCGAAGGCAGGCTGGGAAACCCTCGACGGTGCCACCCGCCCTGTCTCCGGCCCCCGGCTGGGTGGAGGGTGATTTCGAGAATCACCCCAGACTGGGCGGAGGGTGATTTCGAAAATCACCCCCAACTGGGCGGATGGCGATTCTGAGAATCACTCTCGGTTGGGCGGAGGGTGATTCCGAGAATCACCCCCCGCTCGGAATCGCCCTCTGCCCGGCTGGGGGCCAAAGGCCGGCCGGGCAGCTCTGTCGAAGGCTGCCCAGCCTGCCTCCGGCCCCCGGCGGGTGGCAAATTAACTTTTATTTTATTTTTTTCAAACACAAACTATTTAAAAATAATAATTTTTTTTAACAAAAACTATTAAAAAAAAAACAAAAAACAAAACAAAACAATAACTATTCAATTAAAATTTTAAAATATATAAAAAAAATAAAAAATATGTTTTAAAAAATAAATAAACAAAAAAATAAATAAATAAATAATAAATAAATTATTTTTTAATTTTAATTTTTTTGAAATTAAAACAATTATTATTTAAAATATAAAAAAACAATAATTTCTTTTTTTTAATTATGTTTTAAAATACAAACAAACATATATAAGAATATTTTAATTTAATTTTTTATTTTCTTAAAACTAAAACAATTATAATTTAAAATATAGAAAAACAATAAAAAAAATTAAAAAATATGTTTTTACATATAAACAAACAAATATATGAAAAATAAATTTTTCATTAACTTGTTCATTTTTAAAAATTATTTAAGTCATATAATTTCTCCATAATTTCATGGTTTAAGTATCTTGAAAACTTAAGATTAAAAAACTTGAGATTTACAACTTGTCATTAAGGTTTTTATTCGCCGCGAAATTTTATCTTTAATGTTATGGTTGAAAATAATTGCAATTTTAGGGTTGTTTAGAGTCAAGATATTTTATGTTTAACAACATGGATAAAAATTGTTCGAAATGATAAGCCTTTCAGACATGATTTGGTTTATATTTAACAACATCTATCAAAAAATTTAGAATTTTACGATTTTTCAATGTCCTAATATGTTGTCTTTAATTCCATTGTTAAAATGTGTCAAAAGTGTGACACAATGTTTTTTTTTGTTATTCCAGCATCAACTCGTTTTGTTTTGAGGGTGTTTTTTCAATCATTTTTTCAAGAAACAATTTCGTTTTTAACATAATTTTATAAAAAGGTGAAATTTGACCTTGAGAAAAAAACAAATGCATTTTGGAATACACAATTTTTGTTTTGGGGGCATTTTTTCATGTTTTTTGAGTCTTTTTGGGCTAGAGTTCCCGTTTTGAGGTAATAGTTCCTGTTTTATCGGTAACATTGTTAAATCCATAAAAAATACCATTCTTTGTTTTTCTTTGCAATCTTTCTATTTCTAGTTTGTTCATCAAGTTTATGTTTGACACATTTTTTTAGCATATTTATCATTTGTTTTGCTTATTGTGTTGTTTCTATGGTAGTGATTAGGTTAGATGCATTAAAGGTGTTGGTATATATTTTTTCATCTCTTCTTCTCTTGTTCCAATATTGTTTTAAGGAAGATTGGACAATGAAAGAAGTGTGTCAAGTACATGGTGCTAAAGAAACACAAATAAATTATTCAAGTTTATATATGAATTTTATTTTTTACTATCATTTCAAAATCATATTTATATAATAAAAATAAATGTATTGACAACTCCCCCCTCCTTGCTAAATTGTTGAAATATTCAATAGTTAAATTTACTATGTGACGTTTACTATCATCACAAAAGTAAGATGAAAATGTTGGCTTGATTAATTCTCATATAATGAAGCACTTGTAATAGAATTATTTCCATTTTATATTCAACATTTCTAAATCTAATTTTATTAATTTTATATTACTCAAATTTCTATTTTAATTCTTTGAATCCACCAAGTACTATGATAACAAATATTTGAGACAGTGTAGATTTACACAATTGTGCCTACTAAGAATATTTTTTGGGATGAAATTTTGAAGAGGATCTTTTAATCCTCTACAATATTTCGAGTGGACACTCCACCAATCACGAGGGACCATAAAATCTGATTGATGATGGGTGGAGTGTCCACTCGAAACTTTGCATAGGATTAAAATTTCTTCTACACGGTTTCATCCAGAAAAATACTCTTAGCTTGTATTTGGTCATGCTATTTGATTGTTATTTGTTTATGGCCATTAAAGGATATTAGAAAAATGATGTACAAGACACAAAAAGAGAAATATCTAGATCTAATGTGGAATGAAACATCACCAAAGAGCTTTTTTATGTGATTGAACAAGTGTCGGTATTTTTGCTTTGTATCCATGAATTATTGGGACTTGGAAAAAAACCTACATGTGGTAGTCTTGCATGAAAATAAAGGAAATGTCCCTTTGAAGATTCCTCTCTTAACATTTCGCCACATTTTTCATCAATGCAAAACAATCTATTTTCTGAATTCCAAATAAAACTATTAATTGTATTTTTTTTAGTATTTATAAATTCTGAGATAAAAGTATCATTATATCTATACATTTTATTTTATTTTATACGAAAAATTAATATAATAATTAAATCTTACATTTTGGAATTTATTTGAATTTTTTCTATGTAAATTAATATATATTAATTCTGATATTTTATTTTTTAATTTATTTCTATAATGTTGAATATTAATAATTTTAAAAAGAAATATAAAGTTGTAAATTATATATCATGACATAAATGTTATAAATTAAAATCAAGTATATAATTCACTATTATATTACATTCACATTTAAATTTTATATAAATTTTGTATTGATTTGATAATTTTGATTATTTTTCATGAATTGAAAATAAATAGTTACTTATTAAGCATGGTGAGTAAGGAGAATGTTCATATATATAAAATTATTCTTGAGATACGATATAAAAGTATTGTTAGACACTTAGGGTTATGGTGATGAGGAATCATACTCACTTAGTTTAAAAATTATTGGAAGATTAATCTAATTGTATTTATATTTATCATTTTAATAATAAAACAATTATATTAAGAAAATCACCATTTTAACAATTCTATGATATGCGTATCCTTTTAATAAAAGAACAATTTTATAATTATTACTGAATATTGTTGTAGTCCAACAATAGAATCCGAGCCTAAGCTTCACAGCTTATCTAAGGTTGTTTCTCTATTTGTGCATAAGTTCTAAGCTATTGAAATGAAACCCTCACACGACCTTTCAAGAGAAGAGCTCCAAGTCGGTGCTCCAGTTATGACAACTCCAACAAAGCTTATGTTCTCATGTGATCCAAAATTCTCTTGGGACTCAAAATTCTAACGCAAAAACAACATTACATTAACTAAACTCCTCTTATTAATCTGAAAGAAATTTACAAAGATTTGTGGTTCACGATGTAATTTTTCCATGCTATGAATCTATGAAAAGAAAGAAAATATTTAATACAAGAAAACTAGATCAAACTCTGTTTTCTGTATTTTCCATGGACATTAAACATGCTTGAAACACCAATTCTGAGAGAATAAACATTTACGCCAAAATACATAGTGCAAAAGCGTGCAAAAGCTGGAGGAAATGCCTCAGGTGCAGAGTAAAAATGCTGAGGTAAATTGCATGTTTTCATATTTTCATAATTAAACTTCAATGATGATGAAGAATGAGTAAAATATTAAATACATTAATATAAATATTAAATACATTAATAAGGGATACACACCAAAAAAATTTAAGAAATATAATTTAAAAACCAACTGGGTCATGGAATAGAACACCTGTGGCGGCCATTGGGAGACCCAACTACCATGGACCACCTGTTTGGATAGTGTCCAAGAGAGCCATGAGCCATCCATACTCATCTGGCCTGTAACAAATGCGTCTAAAATCATAAGAAATGCATCTAGACAATGTTGTTGCATGTAAGAAAGGAAATGCATCCAAACAAATGCCATCACATGTAAGAAAGGATGAGATATGACTCCAAAATCATAAGAATAAAAGATGAGATATAGTGTCACTACTACACCCATCTTCCATTTAGTGAGGCTCAACTTTTTCTAATTCCTTCACCCATCTTCTTAGTAGCACTATTACACCAAGGGCATTTTAAGACATTTGTTTAAGACAAAAGAAATCTTTTGTTTTAAAAAGTCATTTTTTATTTTAATTATTTTATATTAAAATTTAATATCAATTGAATCGTCTTAAATATAAAATTTAAGACAAAAATAGTGTGAGACAAAATTTTATATTTAAGACAAAAACAATTTGAGACAAAAAAATTTAAGACAAAAGTATTTAAGAAAAAACTTTATATTTAAGACAAAACGAATTTGAGGCAAAAATATTTTAAGACAAAACTTTATATTTAAGACAAAAGCAGTTTGAGACAAATATATTTTAAGACAAAAGCAATTTGAGACAAAAATATTTTAAGACAAAATTTTAGATTTAAGACAAAAGCACTTTGAGACAAAAATATTTAAGATAGAACTTTATATTTAAGACAATGGCGACTTAAGACAACGACAATTAAGACTAACCCATTTAAGATAGTTAGCAATTAAGACAAAATCATTAGCATTAGGAAGTTTGCATTGAAATATCCATGAGTGGATAGTGGATAAATTTACATTTTTTATTTTTGAAAATAGATATTCAAACCACATGAAATTAATCATGTCATATTTATTTATTTTATATTATATTTTTCTTTTTTCATTAAACCACATTCTAAAAATTTAATAAATATATAGATAAAAAAATATTATTTTTTGGTTGGCAACTCAAGGGGATTTGAACTTTGAATCTCATTTTTTAACCATAGGTGCTCCAACACTAATATTCTTGGGTGTATTATGTTTTTTCTTGCTAACCGCTCCAAATGCAACATCTAAGAACTAGTAGGGTCCAAGGAAAAGAGCTACAAGTTCCCCAAATCCGATCTACATTTCATGGACAATCACATTTCCCCCAAATGTCCTCCACATATTTGCCTTGGTGTATTGGAGTTTGAAAAATACATAGGATGCCATAAGTAATCCTAATCATAAGACTCAACTTTCCTAATGACTAGGAGACCTTTAAAAAAAAAAAAAAAAACATCTTAACGTATGCCTAAAATTACTAAAATTTCCTATCCCAAATATGAAATTAGAAATTCTACAAAATTATAGGGCAACAAGGAAACCAACTTCGTCTTCTAAAAATCTCTAAGACCTTATGGAGGACAAATACAAATTTTGAAATAAATTTTTGAAATTATGCTCTTGCATCAATAGCTAGCAATGTATCCTTGTAGGCCACCCCCTTTAACAATAGTAATACCAATGTCCTTTACCATCTAGAAGGAACTTGATCCTTACATAATTCTCTCTTAGATCCCCTTAACCCATTGCAATGATTGTCTTTGATCCCTACCTAGTTGCAAGCACATTAAGAAGCAATGTAACAGATTGTTGGTTGAGGATTTCGATAAGTATGTGATTTTGTTGACATCTTGTGACTGTCCCATATGTGAATATATAAAATCTTGGATGCATGTTGCCCTGACACTATAACAAGACTTAGTATTGCCTATCATACCGTGTCACTCCCTCCTCGAGATACCTAAAACTCGCTAACACTCCCTGTCACACACTCCTATTCATTCATTTATGAATTTTAACCTAGTGCATCTCTGTTATGTTTTCCTGGCACTCCCTAACACTCCTTAGCACACATTGGCACAACTTGGCGCTTGGAACAACTTCGTTTGCTTCCCTAGCACTCTAACATGCCTTGTCACTTCCTAGAATACCGTGTCACTCCCTTCTTAGCACACCTGGAACTGGCTTATACTTCATTTCCATACATTTGAAACTAGTTCCCCCTTTTTTTTCCCTAACAGTTGGCCCTCACACTCCCTAGCATGTGTTCATGCCACAAACTAGCACCTGCCACATCTTGGCATGCCTATCATGCCTTGGAACTGCCTATCATGTCTTAGTACTTCTAGGAATTCCCTGACACACCTTGGTATTCCTTAGCTTTCATTTCGTCATAGATAACCTTCATTTTTTTGTGACTTGGGAATCCAACCAAGTCATTGGAAAATCAATGTTGTGCCCAGCCCAAAGTTTCCCTTTGTCTGAAACTACTTTGTCCAACCCTTTATGTAATCATAGCCTCACCTCCTACAAGTCTTATTATGACCTTCCCCTAACACACTTTATCCTTGAGACACTTGGAATTCGTTGACACTACTTGGCACACACTCTTATTCGTTCATTTCCATGCATTTTGACCTAGTTCTCCCTTGCAATGTCCTGGCACTCTCTAACACTCCTCAACATCCATTGACACTTTTTGGCATGTGTTAGCGTGCCTTTTCATTCCTTGGCACGCATTGACACTCCTTAGTTATCATGCCCTCACAATTACCCTTACTTTTTTGGAACTTGGGAACCCAACCAAGTCTTGCCTTGACTATAAAAACTTGACCAAGTTACGGTTACTACAACTAGATTGTGCCTTGTCCACCTAAGAAATGACTATAACCCCTCACCCATTTAACCCCCTAACCCATTTAACCCCCTAAACCCTTAACCCCTAACCCCTTAAACCCTAATTCCCAACCCCTAACCCATTTAACCCCCTAAACCCCTAAAACCCCAACCCATTTAACCCCCAAATCCTAACCCCTAACCCCTAACACCTAAAATACTTAACTTCTAAATCCCCTAACCCCCTAAACATCTAACCCCTTAACCCCTAACCCATAACCCCTAATATCCTTAACTGTTAAATACCCTAACCCCCTAAACCTATAAACCCCTAAACCCATTTAACCCCGTAAATCCTAAAAGTCCAACCCTTAACCCCTAACCCCTTAAGCCCTAATTCCCATCCCCTAACCCATTTAACCCCCTAAACCCCTAAAACCCTAACCCATTTAACCCCTAAACCCTAAACCTCTAAACCCTTAAACCCATAAACCACTAACACCTAAACCCCTAACCCCTTAACCCCTAAACCCCTAAACCGTTAACGCTTAACCATTAACCCATTAACCCCTCACCCCTAACCCTTAAAATCCTTAACTGCTAAATCCACTAAACCCTAAGCCCCTAATCCTCCCTTAACCACTAGCTCATTCACCTAACCCCTAACTGCACCTAAATCCCCTAACCCCTAAGCCCCCAATCCCTAATCCCTTAACCACTAACTCATTATTCCTCTAACCCCTAAATGCGCCTAAATCCCCTAACCCCTAACCTCCCAATCCATAACCCCTTAACCACTAACTCATTATTCCCCTAACCCCAATCCCTAATCCCTTAAATACTAATTCATTGTGCCCCTAACCCTTAAGCCCCCAATCCCTAACCCCTTAAAACCACTAACGAGAATATACCACAGTGGGCATGCACAAGAAGAAGAACCAAAGAAATCAAATTCAATAAAGGAAGCACAACCACCACTCCAAACTCGCTTCTCTAAAACACATACAACCGCAATAAATCCCACTAAAGCTTACAAATTTATCAAGCCCTAATTAACTTAATAACAAATTCAACAAGCCAACATGCTACAATTTGTTGAGTCACCCCCAAAGCAATTAGTAATTATTGCATGAATGAACGTTTGTTTGTAATTTATTTAAAAGGTTGAAATTCTCTCAAAATCGTATAGAATATATCCAAGAGTTAAAAAAATGGAAATTTTGCTTACCTCCACAAGGTATCATCACACCCGGATAGGTGAAAACATACAAGTCTAAATCTTCTACCTCTAAGTCTCAATGGCACTTCAACATGTCAATAACATACTTGCAACAATGCTTAATGAGTTTTGTCTATTGGCTAAAGAGATGTACATCCATCCATCCAAAAATAAACATATCAATCAATCCAACACCATAAATTGTGCTAAATAGTTCATCATGTTATTTCAAATATTACAAAATTGTCTTATATTAGCTCACATATTCCTTGAATATTTGAAAGCCAAACTACCTTAGCATAGTATACCAGAAATATTTTTACTCTAAAAGACAAAAAAAGACAAGAAACTAAAATAGGAACTTTAACTCTAATCCAGACACTTCATTCTTAGCAACATGATATCTAATGAAGATGATACATGAAAAAAAAGGCTTCATATATTGTCTATCACATGTCAAACTGAGTGATAAAACACATGCATAGAACACATCAGAAATAGGGTTCATAGATCAACTTGTATTATATGGTTTCAAAGCCTTCTTGTCTCCTTCAAGGGGGTTTCTGGAGGTCTTAAAAAATACTTCCTTTTGCTAACCAAATGGATTGTTTCTTTCACACATGTATCGAAACATACTTTCTGAATCATATTGTAATAGATTCATAAGGTGATATTATTGGTATTAAATACACCTTAGTTGGAGACATCATTTTTATTGTAGGGGTTGGTACCTTTCAATTGGATGTAGTTGGTGATGTGAAGACTACTCAACCTCTAGTAAAGATTCATACTAACACTAACAAACTTATGGATGCATGTTTACAAAGGGAGATGCCTCTAAACTTAACTCATTGGATTCTTTGTTTGTTCATGCTAATTATTGCTCTCAACTTTCCTTCTCCAAGGGGTTGAGACTATTTGCTTCATTTAGTTTACATGGCCCGGTGAAAGAAGAAGAATGGAGATTGTCTCTACATCTTCTCCATTTCGCTAAGTTACAAATAAAAAGTGTCAAATTATATAGCCAATAGACTAATAGCCTCTTGATACACCTTTAGTGAGCTATGCATAACTCTCACCTATCACTGTATCTCAATGAAATGACATCTAATAGCTCCAAGACACCATTACAAATGGACTAGTTGTGAAGCTGTTGTTAAATTATCGCCTCCAAATGTTCAATTATCATGAATTTTTGGGGAGGGAGATCTTTTGGTGTATTGAACGGGGCAAGGGGACATAAGGGTAGCATGGATGGGTAGAAGTGAGAGGTTTGAGCATGGTTTACTGAGATCTATAATCCTAACATTAGAGAATGAGAAGGAGCCTTAGGGCCTTATGACATAGGGGGTAGGGAACCTATAGGTAAGGCAATGATAGAAATTCATAGGGGAAACCCCAATATTTTTGACAAGGGGATTAGGGGCCACATTATCACAACCCATACACACTTAACCCATAACCACTAAAATACATATCCCTTTAACCCCAAAGCCACAATCCCTTAACTCCTACACCCATAACTCATAACAAATTAACCCCTTGATCCCTTAAACCCAAAGGGTCTAACCCCTTAACCCCTAACCCCTAACTTAGAATCCTTAAACCCCATAAAACCTAATCCCATATCCTCTTAAACCTTGACCCTTAACCCATAACCCCTAAAATCATTAACCCCTAACCCCTTAACTTCTTGACACCTAAATACCATAACCCTTAGGCACTTAACCCCTAAATCCCCTGACATGTAAGCCCTTGATGGTTAATCTTTAACCCCTGAATCCCTTAACCACTAAGTCATTAACCTCTATCCCTTAAACCCTATATACCTCAACCCCCTAACCTCTAAATTCCATAAGCCCTAACCCTTTACCCTTTACCCTTAACCCCTTGCTCCTAAACCCTTAAACCCCTTAACTCCTAGAACCCCTTATCCTTTCTCCCAAACCACAGGTGCTCCAACACTAATATTCTTGGGAATATTATGCTTTTTCCTGCTAACCGCTCCAAATACAACCTCTAAGAACTAGAAGGGTCCAAGGAAAGAGCTACAAGTTCCCCAAATCCGATCTACATTTTATGGACAATCACACTTCCCCCAAATGTCCTCCACATATTTTCCTTGGTGTACTAGAGTTTGAAAAATATATAGGATGCCACAAGTAATCCTAATCATAAGACTCAACTTTCCTAATGACTAGGAGGCCTTAAAAATCAAACAACATCTTAACTTATGCCTAAAATTACTAAAATTTCCTATCCCAAATATGAAATTAGAAATTCTACAAAATTATAGGGCAACAAGGAAACCAACTTCCTCCTATAAATCTCTAAGACCTTCTGGAGGAAAAATACAAATTTTGAAATAAATTGTTGAAATTATGCTCTTGCATCAATAGCTACCAATGTATCCTTGTAGGCCACCCCCTTTAACAATAGTAATACCAATTTCCTTTACCTAGAAGAAGCTCCTTACATAATACTCTCTTAGATCCCTTTAACCCATTATGATTGTCTTTGATTCCTACCTAGTTGTAAGCACATTTTGAAGCAATTTAGCATATTCCTGGTTGAGGATTTCGATAAGTATGTGATTTTTTTTACATCTTGTGACTATCCCGTATGTGAATATATAAATAATTTTTTTTGTACCAGTTTAAGGACTTATACCATCAGGTGTGTGCACTAACATGGATGGAACTCTAACTACATGTTGTATATATTGTAATGTAAGTGAATAATCTCTTTTGGAAAAGGTTCGAATCATGATGCCATTTCGCAAATGCTTGCACTCACCAATTGTGGTCAGATTGGTGAGGTAGATTTTAAGGTCTCTTCCAATTTATAAACACATACAAAAAATAATTGAGAGACCTCTTTCTTTAATGCAATGGATACAACGTAAATAATTCTCCATGGAAAAATATTATCGAGGTCCCTATCATACCATGTTACTCCCTCCTCGAGATACCTAAAACTCGCTAACACTCCTTGTCACACACTCTTATTCATTCATTTATGCATTTTGACCTAGTGCTCTGTTATGTTTTCCTGGCACTCCCTAACACTCCTTAGCACACATTGGCACACCTTGGAACTTGGAACATCTTTGTATGCTTCCCTAGCACTCTAACATGCCTTAGCACTTACTAGAATACTGTGTCACTCCCTTCTTAGCACACCTAGAACTGGCTAATACTTCATTTCCATGCATTTGAAACTAGTGCTCCCTTGTGTTTCCCTGACACTTGGCCCTCACACTCCCTAGGATGTGTTCATGCCACACCCTGGCACCTGGCACATCTTGGAATGCCTATCATGCCTTGGAACTGCCTAGCATGTGTTAGTACTTCTAGAAATTCCCTGCCACACCTTGGTATTCCTTAGCTTTCATGTCATCATAGATAGCCTTACTTTTTTTGCGACTTGGGAACCCAACCAAGTCATTGGAAAATCAATGTTGTGCCCAACACTTTCTGGCATGTGCTAGCATGCCTTTTCAATCCTTAACATGCACCGACACTCCTTAGTTATCATGCCCTCACAATTACCCTAATTCTTGACCCTTAACCCATTTAACCCCCTAAACCCCTAAAACCCTAACCCATTTAACCCCCAAAACCCTAACCCCTAAAATCCTTAACTGCTAAATCCCCTAACCCCCTAATCCTCTAAACGCGTAACCCATTTAACCCCCTAAACCTCTAACTCAACTCACATCCCCACTCATGATATATGGTGTGTCCATCCCTTCACGTCGCCGAACTTTTGCACATTCCCGAACCCAGACAATCAATAAACTGACGTAGCAATATCGGGTGACATATTTTGGATGATTTACCAGTCCATTGATTTTAAGATGTATAAAAATATAGGTGAAAAACAATATGAAACATTTTATAAAACTTCAAATAAAAATATGGATTGATTAGAACTTTTGGGATGAGTCTAAGGAATGCTGCATAATAAAGACTCTAAGAGCGCATTGGTTGCCCGAATATATGGTAGTTGTTCTTTTCCTTTATTTTTTAAGCATCCTACAAAGAAAACGGTTATGAGGAATTATGAGGTGATGTGGATAAATGTGATATATTTATATAACTTAAAGGTATTAATTTATAATAAGTATTAAATCACTCAAATTTTTTATTTATTTTATTTTATTATATGTTTTATAGTGATCAAATAAAAAAATTTATAAAAAATAAATGAATTATATTTTTAATTAAAATTAGTAGTATTAGTAAAGGCTCCTTCTAGGTCTCCAGATTTCTCTACCTCTTCAGTGATTGAGAGGTTCCATTGAGCTCGCTGGCTCTGGATGAGAGATTTGTGTAGTGGTATGACTTGTCCAAGGTCAATTCCTTGAAATTCTCTCTTGCAACCGAGCTCTTCCATCAAGGTCCAGACATGCCAGGGAAGAATCATTTGTTTGTGCGCAAGATTTGAAACATTATGGAGGCGATTAACTAAGGATGTGATTATGTGAGCAAGGTGCAGATCAATAACTTGTTGTTCGAAATGGTTATTGGTCTATATCGGTTTCCTTGGCTTTCACGGGAGAATTTTTTATCTTTATTTCTCTTTGGTGCTCTTCATTCGGCCTTTGTTAGTCATTGGTATTATCTTGTGGCGATTGGTAGTCAACCACTCGTTATTTTGGCAAGAAATTGGGAATTTGAAATTGAACTAGTTAATTATAGAGTATGCAATTGGAAAGACCCAATGATGAACAATACCAGTTGTGAAGGTGGAGCAGTGGGATCCTCAAATTTCCCCCTCTACCAGCCACACAGGTGGCTATTTCTCTTTCATGCGGCCCTAGTGTACCATGCCAGGGAATTGAGTTGCAGAATGTGCAATTCAACTACAAGATTCATGGAGTAGAATCTGCACATGCTCAGTGTAAAGATGTAAAAGGCACAAAGACTGGTGTGGTGAAACCACAGAGCTACTTCTAACAAGGCAGTTTAATATATACAAATTAAGAAGGGAGCACATGTTATGTTGTATTTGATGTACACCATTTTTTCCTTGATCTTCCATATTGTAATTATGTAATGGATTTGACCAACTTTTCCTGAAAGGTCTTCAAGATCATCTCCTCTATATTTTAATTCTGTAATGGATTTGACCAACTTCAACAAGAGGATTTGTAGTATCATCACATCCATTCCAGTAATATCAGGAGCCAGGGTCTTTAGGAAAGTGCACCAGAAGGTGCTAACCATAAATAACTTGACATATTTTCCTTTGAACCAATCAATTAATAGTCAATCCTTTTGTCAAATAAACTTTGATTACATGGTGCTTGTCTTCTCCACAAATAAACTTTGATTACATGGTGCTTTGTCAAATAAACTTTGATTAACTATAAAGGGAATAAGTTGTTTGCATAATACACCATTAACTATAATATCCCCTTCATTTTGTTTTGAATAAAATTTCTCCCACCAAATCATCCCTTGGTTATGTTCTCACAAGGCATGGTAGGAATCTATATCAATGAAGGAACCTCCCAATTTTCGTATTGATCTAAAATAAGGCTAGATCTAACTTGCATGTGGGAGTTAATTGCATATTTTAACAGTTAAGAGTAAGTTTTGTTTGCTAAGAGGTATAGGTTCAAAATGAGAGGAGGCCTTTGTAGATTTAACAGAGTATGTATACCTTCTTAAATTTAGCAGTCAAATAACTACGCTAAAATGGGTCACTTATCCCACAAACAAAATATTTTTTTACACCAATTTAGTGCCTAGATTAACCATAACTTTAAAATTAAATAATAATAATAATTAAATAAAATTCTTGATTTTTATTTAATATATTCAATATTTTAGCAACCATTACGATATAATTTATGGGACAGTAATTTCCGCATATTTTTTATGAAATGTCATTGTGAATAAGTTATTATATCCAACAAATTTATAAATTTCAGAATCCATGCTATTAAGAAGTATGGGGTTTATGTAATCGTTCTTTGTCATTGAAATTGACGCCATTTTTTTTTTAATATTTTGACTTTTTAACTTTTTATGAACCGTCAAACATGACTATTGAATTTATTCAGAGTTAATGTAATATTGAAAAAGGTAAGTTAAATAAATCGCTTATAATTATAGTTAGCAAGTCTTAAAATTTGGGAATGTATATCTCTCTATTTAAAAATTTGATTCGAAACAAAATCATGGTATGTTTGGAATCTAGAACTTAATCCATTACCTTTTTCAACATGAAGTATTCGTGAGGGTGTGTCGATCATTTGTTGATTTTGTCTTTACCTGAGTAATTTCCTGCTAAACCAATTGGAGAGTAGGCTCCTTGAATCTGGTAGTTGAGCTCTCAACTATAACCTAAGCTCTTGAGTGCGCTTATATTGATAGTAAGCTATGCCCTTGCGCACGTTGGCTCTCCAAATACTACTTGTTTAATCATATATTCTCTGCGCTTAGTACAGTACACTGAAATCTTCTGAAAGATTTCCCTCACAAATGAAGCCGTCCACATCGCACAATCCTTCAACTTAGTGATTTTTTGTTGTTCAATGTTTAGCCTATATAACTTAGACATAAATATCTCCTTTAATTCGTTTAAGGACTTAGCTACATCCTAGGGATAAATCTATATGAACTTCACGCACCATTAGAGAAGCTTCCCCCACTTTGTGGTTAGGAACTTTATCAACTTAGAAACTAGCACTACAATCCTTTTCACCCTCCAAATGAATCCAAAGAAGAATTGATGTGTTTTTTCATCACCATCACTCTTCATAAAGTTCTTGGAACTACTGTAACCATATCTTTGGTTGGGTTGTTCACTAAGATAAAACCTTATGGACATGTTTGAATAATTAGGCCTACTCCCCTACTTGAACTAAAATTCAAACATAACATATGCCACTTCTACTTGTATTCCCACCTTCATTTTGTTTTCACCACTACTATATCCCAAACTACTAAGAAAAGTTTCTTTCAATTCAAAAGTAGAATAAAACGTTGAGATTACCTCTAGGTTTTTAAAATTCATAGGGTGGTTTGTTTGGATTGGATCCACTTTTCTTAGGATATATCATGTCTAATACTTGAGATTCCTCTAGCTCAAACAATTAGAACACATTATTAATTATTTCTCCCTCTTCTTTCTTTGTGATGATATCTCTCTCCATAGGATAATCAATACCTTACAAATCGAGGCTTCCTTTCTCGCATTAGATTTTTGTATAATCAATACCTTTCTCGCATTAGATTTTTGTATTATCATTCAACGTATTTACACTATATTTTGTTCTGAAATTAGAAGCAAGCCTAGAAATAAGGGTCTGAAACGAAACCGTGAGCCCAGATTTGCCTTTGTGACCAAAAACGATGTGGATCACTTGGAGGATGGATATAGATTACGTAGAAATATATAAAAAGGGTGAAGCAGTTTTACATCGATCCCATCAGGTCCTCCATAGCAAAGTATATCTCTAATCTTGAGTTTTTTTTGAAGTTCCATTCCATGGCGTCTGCAAATAACATGATCAATGATTTGCTAAGAAATTACAACAAGCAGTTGGTGATTGTCTCCTATTATGTATTAGTATTCTTCGTCACTCTGATCACATCCCATAAAGGGTGCAGGAACAATTGAGAAATATTGAATGAGACTTCCAAGGCCAGTTAATATCCACTGGTGACAAATGCACATACGATCCAAAAGTGAGCACTCACATCTGTTCTGCCACTATCGGAGGCTCCAGAACAGGCACTTGCAAGGCACACATGCCTCTACAAGGAAGGAATACCCCTTCCAAGGATGTCTGCAACACCGAAACTGGAGCTGAATGTTTCACCTCATATCGTCGTTACACCACATACGATTTCTCTCCTGTAATTTCTTCCCGCACGCCTGTGATTCTCACCCTCGATGACTCTAGGGTGTTTGCCCAAGTCCCTCTAGGACTGTTTCCCAACCCATTGAATTGACTGATTCGAGATGCTGGGTGATTTCTCTATTGAGGTGAGTGATTATTCTACTAGTTTGATAGCGATAAATGAAGTCATGATTAGGTATCGTGCACTCCTGCCTAGAGCCATAATGCCTCCCCACAATACCAATTTTATCCTCAATGTATATTACTTTTATTGGCCAAAATTTTTAGCCTATAGTATGAAATCATGACTCAATGACTAGTACCTTAACCTATTGGTTTGCATCGTCAACAATCCTCATCGAGCCTCCTAGCAGTTGGGGGAAAGAGTTTCCTAACAGTTATTGGGATTTGAGATGGAACCTGATTTGTGGATTGGATGGATGATGTGGTGTGACCAAGCCGATGGAAAACCTTCATAAAATACACGGTTGAAGAGATCAACCAAGTATCTAACCAAAGCACGAAAACCGTGCTTAAAAAAATTTGCTTGGTAGCTTTCTTCATCGACTGCTTTATTGTTGTTCATCACCCAAATGGACTCTCTAATATCTATGTCTGATAATAGGTAACAAGAAGAGTGTGGGGAGGTCACATGAATTTGAGCATGCCCCATAATATCATAAAGGTTAGAAGTGTGAGAGAACATGGATGTAAGGTCGAGGTTGTCTCCCCAAGCGGGCCCGTCATTTGGAACCTCCAATTTGGGGTTCCCACCCATGTGGGAAGAAGTCCCGAATGACTACCTGGAGAATCCTGATAAATGCTCATTTCCCTACTTGTCATGCTACCATAACCTGTTCTCTCGATTGTTTAATTTCTACAACCTGTGCTTGAGTGGGGTCCTCATCCAAGATAAATATTGTTGGGAAGAGAAAAAAACATTCTCTTAGCCCCGAGGGCACAAAGTTGATTAGATGCAGTCCAAAACCTGAGGAAGAGAGTGGAATCATAGCCCAACCATGATTTGTCCAGAGCTATATCGGGGAGGCTAAGGGTATTCCAGAGGAACCTAGCCCCCACTTTCACAGGATCCGGAGAGGGGTGAGGTAATTGGTTTACGTCCATGTCTAAGTCCATAAGAGGTACTGTAAAAACACTGCATGGATAGGAACTATTACTTCAGTTTTTATACAACTGATTCGTGGTACTTGTGAAACACTGAGCGTGTGTCCCCAAAACACGTTCCAACTCTCTTCCTTTCCTGGTGCATGCCTCTACTGTTGTTGTTGTTGTTCTCCTCCCTCCTTGTCTGTGCTTCTGCACGTTGTCAAACTGGGCATCAAACTTCAATTGTATGACAGTCTTTGGCAAATAACAAATCTCTTACAAAAGCAGCTTGCTTGAGTCTGGAGAATCAGAAGCACTACAAAACAACTTCGCAGTGGCGTAGAGAGTAGAGAGACTCATGCAACTGCTTCACAAAACCATACTTCTCCATACCGCCCTCGTGGCAACAGTTTCCCTCTGCGCATTCCATTCTATACATTCCCATTGTTGATGTGTGTTTCTTTGTTCTCCATTTTTTATTTGTTTGGTCAGATGCGGCCACGGAAAGCATGACTCGATTCAAACTGTTATTGTTATTCCTTTGTAATTGCATAATGCTTCTTATTTTAGCTTAAGGTGGATGAGAATCTCTTGACTTATTTTTTTTTCTTTTTTTTTTTAATTGAGGGCCTAGATTGTTTCTCAAGGGAATATGCTCAACATATGTTTCGTTTGAATGTTTATCATATGTTGTAGTGTGTTACAGAGTTTGTTAGGTTGCACTGACTTAGATTAGATTTGTGCCAGGTGACTCCCGCGTAACAATTTCCTAGGGATTTGAGATAATTCCAATTCTAATAAGTTCCTCATTGTTATTTATAACATTCATTTATATATAAGAAAATTTTATTTAGCAAAATGGTCCATTACTTTTAATAAATTGAAAAAAATAGATTCATGCCACATGGATCTCCACCCACCACTTTTCTAGGGATTTGAGATTATTCCAACTCTAATAAGTTCCTCCATAATAAATTCATCATTATTATTTATAACATTCATTTATATATAAAAAAAATTTGTTTAGCAAAATAGTCGATTTATGAGATGTGTAATTTTTTTTTTTTTGGTAAGTTAAACTTGACCCACAACTTTTTTCTCCATGGTTAATGTAAATATGTGCATTAGTAAGACATTATTTAGCCGTACTCTAACTAGACTTCTTTTTAACCCTGAAAATCATGGAAATTCTGGTAAGATTTTAAGAAAATTCGACAAATATTTTTGTAAATCCACGTTATAACTATCAAACTTTAACATTTTGGATGTCCTAGAGGTTTTTGATGGTGCTGAATCCATTTCCACCATCAAAATCATGATTTGGTCAATTTGGCCCAAATTTTGGCCAATTTTGACTGTTCAAGCAATTCCTCGTCTCGTTAGACAACTTCCATTATTAATGTTGCAATAATTTTTTATTATTATATTTATGAAACCTTCAACTATATCCACTTCATGAATAATTTTAATATAATTGTACTAATAAATAACTTCCCCAAATAAATATGGTTCCTTATTCTCTTTTTAAAAAATTAAAAAATAAAATAAAAATAAAATCTTAATCTAATCTAAAAATCAAATGATAATCTAATCTAAAAATCTTTATTTTTCTGTCAATCTTATATTTTTTATATTAATTTTAATTAACCCGTTTCCTTCAACTCTCCGATGAGATTCCAAGATTTCAAATTTTCATTTTCTCTGGACTGTGTTTTTAGACTTCAAAAATTCATTTTCTGTGGGCTGTTTATTTTTTTTATATTAAATTTTAATCTTGAACTTTCTGGAAATTTTCATTTTATGTGGATTTTTTATTTTTTTATATTAATTTTAATTAGGCGTGTTTCCCTTGAAATTTTCGAAAACCTGTCTTAAAGTTTTCGTGTGCGTGGCTCTTCTTCCCGCTGACATAAATCCTCAGCGCGACGTCGTAGAGGTCTTAAAATTTTCATGCGCATGGCTCTTCCTCCAGTTGGTGTAGCTTTGCAGAGGGAGATGAGAAGGATGTGGAGGTTGTGGACCACCATGTGATCTTTCTCTCATGCCAGGACTCCTCTCACTCTCATGCCAGGTCTCTTTTGATAATCTGACTTTCGCGCTGGACTTCTCTCTGCGAACGAGGGAAATGTTGATGGCTGTGTACAAGACGAAGAAAATGGTGTCTCGCTCAGGGTTGATTTCTGGAAACATGTAGAGGATATGGTTTTCCGTCTTCTTCCTCCTCCTCCGCCGTTGTTCTGTGATTGTTCCTCGGCCCACGCTAGATTTTCCCTCTTCTTCCTCCTCCTCCTTTTCTATTTGGTGGCTCCGCTCCGGCCGGGCGCTGGAAACAACACCAAGAAAATGGGGCTCTTAACCATCTTGGATTGGATCAGATCAGGGTTGATTTCTAGAAACAGGCGGATGATATGGATTTTCCTTCTAGTTCATCCTCCTCTGTCATTGTTATGTGGCTCGGCTTCAGCCAGACGCTAGATTTTCCCTCTAAATTAACAACTGTTACCTGGTCTAGCAGAGGTTTTAAAGTGATGCTTTTAAGCCTCAAAGAGTCTTCTACAAATTCAACAACCAGGTTTGAAAATCCACAAACACGTTGTTTAGAGAGTCCTTTTTCGAATGCAATATTTATTATTTAGTGTATTTAGGAGGGCATGAAATTCAGCCCATTTGTTTCTGTCTTCATAATATAATATTGAATGAGAAGTACCATTGATCAAGCATATTTAACATCCCACTGGCACCATGGGCCAAGTTTAAACTGTCCTTTTCCATAGAGAAAAACCTAACTTCTGGATTTGTAAATTTCTGAGGCTTAAGGTCTAAAATTTCTTCAGTTTTGGAAGTGCTTTTATATATTTATAAACATATTTAATTATTTGGAAAACTTCGAAAGGGGAAAAGGAAAAACCCAGAGATAATATTGCATTTCTGGTATGTATATTTCCCATGATACCACATAGCGTAATTCTTTTTGGTTTATTGTCTTCCTGATCTGCTCTAGGAAAACCTAGGAAACAACAGAGTAATTATTCTATTGTCAGCATTAATTACTCCTCTAGTGTTTGGAATGGTTAGTCTATAGTTAGCGTTAATTACTCCTCTATTTGGACTGGTGCTTCTCCAGTTGCAGGGCAGTGTCCCTGATAATCATGTCTGTTTGGACTAGTGCTTCTCCAGTTGCAGGGCGGTGTCCCTGATAATCATGTCTTGTCAATACTTCAGTGGTTAGTACAAATGATAGCTACATGAATTATTTGTCCATGATATTCATGCAAGCAACCAAGGACACAAGAAATATTAAGTTAAATGATAAGAGAAAATTCCAATTCACAGAGAATCTAGAAGCCATACTATGAAAGATGAAAGAAGAGATGGATGCACCTTAAGTGAATAATATCAAAATAAAGGATCTTGAGCCACACACATTGATTCACTGAAAGAAAAACTATTCAACCAACATATTTGAAGAGGTGTAACATATGGTATATTCAAACCATAGGTAATGTTCTCTTCTAATTAACCCAAAAATAAATTGTACTTTTCATTTCAAGAAGTGAGAAGACACAAATTTTAATAGCTTTTATTTGAACTCAGATTACACCATTTAATTTCGGTCTCACTTAGGATTGATCGAGAAACATGAATGTCAATCTTAAATAACACTTTTATTTTCTAAAGTTACTGACATCTGCAATATGATGTATCCATACTATCTCCTATAGTCTAAATTATTTAGAAAATGTTTTGTTTGTTGATGTTACTCCTTATAGCGTCTAAGTGGATGTTGTTTTTAATCCTATATTCTTCGTGATGGATTCAATCCATCAACAATTATGCCTAGAGTATCACTGAGTGTGACTTTCAAAAAGTGTCCATCAACAATTATGCCTAAAGTATCACTGAGTGTGACTTTCAAAAAGTGTCTAGCGCTAGCTAGATAGAGATAAACTTCTTTAATATAGTGATGAAAATTTACAATTTTTCTCAAGAATGTCAACTTTCAGCTTCTTATCTCTTGTTTACTTTATATGGTTCATATTTCGATTTTATTGAGATATAAATAATCTACTCCAATGACTCCTTTGGACTCAACACTGTTTCAACTATAATGTCCCTTTCGGTATCTCCTTTTTCACAGCCTCATATCTCAATCATTATGAATTCAAAGTTTTTTTTGACATGGATAAGAAAGTTGCCATCAAATAAAAACCATTATATGGATCAGTAAATCCACCCAACCATTATATGGATGAATTTAAGTTTTTAGGTGTTGAATAATAATCAAATATTACATTTTCAAGATTTGTTATAATGGCTCTGTCAAGAGACAATTTCCCTGGTGATACACTGGGCTATGTATGGCTCCCCTTGGCCAATCTATTGAACCTCTCAGGTTGTTTTCTTACGTAGTGAATTTTCAGTGACATGGAGAAAAATCCTATGTATCTTCTCATCATCTTCAAACCATCATGGACATGTCAACCAAGTAACTTGGTATCTGATCCTAAACTTCTAGGATGTGCTTGATTGGTGTCTTGGACACTAGTGTAAAGTATCCAGCTAGAAATTGCACTGCCAGGTTAGAGATATTGGACAATATTAGAACCCTAGTGACCATGGTTTTTAGCATCAAATATTCCAGTGGTGCCCTACCTTGAATTTTTTTCAACAATGAGCATGGTTTGGGTAGCATCGTCCTCATGAAACAGTTTCGAGCAAAAACTAACAATGTTGTGGTTTCATCAATCATTCTGAAGGCTCAATTGATCTGATCTTGCTCAGATTGACATCCATATTTTGTTACTTTTAATAAAATGGCACCTTGATTTTAAATAGATAATCATATTGGCTTAATTTTTGTGTTTATCTACATGTTTTAGGTATCCCTTGCATGCCTATTCCTATGTCGCTCAATCATTTCGTGTAACATGGAAGAAATTGGGGTGAAAGTTGAAGAGTATAATTTATTTTCATATTATCATTTACCCAACATTGCAGAGGGTGAGGTTATGATTATGTTTTCTTTCATCTCTATAAGTGACTCTATTCGAATTCATACCTACTGGGTCAAGGTTTTTATACCTAATACTTCATGATGACCTTCTCAAGTGGTTGTTGTAGTTGCATAACCTCTAATCATCTTCTGGTTGATGTTTGCGAGTTGAATGAGAAGTAAAAGGACAACATATTAGTTATTTTTCATTATCATATTTCACAAGGATATGCCAACTTTATAGTGTGTGAAGGATGATATGATCTGATTCTCATCAAACCAAACAAGATTTAAAACATCACATTCAACGCACATGGAGCTTGCAAAAACACTCAGATTATCTCATGCTTTCAATTGCCATTAACTCAAATATTGTTTTATTTCAGTGTTTTTTCTTATATATACTCAGCCTTCAGTCCTCCATTGATGGCCATATGATCTGATTCTCATCAAACCAAACAAGATTTAAAGCATCACATTCAATGCACATGGATCTTGAAAAAACACTCATATTATCTCACACTTTCAATTGCCATTAACTCAACTATTGTTTTTATTTCATGGTATTTCTTCTTATATATACTCAGCATTCAGTCCTCCACTGATGGCCATGATGTTATATACTTGTAGGATCTCTAAGGGAAGGCCAAGTCTGAAAATTTCAATAATCTGGTCAATAGTATTATTTCATAACAACTCTTCTCATATATACTCAGCCTTTAGTCCTCCATTGATGGCCATGATGTAATATACTTGCAGGATCTCCATTGGAAGCCCAGCTCTGAAGATTTCAATTCTATGACCAATAGCTGAAATACTATTGAATGAAGTGAAATCTGTAAATCTGGGTTCCCCTTTGAAATTCATATTGTTTTGTGCCCATTATCCTGCTTGCAGTCACAATACTGTTCACAATATAAATCACTGGTTATGGATAACATTTGGTTATACCAGGGTATATTTCAATCTTCTTTCAGATTTTATAGTTCCAGCTATTATCATCATATATTCATATATATATAATTTCTTTTTTTTTGAGAAAGTTTGGTTACGATTCATATTGGTATTATATTTTATTGAATTTATTTATTTTATAGGTTATACTCGGCTAAGTATAGGTCGGAAGCAGCCCATCTATTGAATGGAAAAACCATCTTTTATTTTATCTTAATGATAGGTGATTGAGCCTTGAGATAAGGTCTATACTTTTGTAGAGGAGCCAACCAGTATTACTTTTCTGCAGTTTGGAAATTTCCTATATGCAAACCATTGTTGTATTTTTATTATTATTATTTATGAGATTCCAGATTGTCACGAATTGGTCTTCGTATTAATCCATGGATGATCATATGTTATATGATACTTATATTCATTTTTTATTCATTCAGGTACTGAAACAGGAGTTTTTTTCCTTGGGTAGGAGATTATAATAGTTAGCTTGTGAATATTACCATTCTACAGGAAAATGGTTTCTTGCAAACTAGTTATAGTCAGTGGAATTTTCTTGTTTAGATTTTCAACTATTTGGAAACACACAGGCACTATTTTTATCACGGTTCATATGAGATATGAAGGAATTAAATGAGAAAGTTAAGTTAAAGTTTCTTGTAGGAATGAGAATATACTATTATTTTGCAAACAATTATTTAACCACTATTTTTTTTTTTAAATGTAAAATCTTACAATTTTTACAGCATCGATCACAATTATTTAACGGCTAAATTTCTTTTGAAATGTAATATATTACAATTTTTACAGCAGTCATTGATTTTTCATCTATTATGATATTAACAGGCTTTCAAGGCCATGACTGCTAGCAAATTCACAAGGTAAGTTTTTATTGTTATTTTTTTTTCTCATTTCAGATTTTATTTCCTGGTATAAATATTATGTAAAGAGTCTAATTGAAATATTTTACTATTACGGGTTGTTGACTTTTGGATCCTATCTCAAAATTTTGTAACTTAATTTTTTTTAGATATGAAATTCTCATACACTACTTTTCTTCTACAGTTTTATCAAAATTTAGGATTTGTGCCCAACTGGTGATGCCCATGACTATTTATTGTAGATGTTTAACTAGGATCTGACATACTCAGTTTATGAGTTTTGCTATTAACTTTAAGATTTTGTACTTTAAACAATTTATTTAATGTAATTGCATTTCATACTTATAATATTTTAAAAATGGTTACATAGATGCAAATTCCCTATCACTTTTTGGGTGATGTCAATTTAATATCATTCTTTCAATCCAAAGTAATATCATTAGTTTTATCTAACTTTTCTGATGATGTGAATAAGTATGATGTAGGCAGAGCAGTCTCCAACAACATGTTCATCCCCTATGCCGCCTTTTATACATGAAAGTTCTTATCATCTCCACTAAAGTCTGGTTTCGATGGTTTAGCGGAGAAGAGATATGAGGATGATACCTCGTCCTCATTTATTTTCAAGATTCATGTGAAATATGGCCCTTCATCTTGCCTGTCACCTCCAGGAGGCCTGGTAACCCTCTTCTTCCTACTTATTTAAGCATGTTTTTTTGTTGTTTTTATCGAATGCACATAGTGAAAAAGGCTACAAGATAAGATGCATTGTTTGCACTCTTTGATGTTTGATGGAAAACAACAACTAGAATTTTAAAGGTTGTTTCTTTTGCAATTTTACAAACAATAGCTCCTTGACAACATCACTAGTGCTATATCCTTGACAACATCTTTGCATTGTTGTTCAATCTGCTTAATGTTTTATGTTATAAGTTTTGGCCTTTTATCCTCCTAATTCATTATGGCTATAAATTTTGGTGTTTTATCTTTACAATGCTTAGTGCTATAGGGTTTGGGTTTGACCTTTTTTTTGAAGGAAAACATCATGGAGAAACCCAAGTGATGCTTTTCCACATTCTTGAATGGCATCCCTAGCAAACTTGTTGGCTACTCTACTAGTGTGCCTCACCTAAGGGGATTCAAACAAGGCACTTATTTTCATGAAAGTTGAAACTAGTAAAATTCCCAACGACAAGAAGTTGAGCTAACCCCTTGTGATAGGCTATGATTTCTTATCCTCTCTATGCTTTTAAGACCATTTCTAGACGTGTCTACTTGTCTTACATAAAAAAGATGAATTGGACAAGGTTGCTTACTTGCTTTGACTTTGTATTTCTCGACTCTCCATGACCAAAGCCTTTGGTTATCCTCTAGCATGGGAAATTGACCAAAGCAAAATCAGAGGCATCACTTTGCATAAGAAAAATATTGGTGAACTTGTTAATGGATATGTTTTAGAGGACTTGTTTCTCACAATTATGGAGGATGATGAATTATTCTGAAATATGCTAGAAATTTTGGATCTCTTTTGTGAGCTTCTGGGTCCAACATTTAGCAAGTTAAAAGTAATTGCCTATTGGAAAAGCCCATGTGAACTGTTGAGTGGTTGGAGAACTTGTGGTAGGATTTGATAAAACCAAGGAAAATTTTCAATTTATTGGTTTTATATTTACTCTTTCAATCTTCCATCATTGTGCTTTGGCAATAGATATTGTAAATAGCTAGAAAAAAAAAATTTAGGTGATTGAGCAATAAAATGCAACTAGAAGTCTGACCAAACTTGCACCATAGTGCTAGTGATCAAACGCACATTGTTTTTAATGTTGGACCCCCACTAACAACTGCTTATAAAATTCTAACACCACTCCCATCCTTTTTATGGGTGAAGATTGATGGGGAGAAATTTGTTCATAGAGTTTTTTGGAACAGGTGTTTCTCCTCAAGAGAGGTCATTCTCGCAATTATCTATCTTTAAGCTCATAGAGGGAAGATAGGTGGAGTTATAGAGGAAGAGTTTAGCTCTTTGTGCTAAATAGATCTTAACATATATAGAGATAAAAGTGGTTGTAAAGATCCTCCTATGCAATTGTGTAATTGCAAAAAAACCATATAGAAAAATATCAAAAGTGTCAAAAAGACATTAGTTTTTAGCAAGATATGCTTGCATCAACATTGATTGACATGTGGACAATGGAATTATTTTAGTGCAGAACATTTAGAAATATTGAGGAGTTGTCAAACCATACTTAAGCTAGGAGGCTTATTAATTCATTACATGGCTCTGTTTCAATATGCACACTCTTTGGTGGACATTGATGATTGGAGGAAATGTTGAAATTTTTTGCATGCATTGTTTGGTTCTGACCGCTCACCCAATCAAAATGAGGATAAATATAGTCAAGGACTTATATAATCCTTGCAAGCAAGAAATGTGGATAAAATTATTTGATGGAAGGGTTAGGAGTGGAATCATTCAAAACCCTTCTAGAAATATAAGCTTGCTATGTTTACCAATGGTTGATAGGAACTTTATAGATTGATGTCAAGATTACATAGCCTGTAGCCTTAAATATATGCTCTCAACTTGGCACTACAAACTTGAGGTTTTTTGGAGCCCCCCATTAAATTAAAAAAAAGCTTGTTTACATTATCTTTAGTTTATTGGTTTGGACTTAGTTGTTTATCTCATATTTGTGCCCCCACACTTAATTTTTTTGCGGTGTCATGGAAGAAATTAAGCATATTATTCGGTATTATAAAAGGCTAAAGCTAGCTTGATGTGAAGATACATCTCTGTTTGACTATTTATGTTGGACCAAAGTCATGGGATTCATCAAAACTGAACCTTGAAGTTGAAAGTTTATGAACCTCAAGGAAAAGTTCAAATTTGTCTAGGTTTGGTCCTATTACCTACCATTTCATTGGGTACTATAAAGGGGTAATCATGGTGTCCATGTTTAAGGATCTGATTATTACCGAGTTTGAGGTTCTTCATTGGTGTTATGCATTATTGCATTCATTGACTGCACATAATTGTAAGTACTTGTTATGAAAATACACCAGAAGCCCTCATGTGAGTCCTTGGAAAAGGATATTACCTACTCATTGCTTATCGATAATGGCATACCTCATAATTTTGACTATATATGGAGATTTTTAAGTATTGAGCAGAGGTGTACTATTCAAAGACTCGATCATGGCATGGTATGACATTACCTTATATCATTGTAGTTGAAACAATAGATTCTAGTATCACTGGATGCACAACTTCACCAAAAGAGATGTGATCAACTTGGAGTAAATTGTCTGACACTGTCCTTTTTCTTAAAAGAAATTCTTGAAAATTTATGGTCATTTTGCATCCAGCATACCCTAATCACCCTAGTACTTTTGCCTATGGCAGGAAATCTTCTTATCCATTTTCCATTCAGATAATGGGATACACAAGATCTACTTATGCATGACATAATAAATTCATTAATGAGAAGTCACAGATAATAGATCTGCCGAATAACTAGTTGTCCTAACAGCTGTGGTGCATAGGGTAGCAAAGAAAAATAAAAAAATTTATTCTAATAGTCTGCAACAATTTTGTAATGTCATAAAAAACCAAGGGATCTGATTTATCCCTTGATGCCTACGTCATTGTCTTCAATAAGTAGTTATAGGACCACTCAATGTTACCCCACATGATTGTGGGTAATGTCTTCCTCCAACTTGGAGACAAGTGTTCTTATTGGGAGCACTTAAGAACCCCAAAATATCATCCTTAACACTATTTCTAAAATTAAATATATGATCCAGTGTAGCCACATCGAGTTCTAGGGGGAGCATCTCACAGTCTTCCAGTGATAGAACTCGCAGTGATGATAGACCTTTGAAATCTTTACATAATTCTTCAAGAGTCGAGAAGTTTGATAAATCCAAGTGCTCCAAGTTCTTGAGTTGGCTGAAACTTTCTGGCAGATTCTTTATAGTGTGACAAGAGACCAACGTTAGCTTTCTTAAACTTCTTAGTTCTCCAAATCGCTCCAGAAGCTTCTCTAGACAGCTGCAACACATGTCAAGTTCTGTTAAAGTGGAAAACTTGAAAAACCCATCGAGAAGTCCTTTTAAACAGGTCCAACCTAAGTCGATTGAGTTCAACTTCAGCTGACCAATGCTTTCAGGAATAGTACTTAGTCCCTGACAACAATATAGATCAAGGTTCGCAAGGGATGTTAACTTTCTAAGCCAGAAGGGAGATCTTTTATTCTTGTACACCAAGATAAGTCCAATAATCTCAATGATGAGAGCTCCTCAAGACTGCTAGGAAGAGCTTCTATATCAGGACAGATCAAGTTCTTCCAAATGCCGAGAGCTCAAATATAACTTCATTTTTATTAGTCACCTACTCTCTCATTATATTTTGGAAGTTGCAAATTGGCAGCTTACAAATTTTCCGCGATCAGGTCTACCCATTCACAATTTTGTTTACAGTGATTTCAATGACCCGGGGCACTCTCCAAACTACCTCCCCAAAAGGAGCCAACAAATATAGGGGCTTAAGGTGAATGGTAATAATTCACTAGTCTGCTCTCCAAACTACCTCCCCAAAAGGAGCCAACAAATGCAGGGGCTTAAGGTGAATGGTAATAATTCACGAGTATGCCTATGTGTGCCCTACCATACCTGTATAGGTATCTCACTGTATACGCCTTTTCCAATAACCATTACCAAAAATTCAGCAAAATATAGTTTCATAGTTCCAATCGATATGTGTGTTTAGGGATTTTCTGAGGTTTTGGGTCGATTCGAAAACTCAAAAACCCCATGGGGTATTGTGGAGTCATGAAAAAGGAACCATCATAATAACCCTCAACCTCCAAGATATCTTTCCAATTTTCATAGTTATAAGTAAAATTTGATCATCTCCTAAGTATAAACAGTACCACAATTTTTGAGGAAAAAGAGAAAAAGAGCAGAAGCTGATTAAACCATAAGACATGATGAGAACAAAGATCTTGATAGGTACACACTGTGGAAGAAATGGTTGATAAAGCTCTGCTCAGATAAGGTCCACATGAAGTTAGCTCTGCATGAGCTTGGTCTTGCACGGCCAACACAATAAGGGTTTTATCATCCCTATGACCTGAGCAGAGCTATGAGCGATATCCCTGACTTTCTACAGTTTACGTCCTTCCATACACTACAAATGCCTCATGGCGCAGGCAGGGTAGTTAAGGGAACTTACCTGACCTTCCTGAACTCGATCCTGAAAAATCTTACCTGAGAATACTCAGATATCTACTGAATGATAAGAAATTTATCAAGAAATATCAGTACACATATGGTTCCTAATAGGTATAAGAAATTATACTTAAAGCTCGAAATATCATTCATTCTTTCAAGGGAATGCTCACCTGCAAATGAGACTCTGCTATATACCAGCAAGTATCAACAACTCGACAATCCTTATCTCCCAGAGCTTGCTTCTGAATTCTGAGGCCTTCATGGTAAGATATCAAGGCATTCTCATATTGACCCAACATAGAATAAGTATCCCCAAGTTGCATATGCCCTGCAAATGCTCCAAAATCCATCTCAGAACCCATCTTAGGGATGTATATAGCCAGTGCCTTTTTCAATATTGAAAGGCTTTCTTCATATTGCCCAATCCTACACTTAGTTGCAGCCAGGAGATAAAGGCTCATTACAAGCTTAGGCCTTACATTTCTATTTTTCAAATATGTACCAATTATAGTTCAGTGAAGTAAATCATATGACAATGGTGTAATTGACAGCTCAAGCTGCTCCTTTAGAAACAGAAAAACATGACCAACAAGCTCATGAGTGTCCCCATCCAATCCATTGAATGAAAATATATTCTTACTGATATACAAAAATGTATATCTCCTGAAACGGAGATGCACGTGTCAATTTATTTTCACAAGAGAATTATGCAAGCATGTCTAAGAAGGTGAATTCAAAAACCACGAGAATGCCCTACATTATCACCTGATTACTTTTGAATATATGTATTAAAGCAAATAAAATCATGAAAATACAATTCTCAATATTCTTCTTTAGTGACCACAGATTATGGTAAATAGATCAGTATGACACCTAAGACAATTGCAAGACAATCATTTAAATCCATTTGTTCTTATATGTAAATTTGAGAAACCTAAAAAAAATCCAAAATATCACATATTAAGAAAAAAAATCAACAGGTAAACTAATAAATTCGTTAGCTTACAGTGAAAAATAGACATAAACCTCTTTTGTATTTATTATTTAGGCATTCAAATTTTCATATTGAGCAGAAGGATATGCTGGAAAAAACCCTATGACAATCATCCCTAAATGCTTGCATATATACAACTACAGTTTATTTCTACAGATGCACACTACAAGCTAATATTAATTATTTCTATTTTGCTCTAGATCCGCACAATGAAATTATGCACCTCATCCAAAGAGTGTACAAAGCTTTTACATTTAATGTAAGAATTCATATATAATTGTAGTAAGATAAGTTGGTTAGGGTTAGAAAACAAAACCTAAAGTAGGCTAAGAGAGCTGCAACAAGTGCAATGAGTAAAAAAGCTTTTGTATCAATCTTAAGCAAGAGATCCAGGCTTAATCACCAGCTGCTTATAAATCACCTTGCAAATTTTTCCATTCTATAGTAGAGTACTAGATAGTAAACATATGCACTTTTCTGACAAAAAAGGGAAAACATGAACTAAACACATGAATGTGTGAATCCCCTCCCTCTGCAAACTGAGGTATGAACTTCTGTGACTAAATATCAAGGATGCATAAGCTTAATTACCACAGATATGTGATTTAGTATTCCCTTAAATCCCACACATATTGGTGTCAATGGATAGGTATATATATAAAATGGAAAAATATCCACAATAGAATATAGAGTATAAACTCTAGACACATATGGCCAGTTAAAATACCCTTTCTCTATATTTACTCTTTGAAAACTTTTAATTTAAATCCCTACATTGGATGATCCCATCTGCTATTTATGTAGTCTTGTTACATATTGATTACTACAGGCCAGAGTTGTTCGAAATATGAACACAAGAATGCAATGAAAGTTTCTAAGCTTGACAGCGATAGCAAAACAGGGATATAAGTATTTTATAAGAAAACAGGGATAAAAAAACAGGGATATAAGAAAAGAAAACAGGGATATAAGAAAATCTCAATGTTTTCTTGAGCCTCATCCAATTGGTCCTGGCCATCGCTTTTTCCTGTCCACTGAAGGCCATATCTTACTTAGTGCAACTTTCCACAAGGATTCACCCCGAAATAAATTAGCACAACGCTTCTGGACACATGATGCAGCAACCCAATTGGAGGTAGGCAGCCTCACAAACACTTCAATAAGAAGATGATCAGGAAGCCTATCAAAACAACTCTCTTCAACTTCAGTACTCATGAATTCCTCTAACATTGCTGAATTTCTCAAGGAACTGGCCTCAGGTGTTTTAACGTTAAGTATATTTTCATCACAGCAGTCTGTGGGGATCTTATTCCTAGTTGAAAAGGTTTCATTCTTGTAACTTTCCTTTTCACGACTTAAAAACGTTAATTTATTTGTGTGAGAACTACAATAATCTCTTATATACTACAGTTTCTCACTAATTCACCACTGGGGCCTTGGATCAGAAGTGAGTTCAATGGAATATTATGTCATCCATCAAGTTTCCATTCCCTCTATAGTTTGCCTTGTTTGCCTCACCTGAATGTGATGGCAAAAAACGGATGAGATGGGTGCAATTCTTTGGGTGATTTTTCCAAATTGATAGCCTTTAGTATTACCATTGGATCTGGGTGATTTTGCGAAATATATACCCTTTAGTCCAACCATTGGATCTGCATCTGAAGAATGTCTTCATTGCATGTATTTCAAAGCAACTTCCAAAATAATTTTTTTTCTTTTATTTCTCTTATGAGATCAACTCCTGACTGATGTTCCATTTACTAATACGAGTGATCCCTGATATTGACCTTGTGGATGACACAAATATCAACGTTTTATCATATTGACCTTGTGGATGACACAAATATCAATGTTTTAGTTTGATATGGTAAGTTGATTTTAGATGATGCATATACCTGGTTTGCTAAAATTAATGGAATTGGTTGACAGGCTATAGCCTATATATCGTATGCTAGTTTCAACTCCTAGAAGTGTATACATTCATTAAGGGTTTTTGGCTGCATCTATTGGACATTCTGCTTTAATTTTCTAGTTTGATCCATTGAGGCGGTTATCAAGAAAAAAAATATTTCATATCTTTTCTTTTTATCTTGGTTCAAAATCACTATTCAATGGAACCAAAGGGTAAAATTATTCACAGAATCAATGAACAGTATGAGAAATGGCCCCACGTCTCTCTCTCTATATATATAATAATATCCCATCTATATCAGGTGTTGTCCATTGCCCATGCCAAAAATATTTGGAAAATACTAACTCAAAAACAATAAGTTGTTACTGTTAGTGATTATAGATAACAAGCCTTTCTTATCCATTTCACAGAACAAAAAACTGGAAGTTCTATGGATGAAATTTTAATGTGCAGCTGCATACTTTCACTATACTAAACAAAACCTGAGGTTGTGCAAGACGAATTAACTCAGTATGATATATTTGACGTCCATATAGCAATAGGCATATAGTATTCGGATGGTTTTGTCAATTGTTGTACTTAATCGCATCCTCTTATGGCATATTCTTGTTAGTGACTTAGTGCATACCATCTCTTTTTTAATACTCATTTTTAATATATTTTAGATTTGTATGTTAAAATGACAAACTGATTTTAGTGTATTTGAAAGTGCAGAATACCCGATTAAAGATGAGTTGGTAATCATTATTGGAACTGCGAAAGATATTGACAAATAGAACACACTATCTGATGCTATTGTTGAAGTCCTTCAAAATGAGTTGGGCCTTCCAGTTATCTATCGTAATAAAAATGACCTTGTACCTAGAAGACACATAATTGTCAAAGATGGACTACCTAACCATACCAATGATCATCAAACAGCTAGTGATAGGATTTCAACTCATGAAGAGGACAGAAAAATTGGCAGTAGATTTGAAATCTCTACAATTGCTCTACAAAAGCCTCCAACCATTGAGAGGCTGGATCTACAAAAACCTCCAACCATTGAGAGGCTGCGGATATCAAAGAAATCTCTCAATCAGTGGCAGATGAAAAGAATAGATTTAAGAAGGCAAGGCAATGCTAAGGTGCATGACTGACCATCTGTGTCTTGTAATGGCTGAACTTACAAGTAAAAGGATGAAGAGAAATTCATCAAAATAAGATCGCATATTAACAAAATTGATTGTTGAGTTCTTATCTGTTCCATAATAATTTACCTTGCCTTCGCAATAATGAAATTTGATGCACATCAAAGGCCATAGTATTGGGAAACAATAGTTGTCCACATAGTCAGGACAGTTTCAGTCATGGGAAAAGTCACTCACACTGGGTTTGAACCGTTGAAGTGCATTGAGGTGTGTGGTATAGTGCCCATCTAATTATATATGAGTGTTAATTGAACTATTTCCATTTTTGTGCAGAGACCCATCAGTGTTTTATAAATAATTACGGGTTGAATAAGTCTTCATGGTTAGTCCTTTTTCTAGCTCAACTGGGCATTGTTAATTCTGCCATGCCATACAGTCTTGAATCCTTTTTTCTCTATCTAGTGGGGTAAAAAAGATGTACTGGTAACCAGCATTTACACATACTCGGTATCTATCTTGTCATTTTTTTGTTGTACGATGTTGTATTTACTCTGTTCATTTTTTATTTCCCTATGGAGAAATTAAATGCAGGGAAACAAAATCGATCAGTGAATGGTACAAAACTCAAAATATGTAATATAGAAATTAATTGTAAGTTGGTAGAGGAGAAGAAACTAAAATGATTGGGTGCAGAATGAAAGGAAATGAAACTGAATTGGAAAGTTCCACCTGCTTCAGATAGTAGCACAATCATCAACACACACAATTTTGTCTTATATTTTGGTACAAAGAAGCATCCTTGAAATGTATGCAGGATTTTCAAATTTAAATCCAACGCATATGTTTGACCTTTATAGTCATTCCTTCTATACAAATATGAAGAACTGAATGTGATCCAAGAATCTGATTGTTTTGTAGAGGAAGCAAAAGAGAACTACAACCATAGAAATGGGTGGGTTTCCAGTTAAATTATTTTGTTAGCGTATGAAGAATAAGCATTTTTGTTGTCACAAGCAACTATGGAGAGGATTCAGTTAAAAGTATCACTTTTTGGCAAAGCTTTTTATTATATATCCCTTTTCGCATTAACATGACACTGCAGCATGACCTATTGTTATGCCTAACTACTGATATCATGCATTTGTAATTTATTGAGATAATCTTTTAACCAGACATACTGCACACGATGTGGTCTTATTGTTGGGGAGTAAAGTGAGCTGACTTGATATGTTTCTTGATTACAAGAGAAATACAATGTTATCCTCCAATCTGTTGGCTTGCTCTTTTGATGTGGTTTGACAAAATTATGATAAAAGTAATAAATGGCATCTCACATTTTTTATTTGGATGGGCAATGGTTGGAATAGAAATGCAATATACAGGTTGATGCTTCCTTTGTGGTTATGATTTTGAAACATTTACAAATCACTGAGCTTCCTTTATTCCTTCCATTTCAGTACTTGAATGCTTAGGTATTATGCTTTGTCAAACTTTTGTGCTTAGCTTATGGCAAGTGTAAGGCGTTCCTGCATTTCCTTCTAATAAAATGCTGAGCTCAAAACTGAGAAACCTACCAGTTTTCATTTACAATTGGAGATATATTTGATAGATGCAGAAAACTATTAATTGCGTCGGAAGTTCATTTTTAAGTGGTATAATCGATCTGCACATCAGCCCTAATATTTTAGGCCCTAGACAAAGTCGAACTTATTTTATGGAAGGTGTTATCAACCTTTTTCTGCTTTCCCATATGCAAACTATTAAAATCCAAAGATAAACCATGATAAGATCTGGATGTGTATTCATTTAAGCAAGAGTAAGTTTGTCACTTTAAGGGTCACTTGCATATCAACTCTTCATTTATGTGTTTCTTGGTTTTGCCTTTTTAATTTCCAATTTTATATGCCTAATTATTGTTTGCTGACATGTTTTATCTTTAGTTCTACTAGTTTAGGGTGCCTTGGTTACCCAATCTTGATGTTAGGTTGTCATTTTGAAGTATTTCCAATTTTCTGTGCTCTGTGCATGCTGCTCCAAGAGTCATAAGTTCTCCTAGCAGAATTTTATATTTCTCTTATGATCACTATTCTATTATACCCATATTGAAATTGCCTAATTGGGTGCAAAACAACTGCAGAAATTGACAATCTCTATTGACTTTTCTAGACCTATTTTTTTCTACATATGTGTGCTTGGCCATGGAATAAACAGGGAAATCTTATGTGGGTGTAAAGATGTTGGAGCTCTTATTGACGGAAGATTCTTTGCCTCCTGGTCCTATACTTGTCATGACTTATAACTCCTCACATAATTCTTTAAAAGGTGCTAGCTCATTGGAAGATCACCTACCATGCAAGAGGTTGGTGGTTCGATTCCACTGTACCCTAACATGAATTATTCAATTATATTGTTGATTTTTTTAATTAAAATTTTTATATTGATTTATTTTAATGGTGAGATATTTTTCTGGATTCATTGTTTTATATTGTCTCTACAGAGACAATAGATAAGATTAAAGACATTGTCTCCATAAAGACAATATGTCTTTAATTCCAACTATTGTCTTTGGAGAGACAAAAATGAAATTGTCTCAAGTTAAGACAATTTACCCATAAATTGTCTTAAAACCCCCCTTTGTGTTGTAGTGCAACTATTGTCTTTGGAGAGACAAAAATGATTGTGTTATATATTGTCTTTATAGAGACAATATTTTAAGACGATTTAATTTGAGACACCCGCTTAAAGACAATATTTAAGACAATACACAAGTTTTCTTTTGTCTCAAATTAAGACAATTTACCCAAAAATTGTCTTAAATATTGTCTTAAAACCCCCCTTTATGTTGTAGTGTAGCGTTTGTTACCTGCAAGAGCTTGCACCCTTTCTTCTTAGTAGCGTTTGTTACCTAAAAAATCTTACACCCTTTCTTCTAAGCAGAGCTTGCAAAATCTTACACCCTTTCTTCTTAGTAGTGTTTGTTACCTGCAAAATCTTACACCCTTTCTTCTGAACAATGTTTCATTTTTAAATAATTTATTGGTCTAGTCGAGTCCTTACTGCTATCGAATTGAGGCTTGATAAGGTGATCCGGATTTATGCAGGAATGCAA
Source organism: Pinus albicaulis (assembly GCA_034641835.2). Classification (NCBI taxonomy): domain Eukaryota; kingdom Viridiplantae; phylum Streptophyta; class Pinopsida; order Pinales; family Pinaceae; genus Pinus; species Pinus albicaulis. Next base: position 1,214,497,517 of record CM076582.1, read on the forward strand.
TAGAATAAACATATAACCATAAATATAGAGATGCAGCGGAAACAACACTTCATTTCATTAATATCAAACAACTAAAATTTGCTTACAGACAGAATGGAAATAAAACTAGCTAGGGCGTTGGTAGCTATCTCTGAGAAAAGATGTGGCGGCTACCGGCCTTTGAACTGAGTTACAATGAGGCTCGAGGGCCTATTTATTATTTATAAACAATGGTAAATCCTAAACATCCAAAACCCTAACCCTAGGAGATGAAGCGCCAAAACTATGGGCCCCGTTTGGGTAAATTGGTGTTCCAACTTCCCAGGGGCATAAATTTGGCATACGATCTTCGTTTGACACGTACCATACCTTGTTAGAAAGATCTATCCAAGGACTAAAAATTTTGAATGAGAAATGTTAGTCCATGGACCCATGTTGCTCTCCGTTTTCCCAAAAAACGTCGTTTAGGGCCTCAAAACGGCTCCGGAAGTTCAGGACCCGAAAAACTGCTAAAAATAGTAATTTGTGCCGAAACTGAAAAACTTAAAGAGACAATGGTGGGGCCCCAAGTGGAATAGGCGGGTGACCACCAATATCCACCTGGATCATTCCTCCCCCCTTAGGAAGCCATGGTCCCCATTGTGTTAATTTCCTCCATGAGATGAGGAAATTTATGCTGAACTTGGTCCCTGGTGAACCACTTTCCTTGGTGCAGGAGTTGGCCAGATTTGACAACCCAATACAGTTGGATCTTCTATTGGCGAGTGTTCTTGATTTGCATGTCCATGATACAATCTATGGTGGCCTGTTCCATGCAGTTTGGGTTTAACTCTGTTGGTGTGAGTTGTTCTGTAATGTTTGAGGTGTCCAGTAGAGGTGGGAAGGATGAAGGCGATCCACATTGAAGACTGGGTGCAGACCAAGGAATGGTGGAATACTGAGCTCGAAGGCATTGTTCCCTACAGCCTTGGTGACGGTGTACGACCCGTATCGGAGCGGGCGAAGCTTTCGGTGGGGTCCAGTGAGGCGCTCCTTCTGCAAATGTAGTCATACTTTTTTTCCCACCTGGAAGGTGTGTGGCACCCGGTGTTGATCATGGTGTTGCTTGTACTTCGCATTGGCTCTGTCCAATATATCATGAACCTGTTGGCGGATGTGTTGAATGCGCTCGATGAAGCTACTTGCTTTGTCAACTTCAGACTGGACATGAGCTGAATCGGCATGAGCAGCTGCAAACGGCATGGCTATGTCAATGGGACATAGTGGTTGGAATCCCAAGCCCACCTGAAAGGGGCTATGGCCAATTGAACTATGGAGAGCCCGGTTATAACTGTGTTGTACATAGGGGAGGCTCTCGTCCCATGTGCGTGGATGCTTTGAGTTGTACATGCGCAGAATGTGTACAATCATTCTGTTGACGACCTCTGTCTGGCCATCTGTTTGGGGATGGAAAGCTGTGGACTTGGTGAGCTTTATGTCCAACATTGACCAGAGGCTGGACCAAAATGTGCTGAGGAACCTGCTATCTCGATCTGATATGATAGACTGTGGGATCCCAAAGTGCACCCACACTCGTTCAAAGAAGAGTTTAGCAGTGGCTTCTGCTTTGATATTCTTCTTACAGGCCGCCATGATGGCCATCTTCGAGAATCTGTCAACGACCACGAAAACACAGTCATTTCCATTCTTAGTAGAAGGCAGGCCCGACATGTAATCCATGGAGATGGATTCCCAAGGTCGACTAGGGGTAGGCAGCAAAGTATATAGGCCTTGCTTCTTGATGGTTGGTTTGGAAATGGCACAAGCAGTGCAGGACCTTATGTGCTTCTCGACATCCTTTCGAAGTTTCGGCCAATAGAAATACTTTTGTAGTATTGCTACTATTTTCTCGACCCCGAAATGCCCAGCGACTCGACTGTAGTGTGCTTCCCATATCATCTTGGCACGCTTGCTTGAAGGAACACAAAGGTGTCCTAGGTGACATAAAAGTGCATCTTGGAGGTGAAAATTTGGAACTTGCATACCCCCCAAGAGTGCCTTGTAAGTGTGGTCGAATTCTGGGTCACTCTCATAGAGAAGCGGCCAATTAGAAGTCTTGTGCCCACAAGAGTTGAGCACGATGGTGAGCGCCACGATCGGTGGTCAGCTGAGGCAGTCTGCAACATTATTGGTGCTACCCTTCTTGTACTTGATGTTCAAATGAAACTGTTGCAGATATGTGGACCACTTATGATGGCGATCATTCTGCAACTTCCCTTGTGTCTGTATGAACTCCAGGGGCCAGTGGTCTGTGTGGATGATTGTTTCCTTTCCCAAAATGTAATGCTTCCATTGTCGACAAGCTTGCACAATGGAATACATTTCTTTGTCATAAGTGGGAGACTTGCGAACTGTGTCATACAATGTCTCATTGTGACATGCCACTGGATGTCCCTGTTGAGTAAGAACTGCCCCAATAGCATAGTCAAAGGCATCTGTCTCAATATCAAATGGCTGTTGAGAGTCTGGTAATGTGAGCACTGGGGTAGAACAAAGGTGATTTTTCAATTTTTTGAACGCCTTCTGTTGAGGTTCCGACCAAAAGAATTTTTCTCTTGCTCCTCCCTTAGTGACTTGACTCAAGGGCCAAGTGATATGAGAGAATCCCAACACGAATCTACGGTAGAAATTAGCAAGACCCAGAAAGCTGCGAAGCTCTGTTATAGTGGTTAGGGCTGGCCAATCCCGAATGACTTGGATCTTGGTTGGATCCACATGGACCCCCCTTTCATCAATAATGTATCCCAGATATTGAACCTGGGTCATGCCAAACATGCACTTCTCCAAATTGGCACACAACTTGTGTTGCCGCAGTGTTTGGAGGACTTGTTGGATGTGGTGAAGGTGCTCTTCCCAAGTCTGGCTGAAGATCATAATGTCATCCAAGTACACCACTACAAATGAGTTGGTGAATGGCCGCAAGATGTCGTCCATCATCCTCATGAAGGTTGTGGGAGCATTCGTCAACCCGAAAGGCATGACCAGCCATTCAAAAAGGCCTTCCTTAGCTTTGAAGGCAGTCTTCCACACATGAGAGGGTTCAATTGGTACCTGGTGATACCCAGACTTCAGGTCGATCTTACTGAAATATTTTGCACCTTGGAGTTGGTCCAGAAGGTCATCAATCCGTGGGATTGGGTACCTATTACGGACAGTGATCTTGTTCAGCGCCCGATAGTCAATACAGAGTCTCCACGTCCCATCCTTCTTCTGTACCAACACGATCGGGCTCCCACAGGGCGATGAACTTGGTCTGATGTGACCTTTCTGCAACAGCTCTTGAATCTGCCTCTTGATTTCATCATTTTCCAGAACAGAGCATCGATAGATCGGTCCATTGGGTAGTGGCGCACCTGGGGTCAGATCAATCGGGTGCTTGACCTGGCAGTGCAGAGGAACCCCTGTGGGTGAGGTGAATATGTCCCCGTACTCCTCCACGACCTTATCCATTTGTTGTTGTCGTACAGAGGGGCCCTGTCTGGAGGTCGTGGCCACAGTCTTCTTCTTGCCCTGGGGGCGGATCATCAGGAAAACGAATTTCCTGGTTTGGGAAATGAGCTTACTGCATTGTTTTGCAGTAACCAAAGAGATAGTGGCGGGAGGTGGTACCTCTGGTATCCTGTACAACTTATTTCCCAAAGTAACAATAACAGCACGAGGTCGAGACTCATACACAGCATGACGCTTCCACAAGTATGGTTGTCCTAATAATACATCATAAACATCAATAGGAGCAACGTCACATAATACCTCATCCGTGAAGGGCTTGATGCTATAGGGAAGGCGGCACTGCTGGCTGACGCGGAGATCTCGTCCTTGGTGAAGCCACCCGATGGTGTATGGATGTGGGTGAGCTATGGTCGGCAAGCCCAACCGCTTCACGGCGACTGCTGAAATGAGGTTCTTTTGGCTCCCATTGTCGATAATGAATTGTACAGGGGAGCCTTTTACCCACATCTGGGAGTGGAAGAGACGTTCCTCCTCCTCTGGATCTTCCGGTTCCTCCTTCTGGATCTTTGTAGTGGAAACAGTGGCGTTGGGCTCTGCATCAATAATCTGTTTCCCTTTTTCATTCCCCTTTTCAGGTTCTGATTCGGAGTCGGAGCATGCATCTGACTCAGAAGCCCTCATCTCGGCCACTAGCGACTGCTTGGCCTGACACTCACTTTTGTTGTGAGTGGAGCTCTTATGGAACTCACACCACTTTCCCGTGTCCTTCTTTGGCGTTGCGGTGCTATTCTTTTCTTGTGGCTTCGATAGGTTGTCTTTAGCCGCCATGCCTTGGCTCTATCCTTTGTTCTGCGATTTCGAAGCACCTTTCCCTTGCTTTTGATTCGCAGATCCAAAGTCTCACTTCTTCTGTTTGAATTTCTGCTCAATCTTGGAAGCATATTGGTATGTCGTACCAAGCGAGGAGATGTCCAGGAACTCCATTTCTTCCTGAATGTATCTGTGTAGACAGCTACGATACTTTAGCACCAGATGTTTCTTTGAATCTTTGATACCCAACTTTGTGTGCAGGGTATGGAACAGATTCGTCAGCTCATGCACATCTTGATCCCTTTGTTGTCGCAGCGTGGTCCATTGTATGTACTTGTCCTCATAGCTCCCCACGGGATAGTACTATTCCTTGACGGCGTCTCGGAAAGAATTCCAAGTTGGTACGACCGAGAACAGAGAGGGTTATGTCTGGTCCTTGTTCTCACAGTAGGTTTCCCACGAGTCCTTAACATGGGGGGTAGCTTTGAGGAGTGCAAAAATAATCTTCTCCCGGTCTGAAAAGTCATGAACAGAGAAATATCCTTCTAATAGATTCAACCATCTATCTACAGCATCTGTGTCTATTTGACCCTCAAATATGGGAATGTCAAAATTTACTTGTACCTTAAAAGGAGTCGCGCCTCCAGAGTGGCTGCTGGATGCAGATGCGCCGCCGGTGGGCAGCCGTTGAAGGATCTGAGCAAATTTATCCATGATCGCGTTCCTTTGTTTTTCGAGGGCCTCCTCGAGCAATATTTTGATAGGATCTCCTGCTCCCTCATATTTCTATTCGTCCCCCATGGGCATCCATCGATGTTTGCGAGGCTGATCTTGCAAAGGTTCCACCAGATCAAGCCCTAGCTCCTTATACCCCGACCTCGTTGGGGACATGCAAAGAAGGATCGAGAAAAATCAGACTGCTCTGATACCACTGATACGGATTTATGCAGGAATGCAACAGAATAAACATATAAACATAAATACAGAGATGCAGTGGAAATAACACTTCATTTCATTAATATCAAAGAACTGAAATTTGCTTACAAACAGAATGTAAATAAAACTAGCTAGGGCGCTGGTAGCAATCTCTGAGAAGAGATGTGGCGACTACCGGCCCCTGAACTGAGTTAAAATGAGGCTTAAGGGCATATTTGTTATTTAGAAACAATGGGAAATCCTAAACAGCCAAAACCCTAACCCTAGGAGATGAAGCGCCAAAATTATGGGCCCCGTTTGGGTAAATTGGTGTTTCAACTTCCCAGGGGCGTAACTTTGCAATACGATCTCCGTTTGATGCGTACCATACCTCGTTAGAAATATCTATCCGAAGAATACAAATTTTGAATGAGAAACATCAGTCCATGAACCCATGTTGCTCTCCATTTTCCCAAAAAACATCGTTTAGGGCCTCAAAACGGCTTTGGAAGTTCAGGACCCGAAAAACTGCTAAAAATAGTAACTTGTGCCAAAATTGAAAAACTGAAAGAGACAATGGGGGGGGGCAAGTGGAATAGGCGGGTGACCACAAATATCCACCTGGATCATAAGTATGACTAACGTATTAGAGGAAATTTCAGCCTAAAAGTGGCCTCCTATGGAAAAATAATAAAATAATAGTTAAAATAATAAAATAAGAGTTATGGATTTTTTAGGGAAAAGGAGAAAACTACCTTTTTATTAGTATTTTTTTATTATCTCATATTTTTGCTCAATTTTCAAGTGTAGACACTCATTGGATGCGGAATTAAATTTCACATCCAATGAGTACCCATTATGCATACTTTTGAGAAGATCTACATTGATAAAAATTACATATACATTAAAAAAGTGTCTTCAACATGCTTTTTTAATGTATTTGCAATTTCTATCAATATGGGTCCTCTCAAAAGTATGCATAATGTCTACTCATTGGATGTGAAATTTAATTCTCCAACGATCAACTATCTTCACTTGAAATTTGAGTAAACCTATAAGGAGACAAACAAAATATACAACTAAAAAAAAGTGGTTTTTTTTTCTTTTCCCTCCAAAATATTTACATGTACCTCTTTTCTAATTTAAAAGATTTTGATTGGTTTACATATTATGACATGGAAATTACTTGAAAATTTCATGGACACTTTTAGGCTAAAATTTCCTCTAATGCTTATCTATGGCGCTTTCCTACATAGGCCATATGAAAGTGATGAATTCTCAGTGAGGAAAGGTAGCTAGTTGGTCTGGTAAGACTAATTTCATGTTATGTTTGGTGGCAAGGACCAGAAATTTAGAGGCAGTGGTAGCTAGCACCTGAGAGGTGGAAGCTAGATAGTTAGCAGTGAAGTGATGGAAAACTTTGCATAAAATTCAAACGCCTTGATATAATTATTATATCGCATAAAATAAAATAAGTTGTCACCATGTTTTCTGCACTTTGGATAAATTATAAGTTGTCACAACATTTCTACATTGAGAAAGGCGAAGCATGCAATAAGAGGTCATTTTTTTCCCAACCAAACACATTCATTAAAATTTCGATGGTTGAAAATTTTCATTCTAAAACTTTGGTTAAACAGTGATAACACACAAAAAAAATTGGTCAATGAATGAATTAATGGTTATCAACGATCTACCAATCGCTATAGTGTTGATGAAGGCAAGGACTAAAAAGAATCCATTATTATATTCTCTAGTTTTCTCAACCTTTAAGTAAATGTTATCTTGCATCACTTTTTACTTTTACATAAATATTATTCCATGCTACCTAGATAAATTATTATTTTTATATATCAAAAATATGTTTGGTAATTATAAGAGAAAAATGACAAGGTACCACACATACTCATTTTCATACACAAATACATTCATGTACTCCTCTATAACTTCGATGTCCTGTAAACCACCATATAACCTGCATATAACCTACAACATAACACTTTTAAGTCACATTTTAAAAAAAAGAAAAAAGAAAAGCATGCACTAGGAATACACACACTATATTCTTAAGCACACATGTTCCTCACAAAAGCAAGAAGTGAAATTGCAATTCCTTAAAAAACTATGGGTTGAATTTGTTTAATGGTCACAATGTTAATTAATTTTAGCATTAGTGAATTCCAAAGGGTAGATATTGAGTTCACTCAGTACCAAAAAAATTCAAACACAACCCATTAGGAGGGCCTTGCCCTCTTAGGTAAAGTAATGATCCCACTACCTGTTGTGGATGATTTTGACACCCTCCTAGAGACAACCTAGAGTTGCCATAGACCAGTGCCTATGACATCTTAATATAGCAAGGAGTCCTTTATAGTTTGGGTTGTCAGTCCAAGGGACTCACTTACTATCTCTTGTTTTAAACAGGGAAATTGAAATAGATTGAATTGGTCCCAATTCTCTTTCAGTGGCTGATACACAGATAGGAATAGAGTAAAGACATCAGGTAAAACTTCAGCATGATAGTATCAGACAGCTAAGAGACCGCTTTACTGTACAGAGGGCCGATTCAAGTAATATATTACAGAAATCAAATATCAAAGAGTGCGGGCAGGAAGGAAACATGAGAAGATATTATTGACCAAAGGGCGCATCAATTTACGAATCCTTAAGCCATTAATATAGTAGAAGTTATGGAAGGAGTGAACATGGAACAACATATCACTTCTAGGCCTATTTAAAGTGCTTGACCAATTCCAGGAAGGGCACCATTTAAGATGAATCCTTACTGCAAATTAGTGAGCCACTCGCATTCTAGAACATGATATACGAAGAAAGTTTGCATGAAAAGATGATATATTAACACCTTCAGAAGTGCATGCGCAATATACGAAGACCGAGGAATCCTCAATACAATCATAACCCCTTCTCACCGAGACCCAGCGAACTCCTGAAACCTCATACGGAAATGCCCGCAAGATGTATACAATAGTCTTCTCGGCGCACGGCTTGCTTCTGAGAAATACGGAACCTTCACAATGTCTTCCTCTGCCTTTCGGTATTTATAGAAGACCGAAACCCTTGAGGAGAGGTAGGTATCCACACTTATTGATCTAATTTGAATAAAGGCGGGGGAACGACGTGGCCGCCTCCCTTCATAGATGACTACCTACTCAATGAATATACCTAACATTAAATACAAAGAAATAAATCTTTGGAATAAAAAAAAATCTCCTCATGTACGGGGCAAAAAACAATAAAAAAATATACACATCGGGATGTGGGGTTGAAAGGCAAATCTGCTACCATGAGAGCTCTGAGAAAATCTTCCTTTCAGTACTGTATGCTTAGCTTTTGATTCTGAACTGGAGCCCCGAGCCTTAAATGCGAGATGAACTTTTCTGGAGGGTTCCGATCATTTGTATCTGTATTTTCTTTAATCATGGTCGCTTCTTGGACCTACCCTCCGCTTCTTCATTAAACTTCATCCACAGAAAACGTCCTTTATGGGCCCTTGACATTTGTAACAGCGGCAGTTTAAAATATCTTCCTGCAATTCCGTAACCTGCAAAACCCTCAAAATTATTAGAGAAATGGACACATACGAAGGCGTGAATGATGGTGGTGAAAAATGGGGAAGATGAGAAGGATGCGAACGGAGGAAGAAGACACTCAGGGTAGTGGAATGGAGACGATGGAGATTTTCGTGAATGAGCGAAATGTGACACAGTATGGTCGTGGAAGAAGAATAGCGGTGGATTATGAGTTAAACATATAGAAACACACGCATATCTATATATATCGGCACGAGGGCATAATATGGATGTACGGGGGAGAGACACATAGGTACATGGGAGACTAGCGGGGGAGACGACGTGGCGGGTAGGTTGATGGGCGGAGGCATGAAACAGTGACACGGTGGCGGACTGTGGGACGTGGCGGGAGATAGCAATGGACGGACGTTTTAATTACATCTCCGCCGTCGGATGGAGATCTAGAGATCCGACGGTCTGCGTGGACCCCGCTGACCGGCCATCGTTGGAAGTTTAACGCGCGGGGGACGGGCGTTTTCCTGCCCGTACCAAGGACACGTGGCATCGCTCATGTGGGATCGCTGGCCCCGCGGTAAATACCGCCAGCCGACAAGAGTGGTGCGGGAGGAGAACCGCCGGTTTTACTGTGCGCCGGGGCCAGAGGTAGGGCCCTCACTCCTGACGATCTCTGCGCCGTTGATTGAACGTTGATCGGACGGCTGTGACGGCGCCCGGGACTTAAATGATAAGCCCCCTTTTCTCCCAGCCCGTGGTCCTGTAGCTCGGGTCACATGAAAATTAAGGCGGGAGGGGCCAAGGTTTAAGGGGCTTCGGCCCGATATATGAAATATACATTTTAAAACGTTCTGAAGCAGATTTTCGGGCGGAGATGATAGAATTAAACGGGGCCCAGGGGTTTTTGCTCTCAAAAACACTAGAAATGGATTTTAGAGAAGGTGGTGGCTGAATTTTAAATGGGGAAGGGGATATGTACAACACTGGCTCCATCTGGGGATGGCGTGCTCGTCCTCGGGCATGTCGAGAACACGCAGACCATTCAAAATTTTCATTCCGCTGTTCAATTTCTGTTGCGCTTTCTCTTCAGGTAATTATCAACATCCCCCTTTTTCCCTTATAGAAATTAGAAACCAAAAACAGCTTATGTACAATATATACAGTGGGGCGTTTCCAACCTGGGTCAGAATTGAAAATACGGCTTGAGGAATTGGCCATTCACGGGGGCATCCAACAAATCACCCTGTAGGTTCTCCAATATAAAAGTATTATTTCCCCCTTGGCTCACGATTCTGAAAGGACCGAACCATAATGGATCAAACTTAGCGTGCTTGCCCTTTTCTGCTCTGCGAACATCCCATCTAAGAACCAGGTCTCCAACTTGAAAATTCCTATCCTTTGCGTGCTGATCAAAGACCTTCTTCATTTTTCAAAAGTTCTTCTTAAATGTCCAATATGCTCGTCATCATTCTTTGAGAACACCGTGATATCATCGAGATATACTACTAGGAACTTGTCCTGTTCTCCCACAAAGGCTATATCCATTGCCCTTTGAAAAGTAGCACCTGCATTAATCAGTCAAAATGGCATCCTTGCATACATAAAGGTTCCCCATGGCGTGGTGAACGCAGTCTTCTTCTGATCTTCTGGGAAAACAGCTACCTGATTGTAGCCTGAAAATCCATCCATCATTGACATTCTGGATGCTCCCACCACCTTCTGCAGGATATGATCCATTTTAGGCAGTGGATAGTTGTCTTTGAGAGATGCTCTGTTCAAATTTCTGAAGTCCACACATAGCCTGATTTCTCCATTCTTCTTTCTGACAGGAACAAGATTCGCTATCCATTCTGAGTACCTCAAGGGCACAATTATTTTGGCCTTCAACAATTTTCTAATTTCTTTCTCAATTGAGGGAAGAAGCAGGGGGTTAATTTGCCTGAGCTTTTGTTTGTATGGCTTTGCATCTTCCCTGAGTGGGATCTTGTGCTGTATGATATTTACATCAAAAGTTTTTAGGTCCTCATAGGACCAAGCAAAAACATCTTTATAAGACTGAAATAACTTCAAATACTTTTCTTTATATTCTTCTGAGATTCTCTTAGATAATCTAACAATCTTGGGATCAGTAGCGGTACCCAAATTTAAATCTCTCATTTGATCTTCTTCTACTGCTTTGTTTGGCTGCATGGGAACATCATTCTTGTTGAATAGTCTTTCTAGAGGTACTAGTCCTCTAGGGATGACATTTCCTTTTAACTGCAATACTCTGTTTCCTGCTATATTCTCTTCCCATTTACCTTCAGCAATATTTTCAGCTTCTTCCTCCTCATCATCATCAATTTCCATACCCGTGAATTCTCCCACTGTCTCCATGAATCTCTTCATCTGTTCGTCATCTTCAAAGACCTGCCAATGCTTAATATTGTCTGGGATAGATGGTCTGTAACGTACCTCTACTTCATATCTTAACAATGGGTTCTGAGGAGGTCGGAACGTACTGGCAGCCACAGCAAGAGAGTCTGCTATTCTGTTATGCTCCCGGGGCATGAACTGTATATTAAGTGCTAAGAAGAAATTTTCTATCATGTCCCATACTTCGTTTCTATATGCTCTGAGCCGAGGATGCTTAGTTTGGCATTCATTCTTAATCTGTCTCACTACTAGCTCCGAGTCTCCAAACACTTTCAGACATTGGATGCCCATGTTTCTAGCTGTCTGTAGACCCAATAACAAAGCTTTGTACTCAGCTACATTGTTTGTAGCTTCATACTCTAATTTTAAAGACAGCGGCACCCACCTTCCTGTGGGGGAGATTAACAATACCCCAGCCCCGTTACCTTCCCGGGAATTTGCTCCATCAAAATGCAAAGTCCATACTTCTGATTCCTGGCCTTTCTTGGATTGCTCGGCTTGGAATTGACCAGGGGGGGACTCATGTGCATAGTCTTGACTCTCTTCTAACACAAAACATGAGAAGTCCCCCTCTTTATTATAAACTGGAGAATTATCTGAGCAATCAACAGTGGTCACCATTTTAAAAAATCTGGTCTCCCTATAAAGCCTCCTCTCCTGACCACCAAAGACTGGGACAGTGGCATATGTCAAGTCCAGTTTAATCGATCCCCCAATTTTAGTCCCCCAGGACCTTGACAACAGCATGCCAAAGCGAGCTGGGATATCAGCGACCACAATATCCATGACCACACTTTTTGCTGGGATTTGAGCTAGATTGACCACTAAATCTTTAATCATTCCCAAGCATTTAACCCTTTTAGAATCAAATGAATATAGATCTTTATATGGTCTTGTAATTTGCAGCCCTAGTTGCTCCATGACAGACAGAGGCATAAGATTATGGGGGGCTCCAGAATCTAGCATACAATTGTGAAGCAGCAGGTCATGAATGACTAGGGACACATAAAAGGGAGGAGTTGAAGGGTCTATCTCCTCAACGTGTGGGCCAAAGACTACCATAGGTCTTTCTTCTTGAAGATTTAGACTATCAGGTGCAATTTGTGGTTCAGGAAGAGGCATGAAAGAGGTGACCTGAGACTGATATACAGGCTGTTTCAACAATTCAGTCAGAGGAACGGGAATCTTAATCTTTTCGAGCTCTTTTTGCAGATTAAAAGCAGATGTGGACTTTTCTATCATTACTTCTTTTGACTCCTTATTCTCAACTGAGGACTTGACTTCTTGGGACACTGGCTCAGCATTAGAAGGACTGACTACTTTTGAAGAGGAAGGAATTTTATCGTTTGACTGCAAGGGGGTATTTAGAAAATTCTTACCTTTTTCAACATTCTTTTTGGTTGCTGACTCCTTCTGAGCAGATGCTTCTTTCTGAGGTATTTCTTCCTCTTGCTCCTGAGTTCTGGTCCTCTTCCTTGAGGATCTGAGATCATATCTGACGTTGAACTGGGCTTCCATGAAATCAGCAAATTGCTTGCAGTAATGGTCAATCTCAGCTTCTTCATCTTCTGCTTGCACTGGGCACTCCATATCATCATTATTTGAAAAGGCCAGATTCGAATCTTCTAACCCATAAGCTACATTTCCAGTGGAGTCATCTGCTGGTCCTTCCAGGTACAAGGGGTGAGGTACCTGATCTTGTTGCTCCCTTGTCTCTCTTGGTAGTATTTGCAATGGAGGCTTTCTATACTGAGGATTATATCCTCTGTTTGGAGCATTGTAATAGTTTTTAGGAGCTGCATTTTTGGCTTCTAGTTCCATCTTGACCATCTTCTTTATCATCTTACTTATTTCATCCATTTTATCTGAATCCTTTTCTTGATTAGAGGTAGAAACCTCTTCTTTGCCTTTCCTTCTGGCATCTGGTTCAATTTTCCCTTTTAACTTTCCTGTGGAGGCAAAGTTCGCTTCTAGTTCCAGAGCATCTGATTGTGCATCATCTAGATTGGCAGGATTTCTTTCTCTTAAGGAGAATCCAAAGTCAAAATCAAAGGCTGCTATGAAAACTATCTTGGCAGCAGCTTCATTTGGTTTCATTTCTGGGGGCAAGCTTAGATATAACTTGTTGAATCTTTTGATGAATTCTGATACCCCTTCATTCTGTTTCTTCTTGATGGTATTTAGCTCAGTAAGGCACATTCCAAAATCCTTCTTTTCTCCCCACTTCCTGAGGAAAACGTTTTCCATTTGATCCCAGGTTGTCACAGAACGATTACCCAATGTTTTAAACCATTTTCTAGCTTCACCTTCTAAAGACTGCACAAATAATCTCAAAACCACATCCAGGTGTTCAACATTCAATTTTTCTGCAAAAGAGCAGAAGGTCTCGAGATGTTTCTAAGCATCCACATCATTTTCACCATTGAACCTTGGCAAAATCTTCAGATAATCCTGTGGCATATCGTTCAACACTTGGGGTAAGGCCAGAGGAGCGTATTTGTTCAGGAGAAAAGCAGGAACATTGGCCATTGGAGGCGGTGGGGGTTGCACAACAATCTGAGAAACAAAAGAAGGGAGAGGGGTAGGGGGAAGCGGAGTGTGAATGACAATGGGAATATATTGGACCGAGGTCTGAGGTGTGGAAGAGAATAGTTCTCGGTTGACGGAAACTACTTCAGTGACCTCTTTAATTTCCTCAGCCTCGAAAACAGGATAAGGTTCTTCCCCAAATAAAGTATTTCCCCTACGTGGGGTTTCTAGATAAACTTCAGGATTTTCTGTTCTAACTTCTTGAGAAGAAGAGGGCGGATAATCTTCAACAGAACACTCAGGATTTTCAGCACGGGCTGACTTCCTCTCCTTCCAGACTTTTTTATGAATAATTTTCTCTGGGTCAGACACGTAGGGTGTTTTCGGTTGGGCTGTATCTGACCTCAAATGCGGCCTACGAGGAGCCAGGACTACTAATAAGATTTATCAAATAAGAACCAGTGGAGTCGCCAAGGTGAGAAATCTGCAACTCTTCACCTCTCTGTGCTCACCTGATTAGAGAGTGAAATAAAATGTCGAAAACCCAGGGAAACTGATGTTCTTGAATTCGGTCCCCGGCAACGGCGCCAGAAAGATGTTGTGGATGATTTTGACACCCTCCTAGAGATAGCCTAGAGTTGCCATAGACCAGTGCCTAGGACATCTTAATATAGCAAGGAGTCCTTTATAGTTTGGGTTGTTAGTCCAAGGGACTCACTTACTATCTCTTGTTTTAAACAGGGAAATTGAAATAGATTGAATTGGTCCCAATTCTCTTTCAGTGGCTGATACACAGATAGGAATAGAGTAAAGACATCAGGTAAAACTTCAGCATGATAGTATCAGACAGCTAAGAGACTGCTTTACTGTAAAGAGGGCCGATTCAAGTAATATATTACAGAAATCAAATATCAAGGAGTGCGGGCAGGAAGGAAACATGAGAAGATATTATTGACCAAAGGGCGCATCAATTTACGAATCCTTAAGCCATTAATATAGCAGAAGTTATGAAAGGAGTGAACCTGGAACATCATATCACTTCTAGGCCTATTTAAAGCGCTTGACCAATTCCAGAAAGGGCACCATTTAAGATGAATCCTTACTGCAAATTAGTGAGCCACTCGCATTCTAGAACATGATACAAGAAGAAAGTTTGCATGAAAAAAGATGATATATTAACACATGAGAGAAATTACATACTGCAATATACCAAAGACCAGAATCCTCAATACAATCATAACCCCTCCTCACTGAGACCCAACGGGCTCTGAAACCTCATACAGAAATGCCACAAGATGTATACAATAGTCTTCTCGCTGCACAGCTTGCTTACAGAAATCTGGAACCCTCACAATGTCTTGCTTTTCAGTATTTATAGAGAAGACCGAAACTTCTCGAGGGAGAGGTAGGTATCCACACTTATTGATCTAATTTGAATAAGAAAGGCGGGGAGCATTCGCGCCTCCTTCATGAATGACTAGCTATAAATGAATATACCTAACATTCTGTCTAAAGAAATAAATGCTGGAGATAAAAATCCCCTCATGTACAGGGAAAAAACAATAAAATATACACATCGGGATGCTTCCGGCTGAAGGCAAATCTGCTACCATGAGAGCTCTGAGAAAATCTTCCTTTCAGTACTGTACGCTTAGCTTTTGATTCTGAACTGGAGCCCCGAGCCTTAAATGCGAGATGAACTTTTCTGGAGGGTTCTGATCATTTGTATCTGTATTTTCTTTAATCATGGTCGCTTCTTGGACCTACCCTCCGCTTCTTCATTAAACTTCATCCACAGAAAACGTCCTTTATGGGCCCTCGACATTTGTAACAGCGGCAGTTTAAAATATCTTCCTGCAATTCCGTAACCTGCAAAACCCTCAAAATTATTAGAGAAATGGACACATGCGAAGGCGTGAATGATGGAGGTGGAAAATGGGGAAGATGAGAAGGATGCGAACGGAGGAAGAAGACACTCAGGGTAGTGGAATGGAGACGATGGAGATTTTCGTGAATGAGTGAAATGTGACACAGTATGGTCGTGGAAGAAGAATAGCGGTGGATTATGAGTTAAACATATAGAAACACACGCATATCTATATATATCGGCACGAGGACATAATATAGATGTACGGGGGAGAGACACATAGGTACATGGGAGACTAGCGGGGGAGACGACGTGGCGGGTAGGTTGATGGGCGGAGGCATGAAACAGTGACACGGTGGCGGACTGTGGGACGTGGCGGGAGATAGCAATGGACGGACGTTTTAATTACATCTCCGCCGTCGGATGGAGATCTAGAGATCCGACGGTCTGCGTGGACCCCGCTGACCGGCCATCGTTGGAAGTTTAACGCGCGGGGGACGGGCGGTTTCCTGCCCGTACCAAGGACACGTGGCATCGCTCATGTGGGATCGCTGGCCCCGCGGTAAATACCGCCAGCCGACAAGAGTGGTGCGGGGGGAGAACCGTCGGTTTTGCTGTGCGCCGGGGCCAGAGGTAGGGCCCTCACTCCTGACGATCTCTGCGCCGTTGATTGAACGTTGATCGGATGGCTGTGACGGCGCCCGGGACTTAAATGATAAGCCCCCTTTTCTCCCAGCCCGTGGTCCTGTAGCTCGGGTCACATGAAAATCAAGGCGGGAGGGGCCAAGGTTTAAGGGGCTTCGGCCCGATATATAAAATATACATTTTAAAACGTTCTGAAGCAGATTTTCGGGCAGAGATGATAGAATTAAACGGGGCCCATGGGTTTTTGCTCTCAAAAACACTAGAAATGGATTTTAGAGAAGGTGGTGGCCGAATTTTAAATGGGGAAGGGGATATGTACAACACTACCCAATATCTGAACATGTTATATAACATTCATCAAGTCCAAACGTTGATATCCACCTTGACATGTAACTTACTACGATGTAGCATGTTCATTGCATTATCCCACAAGCAAGTATCTTCATATGATGGTGGGGGAAGATTGGTTCTTTAGGCTATGTACCAAAGTTTATCTACGAGAGGCCACATGGACATATTAACTATATTCTTATCCTATTTCATGTAATCCTCATTTATGCTCAAGTTATGGGTAAACTTGTTATGGGCCAATGGATGCTAGTATACATGATAATTTTATGAAGTTAGTATGAAATTGTCTCCTTCTATGAAATCGAAAATCCATCATCCTTTGACAAGCCGCAACAGTAGCAACCCATGTAGGGTGAGGTTTTTATCCTAAGACTTGACGGAAACCAGGAAATTACTTTAAGAGTTGTGATAACAGTTTTGAGTATGCTTTAGAAGAAACTCAAGAATCCTCGACGCTTCCAGAATGGAGGGAAATCATCTATGTATTTTGGGAAAGCGTCTAAGCATCCATGAATTTTTGGAAAGCGTCAAAGGTGACATAAAGCCGACATTGTTGAGATTTGCGAAACCTTTTAAGATGAAACCTTTTAAGATGAATCTCAACGGTGTCGCCAAGAAGAACCTCATAATATAACGCTTAATGACATATTTATTCATTATAGTACCGTGCATTTTATTCTTCTTTTCATAATTTTGTATTTTCTCAACATCGAACTTTATATATTATTATTCAGGATGATAATAATGATGATTGGTTTAGTTGCGTGTTTTCTATTTTATATTATTAAAAAGTTATATATTTTATATTATTAAAAATTTCAAAATTTATATATTTTTAAAATTACATATTGCATATTGTCCATTGGGGTCTTCGATAAAAGATTATCATATGTTGTTAAAGTACTCCTTGATGTGAAGTCACCAGTTGAATTCCTTGCCTCGATCGGGGTGATATATTGGACATGATGAAGATGTAGTCCTACCAAATTTTTAAAAAAAAATTATATATTTTATATTATAAAATTTATAAAATTGTATTTACAATGATAATGGAAAAAGAATATTTATAAAAAATAACTTTTTTTTTTTATAAAATATTGAGATATCATATCACTAGGATTTTATAGATTTAAGGCTTCTACGATTAATATTGTGTAGAGATGTTTTTCGGATCAATCACATCCATTGTTGATAAATTCCATGTTTGGAACTGATGCAGGAGCATTAGCTCCGAAAAACACCTTGTAATTTATTTAAGCTAGGGGGTTTCATGTTTTGGAGAAATATTAAATTTCATGTAAATATTAATATTATTTTGAGTGATTAATTATATTTTAATTAATTATTTGTGAGAATTTGTAAATGTTTCCAAATTCCTGGAAACATGAGAGAAATTAGTTTCAAGATAATTTAGAATTAATGATGGAGCCTAAGTTGGAATTAGTTTCTAAGTTTTAGGGATAAAAATCTATCTTTTAGGGATGTTGAGAGATTTAGGGATTTGTTGAGATTTTAAAGGGATAGAACTCAATTTAGTGCATTTTTAATTTGTATAAATTAGAAGGCCTCAAAGGCAAATGAGGAGGTAGACTTGAATAGTTGGAGAGTGAGAGTGATTGAGAGCAGGTTTTGAACAGCCAAGGCTGTAAGCCTCTAGAAAATTGTAAGGGCCATGAACGTTGAATATTTGGCCAGGAAAAAAAGTTTGTAAGTAATTTTCCATTGTTAATATGAAGATTGTGTTTTTTTTTTTAACTACATTGATGGATTCAGAAATTGTGTATTTAGCTGGGTTTGAATAGTAAATCGATATCAAGGGGCGTTGGATGAATGTTAGTTTAAATCTTTGCAAATTAATAGAATTGAAAGGGCGCAGTTCTAAATGGAAACAAAGGCTTTGCAGTTGATGTTAATTTATGTTGGAAGTTGATTTTAGTCCTTAGTGCAGAGAGATAGTACTAAGTGAAACGATGACAAAGTAATGATTATGAAGCAGCTTGAAACCAAAAGTTGAATTGTTCCCATTTGAACGATTTTAATGTGTGTTTAAGGGCGCAGGTTTGAAATGAAACGGTGGCAGCATTTGCAACATTGATGAAATTTGATTTTTGAATTCACATCCTTTGTACTGTGATAATCGTTGAAATTAAATACAGTTTTATTGATCACGGTGGAAGTCGGAGAAGAGAGATCAATGCGTAGTTTCCAAAGGAGAGATCGATGGCATAAGTCGATTTTGATGTGTGAAGGCAGAATTGTGTAATAAAAAGTCATGGAATGGAGTCCACTCATGATCAAAGGCGCAGAGATATAGTACGTGTCACATCTGCAAACCATGCAATTGCCAAACGCTGGTGCAGAGAACGGGTTTATAATCAAAGGGTAAAGTTGTTTAAAGTCAGTTTGATCTCAATCGATTAAAAGTTGATTGAAAGTTATTTTCCAGGACTCTGAAATTTCTGTTGGAATCTGATGCCAAGACTCCATCCAGCGTTGCTTGAAGCCTGTCAGCGCTGGAAAAAAACCGAAGTTTTGGAATAAGGAACAACGAACAGTATATCAGATTCGATGGGATCGATTTTAATATACAACCTTGAATAGCTCTAGAAATGGAGTGATCGACATACAGTGGAAGACTTTTGGCAAATGAAATAAATTTGATTTCAGTAGCGCTAGAAGGCAAGGTAAGCAGTTTCATGTTGTTTTGAAAATCGATGTGTATGTAATAGATATTGGTTTCTGCGTTGAATCTATGCAGAGGAAGAACGTTGGGTGCGGCATATATGAAGCTACAGCATGGAGTTAAATTGAAGGCGTGTTTGCTGGAAGAGAAAGATCGACTTCCAGCAGTTGAATTCTAGTTACAGCGCCAAGTTCTGGATTTAAAAAAATGGGACAGTCGACACATAGATGTTTAAAATCGAATTCAGAAGAAACACTGTGGAAATTGGGTAGAAGGGAGAGCGTTGTTGAATTCATGAGAGGTATGTTATGGATTTTGAATATAAATCTGAGTTGTGTAATTGTCATAGCAGAAATTGAAATCTGGAAGTGTTGATTAGTCTTGAAGAACGCAAAGAATGACATAGGTGAGATAATTCAGGTATTGATTGTATTATTTGAACAAAGTCTGGGTTTATGAAATTTGTATCAATGGAGATGAATGTGTAAAAGCGTTGGCTGGCTAACCAATTGTTAAAGTTCAAGGGGCGCATGTGTATTGAGCAGAAACTTGAAACTCAAACCTGTTCAAAGGTTTGTTCACATAATTTATGAACATTTAAAGAAGCATATATTACTTGAATTACTGTAGTGTGAATTGCCAAGTCAAGCTTTTAAAACATAATTGAATTGAATACAGTGACATGTGAATGTTGATTTTTTAATGGACATGATGAATGGGAGATATTGGGGTTGAGTATGGGAGCATTCAAAGTTTATGATTGAAGTTAAATTGAAAGAGAATTTCCGCATTGAGAGTAGAAAGAAATTTACCAACTATTGAGGTTTTGATTGGGTATTACTGAGATGTATTTTGTCATGCATGGTAAAATATGGAGATCCTGGGTATTGCAGGCTAGCCCTGCGTCATTTTTGGCATTAGAGCTGGAATAGCTCTGTATAAAAGTTTCTTGAAGGAATTCAAAATCGAGAGATGTGCATGCAGGCAAGGGAGATCAGATTATAATCTGACAGTCAAGCAATTAGAGTACAACTGAATGAATGAAGAATCGTGCAGGTATTGTGTTTGTTTAATTTTGATCTGAGTTTCACTGACAAGAAATAGATTGCGGATTGATGGTTGGAGCAATGAAGTATCTCAGCAAAGGAGATCAAGGGATAGTAATGAAAGAAGTTGTTAATGATTTCTGAGTGGAAGAAACTCAGCAAAGAAGGAATTATTGCTTACAGCTGAAGTTTTCCAGATAAAGCCAGAAGATTGGAAGAGAGGATCAGATTTTAAAATCTGATTGACAGTAGTTGAATATCGAGAAATTGTGCAGAGGAAGCATAAAGATTTGCTGAAACGGATTTGCAGGAATGATGAGATTCTGAAGGTAATTGAAGTACAGGTGAATGGAAGGACAAGATCAGACGAGATCTTGGAGGTAAGATGATATGGTTTTATTTGGATTTGAAGAATAGAATATTGTAGTCTTTGCATTGAAGTATTATTGCAACTCCCAAAAGGCAATGTGGTTAAAATTGCTTACAGATAAAGGAAGCTAGTGAAAGTTCTAAGTGAAAACAGAGATGTAGCAGAACTTTGGGGAATTCCAATAGAGATTGGAAAAGGAGGACAGTTGTGTTCTTAGAACATGCAGATGAGTTGAAGCCCAGGAAGAGCAAAGAGAAGTGCTCAAAGGAGGTTCCAGAGGTAGAGAACCAATTGCTTGCCAAAAGACTGAGTGAGGAGAGCTTGGTGAGGTAAGTAGTGGCAGGACAGGACTTGCTGCTGAAGAGACTTTAGTGCAACTCATAGTAAAGTGAGTGAGGAAATCATAGAGAGGGAAAGGATGATGACTAGTGACAGTCGTAACAGAGGTTCTGAAATAAATCACAGCAGAGGACAAAAGGAGAAGGGTGCCAAGGCAATTGGCATACAGAGACAGTTAAGCAAAGAGGAATATGAGAGGGAGAAGGCTGAGATAGTAGTTCAGCTTGAGGTGTTAATGGAGATGTTGCAAAGAAATGAGGTAGACCAGAAGCATGGTTATGTCATGAGAAAGAAGTTGAAGTGGCAGAGGCTACAAGAGAAGAGGAATCATCAGGTGAATATGCAATTGATAAAGGAACTAAGGGAACTTGAATAGGTTATTGATGCTAAACAGAGGATAGAGAAGCTCGAAAGAGTTGAGCGACAGCAAAAGGAAGATGCTGAAGAAGATGTTGAAGTTTCGATATATTACCCAAAAAGTGGACCATTACTTTTTGAAAGTAATGAAGAGCTAGAGGAGTTGAATCATATGAATGATTCGAAGCAGCCAGAAGATTTGACGACTGAAGCATTAAAAAAGACAGTAAGGTCTTGTGATTTTAAAACTAATGATTTGTGTATGATTGCAGGTTTGGAAGAAGAGGAAGAACATCTACTGAAGCATGTTAAGGAAGATTTAGCATAATAAAGACCATGTGATAATGAGACAATAACAAATGAGGAAATGGAAGATCGTGTAAATTTTCCAAAGTCCACTCCAAGTAAAATCATTGAGTTATATAGAGAATTAGACTTTCAAAGGAGGAAATTGGAAGAGCAGAGGATGAATGTCCAGGATAGATTGCTGAAGAAGGATGACAAAGCAGTTGTCATAAATAATAATCAAGAAGAAATTGACAGATGCAGAAACCAGAGGCAAGAAATTGTTCTAAAAGACAATGTAGTAGCAGCAGAAAAGGTGCAAAACAGTAGTAAGGGTGAAAAGGAAGCGATCAAAAAAAGTGAAGAACAAGTAAGAATGAGAGTTCAGCAATCAAGAGATGGAAACAATCAGCAGACAGAGGATATACTGGACAAAGAAATTGAGTTGATAAGGAGGTTAATGATGAAAATGTCTCAGAGAAAGATAGTATCAAGAAAGAAAAGGAGTGACAACAAGAGGAAGACAGTAGCAGATCTTGAAGGCAGAGCAAGTGGAGCATTACAACACAAAATATGGAAACCTGGAGGACAACATTAGATAACAACAGTAGTAAAGCAATTGACAAGCAAGGAAAGATTACAAAATAAAATTTGGGATCCGGGAGGAAATAATTATCCAGACTTATGACCAGGTGGTCATGAATTTTCTGACATGGGGAGTCTGATGCAAGAGCATTAGCTCCGAAAAACACCTTGTAATTTATTTAAGCTAGGGGGTTTCATGTTTTGAAGAAATATTAAATTTCATGTAAATATTAATATTATTTTGAGTGATTAATTATATTTTAATTAATTATTTGTGAGAATTTGTAAATGTTTCCAAATTCCTGGAAACATGAGAGAAATTAGTTTCAAGATAATTTAGAATTAATGATGGAACCTAATTTGGAATTAGTTTCTAAGCTTTAGGGATAAAAATCTATCTTTTAGGGATGTTGAGAGTAGGGATTTGTTGAGATTTTAAAGGGATAGAACTCAATTTAGTGCATTTTTAATTTGTATAAATTAGAAGGCCTCAAAGGCAAATGAGGAGGTAGACTTGAATAGTTGGAGAGTGAGAGTGATTGAGAGCAGGTTTTGAACAGCCAAGGCTGTAAGCCTCTGGAAAATTGTAAGGGCCATGAACGTTGAATATTTGGCCAGGAAAAAAAGTTTGTAAGTAATTTTCCATTGTTAATATGAAGATTGTGTTTTTTTTTTTAACTACATTGATGGATTCAGAAATTGTGTATTTAGCTGGGTTTGAATATTAAATAGATATCAAGGGGCGTCGGATGAATGTTAGTTTAAATCTTTGCAAATTAATAGAATTGAAAGGGCACAATTCTAAATGGAAACAAAGGCTTTGCAGTTGATGTTAATTTCTGTTGGAAGTTGATTTTAATCCTTAGTGCAGAGAGATAGTACTAAGTGAAACGATGACAAAGTAATGATTATGAAGCAGCTTGAAATCAAATGTTGAATTGTTCCCATTTGAACGATTTTAATGTGTGTTTAAGGGCGCAGGTTTGAAATGAAACGGTGGCAGCATTTGCAACATTGATGAAATTCGATTTTTGAATTCACATCCTTTGTACTGTGATAATCGTTGAAATTAAATACAGTTTTATTGATCACAGTGGAAGTCAGAGCAGAGAGATCAATGCGTAGTTTCCAAAGGAGAGATCGATGGCATAAGTCGATTTTGATGTGTGAAGACAGAATTGTGTAATAAAAAGTTGTGGAATGGAGTCCACTCATGATCAAAGGCGCAGAGATATAGTGTGTCACATCTGCAAACCATGCAATTGCCAAACGTTGGTGCAGAGAACGGGTTTATAATCAAAGGGTAAAGTTGTTTAAATTCAGTTTGATCTCAATCGATTGAAAGTTGATTGAAATTTATTTGCCAAGACTCTGAAATTTCTATTGGAATCTGATGCCAAGACTCCATCCAGCGTTGCTTGAAGCCTGTCAGCGCTGGAAAAAAACCGAAGTTTTGGAATAAGGAACAACGAACAATATATCAGATTCGATGGGATCGATTTTAATATACAACCTTGAATAGCTCTAGAAATGGAGTGATCGACATACAGTGGAAGACTTTTGGCAAATGAAATAAAGTTGATTTCAGTAGCGCTGGAAGGCAAGGTAAGCAGTTTCATGTTGTTTTGAAAATCGATGTGTATGTAACAGATATTGGTTTCTGCGTTGAATCTACGTAGAGGAAGAACGTTGGGTGCGGCATATATGAAGCTACAACATGGAGTTAAATTGAAGGCATGTTTGTTGGAAGAGAAATATCGACTTACAGCAATTGAATTCTAGTTACAGCGCCAAGTTCTTGATTTAAAAAAATGGGACAGTCGACACATAGATGTTTAAAATCGAATTCAGAAGAAACACTGTTGAAATTGGGTAGAAGGGAGAGAATTGTTGAATTCATGAGAGGTATATTATGGCTTTTGAATATAAATCTGAGTTGTGTAATTGTCATAGCAGAAATTGAAATCTGGAAGTGTTGATCAGTCTTGAAGAACGCGAAGAATGACATAGGTAAGATAATTCAGGGATTGATTGTATTATTTGAACAAAGTCTGGGTTTATGAAATTTGTATCAATGGAGATGAATGTGTAAAAGCGTTGGCTGGCTAACCAATGTTAAAGTTCAAGGGGCGTATGTGTATTGAGCAGAAACTTGAAACTCAAACCTGTTCAAAGGTTTGTTCACATAATTTATGAACATTTAAAGAAGCATACATTACTTGAATTACTGTAGTGTGAATTGCCAAGTCAAGCTTTTAAAACATAAGTGAATTGAATACAGTGACATGTGAATGTTGATGTTTTAATGGACATGATGAATGGGAGATATTGGGGTTGAGTATGGGAGCATTCAAAGTTTATGATTGAAGTTAAATTGAAAGAGAATTTCCGCATTGAGAGTAGAAAGAAATTTACCAGCTATTGAGGTTTTGATTGGGTATTACTGAGATGTATTTTGTCATGCATGGTAAAAGATGGAGATCTTGGGTATTGCAGGCTAGCCCTGCGTCAGGAACCAAGCCACCGTAGTTCATTTTCAGGGAAAGATCCATGAGTAAGTCAGATCTCACAAATAAGATATAAATAAGAGAATAAGAGACATGATGAACGATAAGAAAATGTAAGGGAGGCCGACCAAACAGATCTAAAAATAAATAGATTAATAAATTAATAAAAAATATATACTCAAAAAATTAACTAATTAATTAATTGATGAGCTTTTTATATACATACTAATAATCTTATTTTAAAAAATCTTTATTACGATGGTTCAAAAATTATTTAATTTTAATTTAATTTTAAAAAATATTATTCATTTTAATTTTAAAAAAATTTCATTCATGTTTTTGGAATTATTAAATATTTTTAATTCTAAGTTTTAGTTTATTAATATATTAAAAAAGGTGATATAAAAGAAGATAAATAAATAATAACATTTTGATAATGATAAAATGATAATTAATGAAAATGATGTTTGATTATAGAGAATAGTAATGTTTAATTTATTAATTAATTTATTTAGAGAATAATATTAAAGGATGAAATTAAAACATGGATAAATGATTTATAATTAATGAATAATGGAAAATCTTATGAATCATAATTAATGGCTAGTGGAATATCATATTGATTATGGAAAAATAATTAGGAATTAATTAAATTAAAGAATATTATAATAAGGGAAGATTTAAACATCAAAGATATAGGAAGCATACGATTATTAAAGATTGCTAAAGATTAAAAGGAAAGGGTGAATATTATTCAAGATTAAAAGTTGTTTTAAAATATGTTAAGATTAAGGAGAAAGGATATTTAAAAGGAGATGGTACAAGAGATGGTTTAAATGAATTGACAATTAAGGGATTAATATAATGAGAAATGATTTTAAGAATATTTATTTAAAGTTAATGGATTAAAATTAATAGAATTCCAAGTCAAAGAGAGAGAAGGAGGGAGGAATGAAGGAAAAAGGAGGAGATGGACATTAGAAATAGGAAAAAGGGTTGAGGATGTAAGAGGAGGAAAAGGGAAGGGAGAGGAGCAGGAAACCGAAAAGGAAGGATGAACGATGAAAGACAGGGAAGGGAGGGATTAGGTATGGGTATGATTGTTGTTTAAGGTCAGAATCCAATTATCTCTTATTTTCCAGCCATCATCACAATTAAGGTTTTCAGGGTGCTTACCAATTTCAATAGCTGCCCTAAATTTATTGTGGTGATAGTGGTCAATCTTGGCCACTACACAAGAGTTTTCAATACAAATATGATGATTGGTTTTGTTGGAGTGCTCAGCTAGAGCCGATGTTTTAAGGCGGTTATGTTTTATATCAGCAGCATGTTCTTGAATTCTGGTTAAGATGGATCGACCAGTTTCCCCAACATACGGTTTACCACATGAACATGGAATTAAGTAAACTCCTTTATGGCATCTAGGGTCAATTGGATCTTTGAAAAATCTGAGACACTTACTAATGGCATTCATGGGTTTAAAAGATGTTTTGATATTGTTCTTTTTTAGAATATGATATATTTTATCTGTGATGCTTGATATGTAGGGTAGGTGAACTTTTCCTATCATGTCGTCCATTTTTAAAGTTATTTTTGTTGCAATTTTTGGCATTATTAAAGGCTTTGATTATTTGGTTTCTCTTATAACCATTCTTTTCAAATACTCCCATGAGATGGTTTTTCTCTTGTTCAAAGTGATCAAGATCTGATATACGCACAACTCTGGTTGCTAATGTGTTGAGAACCCCAAGTTTCTGAGTTGGATGATTATGGGAGCTGGCATGAAGGTATTGTTCGGTGTGGGTTTTATTCTAATAGACCTGGTGAGAAATAAAACCATCATGGGTCCTGCGAATGAGGATGTCAAGAAATGGAAAATTTTTATTCTCTTCAAACTCCATGGTAAACTTGATAGAATCAGAGAGACTATTCAAGTGTTTTAAGAAAATGTCCAATTTTTCTTTTCCATGAGGCTAGATAATGAAGGTGTCATCCACATATCTTTTCCAAAGCTTCGGTTTAAGAGGGGAAGATTCAATAGCTTTGTCTTCAAAATATTCCATGAAGAGATTAGCAATAATAGGGGATAAAGGAGATCCCATAGCAACCCCACGGCTTTGTTCATAAATTTCACCTTTCAAATTGAAAAAGGTAGATTTGAGACAAATTTCTATTAATTTTGTTGTTTTCTGATCAACAATCTTGTGAACCACCTTCATGGCTTCATCAATGGGAATTTTGGTGTAAATATATTTCACATCAAAGCTGACAAGGTTATCATTTTTACCTAAGTGTAATTGTTTGATTTCATTAATGAAATGAGAGGAATCCTTGACAAAGGATTTAGTATTTCCAACTAAAGTTTTGAGTTTCTTGGCGAGGTGTTTAGCTTGATGGTAAGTGGAACCTCCAATGGTATTGACAATGGGTATTATGGGGATCCCATCCTTGTGTATCGTAGAGGATCCATAGATGCGAGCAGTGTAGGGGTTATTTTCTAAAATATTTTTGATATTAGGTACATTGCTTGTTTTTAATAGGTTTTGAACATTTTAAGAGATTCTTTTTTAATTTAGTGTAATAACCCGAGTTATTGAAGTGGTCCAGCATACTTTCATCATAATATTTAGAGTTCATGATGACAGTCACCCCTCCTTTGTATGCTTTTATGACAATAATATTAGGGTTTTGATTTAAAGATTTGAGAGCAATGATTTCTTGTTTGGAAATGTTGCTTCTGGGAGGTTTGGATTTTTTGAGTATGATGGAGCAGTCTTGTCTGATGATCTCCTTTATGTTGTCTGGGAGCTCTTTGATACCATATTCAATGTTTCATAGGATATCTTCCTTGGGAATGTTGCGAGGGGAAATGGAAAAAATAAGCCCTTTTTCAAGAAGCTTAAGAGTGGGTT
The DNA here is from genome assembly GCA_034641835.2 of Pinus albicaulis. NCBI lineage: Eukaryota > Viridiplantae > Streptophyta > Pinopsida > Pinales > Pinaceae > Pinus > Pinus albicaulis. The sequence continues at coordinate 1,214,525,146 of CM076582.1, forward strand.
GGTTAATGAGCATATTGGAAATTTATAACTCTATTGTTGGTGATGGGAGGGGTGGCTAGACTACTGAGCGTTATCTCTTTCTCATTCTCGGGTTGAAATTCTAAAACACTATCCTCTAGGTTCTTGCTTTCTTCCAACGAAACAATTTCAGACTCAATGTCAGAGTTATCTCTTTCTTCCTTAACGTTTAAAGGATGAATATCCCTCATTGTATCATCATGAGGCAGCGTAACAAAAAATCGTGGCTCAACGGTGTTTGAAGGAACATCAGAGTTCAACCCAAGAACCCAACGTTTCATATGTCCTATTTCGTTTTCAACAAAATGCTCGACAACAGGCGTACTCCGTTCTTCCTCGGTGTTTGCTAGTTGAACCTTCCCCGTAACATCTTGAGGCAACGTGACCTTTGAACCTCGCTTTAACATTTTATTTTTATGCTTGAAGAGTATTGAGAGAAGCATTTCAATCTTATCATAGTTTTGCTAACTTAAAAGACCAAGAAGGTTAGTAGAGTGACATATATTTTGAACTTTAATAGGTCTGATCTTAATAGCCCCATCTCTAATGAATAAATTGATTGGCTTCTTGGTATTGGTTTCCATTAGGCAGAGGCCCTTAAGGGTGGGTGTACCCTTTTAGTGTACAAGCCTCACCTACTAGAAAAGATACCATGTGGAAGATTGAAAAAATCATCCTCCATTGTGTCCCACATCTCTTAGTAATATTCACAAGGCATACCATCAATACTCAACGACTGTCCATTTTTCATTTAAGAGAAGGTATGAAAAAAACAACTCATAAAATCTCTTTCCGATCTATGATAATCTGTAATTAATACTTTGTGATCAACCAATCCATAATGAGCATCTCTAACAATGACAACGGAGTAAAACAAGTTGAAATTAAATAACATATTTTGGAAGAGATCAAAAAAACGTAACTTAGATCTCATTTGAACTCTCCTCAAGAATCCCCTCATCCTTGTGAAGACCAAAACCCTATCATCCGCCACTTTCTTCAAGAAGTAGAAAAACCACTTTACTTCCTCATCACCCTTTTGGATCCATTATAATTTAACTTTAACTTGAAACCTTTTAAAAATATACTCCTCCTTTCAAACCACCACCGTCCCTAACTAGTTGTCCTCTTAAAAAGTAATGATATGTAAGTCCTCCTCCAATACACAATTTTCCCTCATTGTAACAACAAGAAAGTTTACACTCTTTTTTCAAAAATAAATTATCCCACATCACACCTTTCGAATTTTTCTTTCTTTAACCATTTTATATTCGAAGTTTTTTTCCCCTTGTGAAACATAGCATCATAACAAATATATTTTTATTATGATACATAATAGCTCTAAAAAAATATCCCCTTCATGAAATTTCGCATGAAGCTAAAAACCTTTTCAGCACGACACAAAGTTCTCTTTTATCCTTTTTCATGACCAACTCTTTATTTTGTGTGGAAGAAATCATTTTCTCTATATGATATATGCTTTAGCATGATTAAATTTGAAGTAACAAAATTAATAATTCGCTGTTTGGAATCGTTCCCTTCTAAAATAAACAAATATATTATTTCTACGTAATTTCTAAAGGAAAAAATGTGAGTAATGAAATTTATTAGGTTAACCTACAAACTTTTTCTCCAAGTCAAGTATCGAACAATTTGCTTAATAACTTTGACACTTTGGTTTTCAAAACTAAAAATAAAAATAAAAAATGCAAAAAGTTTATATATTAAAATATTTTAAAAATAAACTTTAAAATTGAATTTGAAATTCTATTATGTTATTAGTCACTTCTTACTGGGGACTATAACATTCACTTCATGGTTAATGTGTGCTGACTCTATATTATTTGGTTGTGCTCTTATAATTTTAATTGAAATTTTAGGAAAATGTTGAATATTTATATTTTTCTATAAATTGAAAAATTATTTCTTAATTTTTTGAAAATATTATTTCTAATTTTCGATTGGATCAACGAGTTCTAATGCGACATAATTACCCTTGTGGATGGCATTTTATTTTTGGTATTTGCTAATGATTGACAATTCCTTTTTTTTTTAATCTAATTTTGTGAGTGACCATTTCGTCGATGAGTGCTAACATTGACACTATTATGCTATTTCTCTGCTCAATGATGCCATCACTGACATGATTGCAGGTACTTTACATAGGCAAGAAGGGGGACTAAACAAATATCCAGTTAATATTATTATGTTTCCTTGTGCGGATTTTTCACTATGCAGAGGGAGATTTCACGCGGTTGTAGGTCCTTTAAGTAAGCGAGGGGGTGAATTGTTTCCTTGTGTGGAGTTTTCACTATGCAGAGGAAGTTTCCTTCGCAGACGAAATGCTTAGTGCCCAGGAAATCTCTTCAATGGTATTAATGTAAATGAAAATGACAACCCACTTAGCCATATACTCATAAGACCCTGGTGGTTGAACATTGTTATTAATGTCATCATGCTCATCCACCATGATGCATCTCTTGACAAGGATAGTTACAGTGGAAATCACACTTCTCTGCTGACAACATGGCAAGGTTTCAGGATTTGTTGTAGGGGTTAGTGTTTGTGGGATTTTTCCAGTGTTAATGTTTTCGATGTTTATGAGCCATTTGGGTGATTTGGGCCTCTAACAATGATCCCCATTTCATTAAGTATGGCGTTTATAGGATTTTTATGAAAATGATGAAATGCCAATGCAGAAGAGAAATTGGTCGATAAATTTTTGTTTTTAATAGAGGTGAATCAATACTCGATATTTCTTCGTTGTTTCATAGTCATGAGAATAATTCAAAGCAAAATTTTGAGAACTCTTCATTTTATGCTAAGATGGGAAAGTATTGGAAGTAATGCTTCCATGTGTTTTCATGAGTTGTCATTGAGAGTTCTCAAGCGTCAATCTAGAAGTTGTTGTTTCCTATGTATTAGTTGTAGTCATGATCTAGAAGTATGTAAGTCCGAGATTTATGTCCTATACATGTGTAACTGTTGTGATCAATAAAATATATCACGTTTGTGTTTTTGGTTATGTGTAATCGCTCTTTGCTCTCTTTAGATTTTTCTAACATGGTATCAGAGCTGATTCAGCCCCGACTCTCTCACGAGAGGGGTTGAGATCATGCAATTTTAGTCATGATACTCCTTTGTACATAGATTAGTTTAAAAGAGTGTTTGATCTATTGTTTGTGTGAATATTTGATTTGTGTATGGATTGTGGATAGTTGCATGCAAAGGAGAGTTGTGAAGATCCAGTGTTGCTAATGTTGTGTGAAGTTCCATTGTGGACAAATATTTATAAAAGAATAGGAGATCTTCTCGTGAAGAAGTTGGATCAACATAGATTTGGTTTGATCTAGTGAGGATCTACAATTGAGAGAAATTTCTATATGTTTTAAATGGTGGTTCTCGAGATTATCAGATGGTGCAAGATGTACAATTGCGACATGTGGGTGGAATGTTGGTATTTTTCATTCTAGATATGAACTAATAAAATATTGTGGTATTGTTTATCTATAGATTGAGATCGAAACACTGCAGATATGATGACAAACTCTAATATTCAGATTTATTGTGTTGTGTGAGTTGAAGTATTTTTCTATTCTGGTTATAAAATGTGTTGGTGGTTCTTATACTGGAAACCTCGGTGCCTGAAATATCAATTCTTGTGTGTTTTTATTGGTTATAGAAAGGGTTAGTGGTTCTTAAACTGGAAGCCCTGGTGTCCGAAACATCAATTCTTGTATGTTAGTAAGGTCAAGTTGTTTGATCAACTTTTGAACACATTCAGTATCTATACTTCCATCCTAGTAACGGACGGATATCCGAAAGCGAAATATCCGACAGATGGTGGTTGATCCATATGATGGTTCATTACTTGATGACTCTTATCGCGGAAGCCCCGACGAGCCGAGGTATCAATATTGTTGATCTTGCAAATTTCATCAGTGATGGTCAGAAGCGGTTATGTTTTAAATGGAGGTCAAATAAGAACTCGAAGATGTGGTGGTGAGTGTTTTCAAGATTTCAAAGTGGATGTGGGTGGTTGATGAAAACCAATTAGACATAGATTATTTTTGTTGTTGTAATATGTGTTTTCAATGTTTTCCATGTAAGCATTAAGGGAGTCATTGGATGTCATGCTTCCATGTGTTGTCATGAGTTTTCATTGAAAGTTCTCAAGCGTCAATCTAGAAATTGTTGTTCCGTATGTATGATTTATAGTCATGATCTAGAAGTGTGGAAGTCAGAGATTTATATCCTATATATATGTAACTATTAGTATGTTTTTTTTTGTTGTATGTAATCCATATTTGATCTCTCACTTTTTCCAAAGCCGTGAACAAGTTTCCTCTTTATATTCATAGATTAACATCATGTAGTTTAGCTACTAATTTAATTTTTACTATTTTGCTAGTAAATAAATAATTTTATCAATTCTTTTTATTAATTAATTATGAATAAATTCAGAGTTCAAATATTTGATTTTCTTAACAATAAATTTGGTCTTCGTTGTTATTTAATTTTTACCATTTTGCTCATAAGTAAATTATATAATGGTAAAATTTTATTAATTAATTATTAATTATAAAAACTTTGTAGGGTTACATTTTAACACTAATTACGGTTTTGTTATGATTAACAATGTGTCTCAACGTTGCCATTAAAATTTAATAATTATTTAATTACTATTTACTAATAAATAAATTATTTAATCACAAAATAATATTAAATTATTTTATTACTTAATTATTAATTATAAATCTATGTGTAATTTCATTTTAACACTAATTATATTTTGTGTGGACGATTGAGCTCTTGCAATAAACATAAGCACAATGACTATTGAAAAGTTGATTGTGTTTAAATGAGTGCAGAAAAAAATATTTTTTTCTACACTCCCATACAATCAACTTAGCATCAACTTATCAAAAAAATATGTTTTTTTCTGCACTCCCATTGAATCAAATTATGAGAAAAATATGTTTTTTTCTGCACTTCCATACAATCAATTTATGAGAAAAATATGTTTTTTCTGCACTTCCATACAATCGACTTATCCGCACAAGGGAAATGATATCTCAAATGCTGGAGTGCATAGCTTATTTTGTGATTAAAATATTTTGTTTATTACTTGGAGCGAATTGCATGTGGCAATTAATGATTGTGTGGAAGTGCGGAGAAATGTGTTTTTGCTAAATTTCCATAAGGAAATCTATATTCTTCATTGATCAATTATGATATTACATATGTACAAGAAGTGTTGTCTCAAGAAAGAGAAACTATCTTGGACACAATCTGTTGGTTTAGAGAATATCTCAACCACACACCAAAATAGGAAACAACTCCTAATTAATAGGAACAAACTCCTTTACATAGAAAGAATCACAACTGAGACAAGTAGGAATCCCATTTTCCAACATACCCCCTTAATGATTACTTGTCTCGATATCAATCTGCAAAGTCTAGTTGTGGTCAAACATAACAAAAGGATATGTCGACGTCCATGTAAAGGAGAAACCATCAACCAAAATGCATGGGTGCCAACCACTGCAACCGCCAGACTCGTAGGATTTCCTTCACATACATGGTTCTATCAACAATTATAACTGCATACATGTACCTGTACCTCTAAATCCCCCTCCAACACCGTCATCATGGGTTTTATCGGATTACCCATAACCATGCTCTGGGTTTTATTAGATTACCCTCAACCATGCTAACAAGGGCTCTCAGCCACCAAGGCTCAACACAGCGACCAAGGCTCAACACTGCCACTAAGGCACTCAATTCAATCACGAAGGTTCAACATAGCCAAGAAGACTCAACTATTCCACCAAGGCACACAATTCAAGCACGAAGGCTCAACACAGTCACAAAGGCTCAAATTAGCCACCAAGGGCCTCAAATTTGCCACTAATTCACTCCAGCCACCATGGGCCACAAATCTGCCACTAAGGCTCACCAGAGACTCGACTCAACCAGGGATAGGGTTTTCTCAGCTCACCCTCAACCATGCTAAGGGTTTTTTCAGCTGACCCTAAACCATGCCTACAGGAATCCTTGTCCACTTCACTCTTACACGTGGTTTTTGGCTTACCACAAGCCGACACTACAAAATGGTTTCCAGCTGACCACAAACCTGCAATTACAAAGTGGTTTTAAGATTACTATGAAATTTATGGGGATACACATGCCTTACAAGGCTTACAACACAACTCCAACTCTTGGAGTTACCAAGTACATACTTTACAAATACCACTACAAAATATCCTAAACTTGCTTACAATTGATATGTGTGACTCATAATAAAACATGCTATTGAGTCTGGTTTATTTCAACACATAATCCTTTACCTTGTTTGTCCATCTACTGTTGGGTCAACCAACTTCTTCTAGAATCATACTTAGTGCTTCATCTTGAATCTTTTTAACTTCAATTACCAATTGATAGAGTGATCGATTCTAATCAATTGCATTTACACATTGAGTTAATCAAACTCAACATATTTCACTTACAAAACTCAAAATTTTAGAACACATACACTAGTATGCCGCATTGGGGAAAATTTGGTTTCTTGATGTCCAATATGTCCTCTCCCAACTCTTGTCTCGTATAGTTGCTGAGAATGGTATATGTGGAAGGCTAATGATAAATATTGTTGAGGAAGTCGTCTCTTTGCTGCCAATATGATAAGGTCCTCGCTGGAGTTTCCAATTCCCGTGGTGACACAATGCCTCTGAAAATCTGCTCCGCGTATCCAATGGATTCTAAGAACAACCAATTGAGTCACCCGTCATAACAAATGGACTGCTGCAGTATAGCTTTCGGATCGAAGCTTGCCACGTTCAATAGATGTTTTAGGGACCGTGCATGGTCCATGTTGGGAAGAAAATGGATCCACCACGTCCAGGTGATGCAGTGACACCAACAAAGCGATACGGTGCGCTGCTAGGGGACCAAACGGGTTACTGCTGATATCAAGCTGACGGAATCTTGGCTCTCTCGTAAATCCCTTCAGACACATAAGATATCTTGGGCCAGTTCAATTCAAGAAGGATCTGGTATGGCACATGCAAATGCCAAACCATCACTATGAGGCCCCATTTTCTCCAGCTTCTCCTTGGTGAGCTTCGACGCAACAGGGATGCTCATGACAGAGGACCGGTAGATCACATAAAGAATAATTTGAACAACGATCAAAGACACCAGCGCTGTCAATGCTCAATCCATCCACCCGATGGTCTGCCTGATAGATCCCGCGGCAAGATTTATGCTTAGGGGATTAGCCGTCATTTCCATCTAAAACATGGCACGGGTACTATCTCACAACTAAACACATCAATACCATTCAGATGAGATCAAATGTTTCTGTAAGAAGGTTTCTACTGAAACCATTCATTAATGCTACTATGGGGAAGGTTTCTTGAGCTCTGTAAGTCCTTTGGCCAAGCTAGCAAATGACACGGATTCTCACCAGGAGATGGTAGGCTTAAACTAGTTTCGGGTTGTTGACATAATAGTGGCATGGTGGCCTGCCACACGCATTACGACTACCAGCGATCTGACACCTCCACTGATAACCTGCCTTCTAGGACTCGACCCTTCTTAGTGGCCTCGTCTAGCCTCTCGCCGTACAGTGACCCGCGATCACACAAAATATCAATTCCCAATGCCCAAAAGCACAAAGCTCTCACCTCATTTCCAAAGTCTCCCCTCATATATTACCCTGAACACCCATTGTAACTGGGCAGGCCTCCCTATTGCTTGAATCTGAGTCTTGTATTCTCTTGATGATGGAAAAACCTACACACAAAAATATTTATTTCCCTCGGCCCAAGAGGAGCCAAGGCCATGCCTAAAAGAGCTCGGATACCATGCCAAATTTCCATAAGGAAATATATATTCTTCATTGATCAATTACGATATTACATACATACAAGAAATTTTGTCTCAAGATAGGGAAACTATCTTGGACACACAATCTATTGGTTGAGAGAATATCTCAACCTCACACCAAACTAGGAAACAACTCCTAACTAATATGAAGAGACTCCTTTACGTAGCAAGAATCACAACTCCTTTACGTAGCAAGAATCACCACTGAAACAAGTAGGAATTACATTTTCTAACAGTTTTCTCCGCACTTCCCATATAATCAACTTGTGCAAAGAAGTTAGTATTCTCATAAACATATTGGCGAATATCGAGGTTTTGTGGAAATTGGAATTTCATTGAATATCTTTGAATGGTTTGTTTGATATCTAACCTTTGAATTTAAATCCCTTGAACATTATGCAGATGAGACCTTTCTGTTTTCATTTGCGTCATATTTCATCAAATTTTCGTCCATTGAAGGTATGCAGCTACCAAGAACCAACTAAAGACAACAACTTGAACGATGACACTTGTCTCCACATATCATCCACTTGTCTCCACAAGGCTCGTTGTTGGATCATAATTTCTGCATTGTTTTCATTTTCGTCGAATACAAACAATTTTCCTCCCAAAAAAAACTCAATGGGGTTTTGTTAATAGGCCTTTGAAAACTGGTACATTGAACCCTACTACTATAGGTAGAGACAGGAGTCTCGAGCTCATTGATACACTTGAGGGTTCTAGAAACCGAAATCACCGAATTGGGAAAAAGCTCGTCGAGGGCTTTCTGAAACCAGAAACAATTTTTGGATTAAATGGGCTATCCTGTGAATTATCTATAAAATGAAACCAAAGGGGTTTTTTTTGTCTTTTTCAAAAATCTCCAAATAAAAGGAAAAAAATTAGGTTGTGGGCATCATCCTATAACCCTTCCATGAGTTCTCTGGCATTGATGATCACAATCATTTATTCTTTTTCTTCCTCTTTTGTCTCTTACTGATGATCAACAATAAGGGCATTCTTCTGTTTATAATCTGAGAGAAATTCGTTCACCTCCAACCATGTCTTGGCCACCAAACTTGATGATCTATCGAAATTTCCTCTGTGATTGTTTCCATAAAAACCTTCTGGGTATTCTTGTTTCCTGGGTAAAAAATATGCTTATTTTTCTTTGTGTTCATGTTGATGTCCAAGTCGCCATACGTGGTGGAATTGAGTGAAATGAGATGATATTATTTTTGGTATTCTTTGTCTTTGTTGTGGGAGAGAGGATTTTAGAGGCAACTAGACAGAGATAGAATCTTGGGACTCTCGTTACATCTTGCCTACTTTTTGGCTCATTGGAGGCATAATTTCCCACTTGTCTTCTTCCACACTGTACGCCTGTATTATTTCCAGCAAATCATTTTAGTTGTTTCTCCCACCCATAATGTAGATAAGAAAGCGTGAAACCCTTAATGTAGATAACCAAGTGTGAATCGCTTAATGTAAATAAGAAAGTGTCAAATATTTAAGGAAATCAAATTTCTTAGTTTATGTTGTTAAAGGCATTCATTTCCAAGGGCCACTGTAGAGTCAACATTTTCATGGGTTATTTGAAATCCATGAATAAATGAAATTCAAAACCCGTATGCTTGAAACAAGAGGAATTTGATAAATAAAATATCAAATAAATCGAGTTACATTGAAACGAAAAATACAATTGATGAATGATATTTTTCTTCAACCCCATAAATTCCAAATCACTTTTAACAAATAGTCAATGATTTGCAAGAGATGTGATGCACATTGTATGCATAACACAAATATTGGTGCCTCCCTTTTCATAGAGACAGGGTGGCGGTGGATGTGGTGACTTTCCCTTATGATCCCATTGCAGATTTTGTCCTCACCCCGACGTGGAACATGGTCGTGAAGGATGCTATGGGGAGGTCGGAAGGACTTGTTGTCTTATGGGATCCCAGGTGGGCTGCCTTACAAGCTTTCGGTTTTTTCGGAGGTGTTATTCTCACAGGTTATATTTTTGGGTTCCAACAGCATGTCCACTTGATTAATGTTTATGCACCATATCGGGATAGGGTGCCTTTCTGGCAGAATTTGGATAGTTGTGGCTTCCTGTCACTTAATAATTCAATCATCGTGGGAGATCTTAACTGCACTCTACATACTTGGGAGACTTGGGGGAATGGTGGGAGGAGCGACCATATTTCGGATTATGTGGGAGATTTGATAAGGGATTCAAATCTAAGGGATATAGAGCCTAAATTACATTGTCCGACTTAGTACAAAAGACGTCAAGGTGAGAATTTTTTGGGCTGCAGACTGGATAGATTTCTGGTGCAGGAGGATCTATGGTCACAGATGGATCGAGTGCAGACCCGGGTGGAGAACCTACTTATATCCGACCACCGGCCGATTTTTATGAAATGGTGTTTTGAACCTAAATCAAAATGTTGTCCATTTAAATTCAATGGAGTGTGGTTGGAAGACAATTCTTTTAATAACAAGGTCTGGAGTTTCTTTAGTTCACATGTGAGACCAGCCGATATTTCTCCCATGGCTGACTTGTCCTCCTCCCTTCGTAGTTTGAAGAAAATGGTTTGTGTTTGGGAACACTCTAAGAAAAAGGAAATGTTACAGGCCCTGGATGAGATAGCTCAGGAAACTTCACTTCTTTTTGAACAACTGACAAGTGGGCCTTCACAATGTGATATTTGGAGGCGGCTTAAGGAACTGGAACACAAGAAGAGAAGAATATTGCCTATTCAGGAACAATCTTGGAGATTGAAAAGCAGGGCAATCTGGTTGAAAGAGGGAGACAGGAATACTAAATATTTCCATTCCTATGCTTGTGGAAGGACAAAAAAAAATTCCATATGGAAGATCGAACATAATGGCCATTCATGCCATACCACTAAAGCAATTCAAGAACATGCGGTAAATTATTTTGAGACTCTGTATAAGTTAGATGTGGAACAAACTGTGGGAGCACAAATCCACCTAATCGAAGATTTATGTATTATGTTCAGGGTGAAGGAGAATCAAATATTGTTCGATTTGGTTTCTATGACGGAGGTGGAACATGTTCTAAAATCCCTTCCCCCTGACAAGAGTCTGGGTCCAGATGGCTGGACACCCGACTTCTTTCTCCATTTTGCGGACATATTGTTGGATGATCTCACTACCATGGTCGAGGAGGCTAGATTGACAGGCATGATTCAGGGGGCACTCAACTCAATGTTTCTCTCCCTCATCCCAAAAAATAAAGGCTCACATACTTTTGATGACAACAGACCAATTTCTTTGTGCAACACTCTGTACAAGATAATTTCTAAACTAATCGTTGAAAGAATTAAGCCTGTCATGTCTAAACACATCTCCTCGGAACAATTTGTCTTCCTTAATAATCACCTCATTGACGATGTTGTGGCATCCACTCAAGAGATCATGCATTTGATCAAGGATCTCCATTTGAAAGCAATCATTATGAAGGTGGATCTTAGTAAGGCGTACAATCGGGTGGACTGGGCACTCTTGAGGCTGATCCTCCGTAATTTGGCATGAGCAGTGGCGTGGTTTCTTAGATAATGGGTTGTGTGAGTAATACCTCTATGGTTAATTTAATTAATGGCTCTGCCAATAAAAATTTTAAGCCGGGTAGGGGTCTGAGACAAGGTTGCGCTCTCTCGCCCTTACTTTTCATATCAATAATGGATACACTTAGTATTTAGATTTAACTGGCAGCTAGAAGGGGAGGATTGTGTGGTATCAAAATTTTAGAACATAAGGATATTACATACATTTTCTTTGTGGATGATGTCCTCATTTTCGGTATGATCAAACTGGAATACTGGATCGAACTACATAGAATTTTCTCTTGTTTCTTTGACGCATCGGCTATGATGGAAAATGAGGGAAATTTGTGTTTATACTATATTGATGGTGATTTGGACACCATCAAACAGATCAGAGCACTATTTCATTTCAACATCTGTCCATTAGGGCAAGGAATGACCTATTTGGGTTTTCACTTCAAACCATCCTTGTACAGGACCTTAGATTGGAACTGGATCACTGAAAAATATTGGAAAAGGATTAATGGATGGACCTTGAAATGGCTGAAAAAGGGAGGGAGATTAGTTCTTGTACAGGAAGTACTACAACTTCTTATTGTTTACTGGGCTCACCTTTTCTTCATTCCAAAGCCTATTCTAGAGAGAATTAATTAAACAATGGAAAATTTCATCTGGACAGGAGGTAGGGAAGATAAGAAATATCACCTCATAAAATGGGATTCTATTACTTTTTCCAAAGAGTGTGGAGGATGGGGTTTACGGAACTGGAATATTTTGTCAAAGCACTTCTCATGAAGTCTTTGTGGAGATGCCTGATGACCCCAGGCATTTGGAATGACATAGTTATTCATAAATACCTTCGATCCTACAAAAAGGAGGATTTTCATTTATTAGACAGGCTGAAGGACAAAAACTGCTTTTTCATCTGGAATGGTTTCCGAAAGATTTGGTCAAATTTCCAAATGATGCTCTAGTGGAAGTTCGGAAATGGCAGTCGCATCCACATTGGGTCCGTTGACTTAATTGGATACACACAGAAAAGCCCGATCTCTCAACAACTGTCACAACATCTACAGGGCAGAGGAAAATTCTTTCTTTGATAGATGATAAATCAATGGGAGATAGATGACCCTCGATGGAAGACAACTTCAGAGTTTGGCTTGTAGGGTCAAATGGTTGAGGAGTGGGAAAATTGCGTTATGGAACTAAAATGAATGGGATGCAGTCACAACAATACTGGAGACCAGCTCACATAGGGGGGGGTCCTAACAAATAGTCAAACCAATAAATCTGAAACTTATAGGAAGCCGAGGGACACTCAGTGTACTCATACTGAAGTTTGTTGGTTTGCAAAAATATGGAAGATCAAAATTAAAATCAAAATTATCATTTTCATGTGGCTTGTTTGGTAGGACTGGAACCTCACGTGGTATAATCTCAGGGAGCAGGGTAATATCAGACCTGGTATTTGTTGTTTCTGTATGGCTTCTGAGGAAGACAATCAACATCTTTTCTTTTTGCGTTCCTTTTCACTTGAGATATGGAAAATCTTGTTCAAATATTTCAATAGTCAGGAAGTATTTTTCAGCTTTGTGGAGGAATGTAGCATGTGCAGGTTCAAACAAGGGAAATTATTCAACAGCATCCCACTCCACTTTTTTTGTTGAGATTGGTGCAATAGGAATAAGAGGATATTTGATGAACATACAGTCTCTCCTACATGGCTCACCTCACAGATCATCAAAAATTGGACAGGAATGCGGATCCAACAAAGACCTCTGAAGGATCTGACAATAAGAACTAGTCCTTTTGAGTTTCACTTCCCTGCTGGCTTCTTTGATGGGGCTTCACAAGAATCGAGGTGCGGATGCGGGGCATGGTTGATGATATCCCCACAGTGTCACTACAAACTACATTGGTATGGCGGATTGGGTTCCAATATAAGAGCGGAAACACTGGCACTATGGGGATTATTGTGGTTTTCTAAGCACCTCTGCATTGACAAACTTTGGGTATTTGGTGATTCAAAGGTTCTCATTGATTATATGAATCACCAGAATACCTTGGCCCCTGGGCACCTCTCGTCTTGGTTGGATAGAATCAGAGTTCTTCGGAGATCCTTCTCCCTCATCACTTTCTCCCACATTTACAGGGAACATAACGAGATGACAGATCACCTTTCAAAATTGGGTTTGTGGGGTGTTTTTGGTGTGATCCACTATGAATTCTTTGATTCTACAAGATAGGGGGGAAAAGGATTTAGATCTCAGTTCTTTGACTCTGCGCGGTCTGGGCCTATCTATTAAGGTTTTGATGTTACTAGGATTAACAACTCAACCTTGGGGATCTTGTCTTCTCGGATGGTGGTCGAAGACCTACTTTTTGTTTGTACATGGACTGCTTATCCATGGTGGATTACGATTCTGCAAAGAGTGTCCACGCACACATCCTGAAGGACTACGTTAGCCAGTTCTTTGTTTTATTCCTGGTCATGCCAACATAGAATTTTGAGCGATGTATTTTTTTTGGTACTCTATCCTGTTGTTTTATTTATCCTGAGATATTCACTTTAAATTGCAGAATATAAAAGGTTTTTGTATATTTAACACAACTTATTTTGACAATACACTAGTACATAATATATACCAGGAATTTTTTTCTACTAAAAGAAAAAGAAAAAAACAAACTTCTTTGTCATTAAAATGTTACTCCAAATATACTTACAACTATTTATGAAACATTTAATGTTAACATAAATATATGAGAAAACATTAATATACGATGATTCTTTTAATGGACATTTTTAAAAATACAATCATTCATATAAAATTAGATTTAAAAATATAATACAACTCTCAAAGGGTTTGATTAATTAGACTAAAGAGGAACTTGGATTCCTTGATATTGTTCCTAATTCTTTCATTCCCGTTTAATATATATATATAAGAATTGAAAATAAAAACATAATGGCAATCCAAAGGATCATCTTCTAATAATTTTATAAATAATTTTGGATATCAAAAGAGCATCATCTAATCTAATTTTTTTTCTATCAATAAAATATCTATAAACCATTTTAGAAATCAAAAGGGCTTCATCTAATCCAATTTTTTTCTATCAATTTTTAAAAATAATTAATAATTGTATATATTTCATTATTTGTAAGTACCTATATAAATGGCACTACTATAATTAATTTTTTTTAAATATGCTTTTTTTTTTTAATTTAATAATATGTATAAATTAAAATAAGATAATTTGCATTTTTTATGATTATATATATATATATATATATATATATATAATATATATATATATAACAAAGTTTCCAAAGTTTTAAAAAGGAATATGCAAAGTTTGATAAGAAACCTGAAAAACAAATGTTTTTTTTTTTTTTTAAACATCTAATGTACTTCTTGTTTGGTTTTCTTATATAGAGATTAATATCAAAACTACTGTATCAATTTTATTTTGTCTTGAGTTAATATAACTTCAAATAGAAGTTAAAAAAAAATAATAATAATAAAAGAAAAGAGTAATTTCAAATAGAAGTTAAAAAAATAATAATAATAATAAAAGAAAAGAAAGATGTGACAATTGCACTTTAAAGTTTTATAGATTTAGAATGATTTAAAATATTTTTTAAAGATTTAGAATGATTTAAAAGATTTTTTAAATGTTAGAAAATGGATGAAATATGATAGGGATTTTAACTATTATATATGGTTTAAAATATTTTTTGGTCATTTTTCTATAAGAAGAATTTAATTTTCAAAACTTACTTTTTAGATTTGTAACAAATTTCAAAACTTCATTCATATAGGTGCATTATTTTGTTAATTATTACTTACATATGAATCGCTTATGAAAATTTCATTGCCCAAGTGGTTGGTTTATCTCTTTGCATTGAATGCTTTCCCCACCTAGCATCAAGCATGTCCTTGCGAGTGAATCTATCCATATCTTTTCTCTATCATGCTATCTCGGGTGATGGCCTTATTTGTTTTATTCTTTAGAAGGAGAGTTATGGTTATCGTAATCCTATGATAGTACTCATTTTTCTATTCAAATATATGACGCTATGGGTATAATTCATTGAGGCGGGGTCCAAATAGATCTCCATATAATCTTTCTTCTTTGCCCATTACATGTTGGCCCATTGAAATAGTATTAGATTTGATGCAAGTCACAAAAAAATCATCGAATCTCCAAAATTTTAGGTTCTAATTGGTTTTCAATTGTCGAAATTATCCCTAATTTTTTGAAGATTCATTTTCTCTCCATTGAATTGGGTTTGTAGGTTTTTCCCATTTAGTTTTGTTAATATTGATCAATTTTTATTTTTAGGACTCTTAATTGAAATTTTGAGATCGATACTCTTTTTCTTTATTTTTTGTAATGGTACTTAATGAGGACATAACAAGTATTTATTTGTAGGGTTCTAAAGGTAGAGACATTTTGTAGGGCTCTAGAATTTGAGAGCACAAAGCTAAGTTTTTTTACATGAAGACAAGGACCATGTGCTAATACGTCGAATCTTGATAATGACAAAATAACTAGAAAGTATTATAAATCTCAATAAATTATGTATTGATGCCAATATTTAATATAATATTCAAGTTTAATCATTGTTTTGGTGAGAACGAGTTGGTGAGACCAAGCAATAAGAAGCACAAGTTTGTGTGTGGAGCTTGTGAGTGAAAGGTGTGCCAAGACAAGCTTGTGCACAGGTTGGCAAAGTGAGACAATCATTGATAGTGAAGAGATATCTCAATCCTGAGAGAAGCGTTGTATTGTTTCATATTCTTGACATAATGCAATATGAAAATAGTGGGGTTTTTAGCTAAGGCTTTCCCTAGATAAATATTTGTGTTGTGTGATTGAAATTCTTTCTCTTTCTTGTTCATGTGATTGTGCAATTGTAACTGGTTTCTACAATTTGTAGAAATAGATTCAGTATGTTGTTTTAGCATATTACAATATCAGTTGAACCTATGCGGATTTTCTACAATTTCCATATCCATTATTAATCACAAGTGATGCCCACTAAATTGTTTTACCCAACATTCAAGTTGGAATATGTGTCCCATGACCTTGGTGTTATTTTATTTACATGGAAAATCAACCAGGGGTTGTTACAAACCCACCCCCCTTGGGGGAACACTGCCCTCGATGTTTAATGATGCTTATAACCAACAAACACATACTACCCATGGAGCTTTATAAACAAGCTCAATGCAATATTTACAGCATACCAAACTGCTGAAAACATGAAAACCATACTATTTATTGGAGCTTTATAACACAACTCAATGCAATATCTAACACATACTGCTTATTGGAGCTTTATAACATAGCTCATTTTAGTATCTACAATACACATATGCATAAATATGAACAAAAACACATAAACCAAACATAAATTATCAGGCAACAAATAAACAAGGATACATAGCTTGCATCTGATCATCCATCTCCCATGTAGCTTCATCGGGCCCAAAGTGCTTCCACTGCACTTTAATTTGCTATATTGCTTGGTTCTAGAGCATGAGTTGATTCCATTACAAAATGCACTGAGGTTCTGGTTGAAATTTTCCCTGTGTTTCCACCTACAATACAGACCAATCAATCACATGATCAACATCCTGGACATATATCTTAAGCAATGAAACATGGAAAACATCATGGAATTTTTATGTCAACAATAGTGCAAGTGTGTAGGCCACTGGTCCAATCCTCTCAAGGATCTCAAAAGGCCCACAATACTGAGGTACCAACTTGGAACATGATCTAATCCTCGAGGAGCTCCTCTTAGGCTAAATGCACGAATACACATGCTCCCCAACCTAAAACTCCTTGAATGCTCTATGTTGATTTTCATAACTCTTCTGCATGTCTTGTGTTGCCTTTAAATTCCTCTTAATAACTTGCATTTAATGTTCCATCTCAACCAACATATCTGATCCAATCAACACCATGTTCACTAGATCACTCGAAGTGATAGGAGTATTGCAACTCCACTCATAAAGAGCCTCAAATGACTCATCCTCAATGATTCATGATACCCATTATTATATGCAAAATCTACCAATGGGATATACTCCTCCCACTTTCTCTGTTGATGCATGGCATCCATCATTAACATATCCTCAAGAATCTTGTTAACCCTCTATGTATGTCCTTTTTTCTGTAGATGATAAGTTGTACTAAAATCTAACTATATCCCTGAGCCTGCAAGCAAATCCTTGCAAAACTTGGAAGTGAAATTGGCATTTTGTTTATGATATGATCTTCTTGGGAACACCATGCAACCTCATTATCTCCCTGATGAATATCTGAGCTACAAGAAAATGTCTTTATTCCTCCTTTTAAAGGAAATTTTCTCTAATTAAGGAATGATTTATTTTAGGCCTTCTTCTAACTGCATACATGACCTGTACAATTTGGGTGATTATAAAACTGATAGTACACTTCCCCTTAACTCCAATCTCAACTAGGCCTTCCTAAGAACTAACATGAAACAAATATTTATAGTGAATTATCAGTTATCTAATTGATCACTGCATGTGAATTAAATCATATTTAATTCACTCGACCTCTCACTAGTTCCTCCATCAGTTAGAACTAGTTAAACTGATTTTAACTCAAATAATTAAGCTAAACAATTACAACTCAAAATAAAATGCAACTCGACCCCCTACAACTTAGAGAGAACTCTACATGCCTCCAGTTTGACCCCCAACTCGAATTGACTAAGCTAAATAAGTCTTCCTAACTCATCTAACTCGTACAACTTGTCATGTGATGTGGAATTACAATTAAAGTCTAATTTAATTAAGGGAAAATTAAGTTAGAATCTCTTTTGATGCCATTTTAAATATTTCTTGTTTCCAATTTCAATACAAATTGGCAAAGGAAAAGAGACAATAATTGGAATCTAATTATGAAAATAAAGGAAAATAGGATAAAGGGAAGGTGAAAAGACACAACTTTGCATGCAAGGGAAATTAGAGGGAAAATTAAGAAAATAGAGGCATCAATGATAAAAAGGCACAAGAGAATCAACTCACAGATTTTTTGTTTTTTTAGCTTTTCTCTCTCATACTCTTTCACACTTAGATCATTCTTGGAGCATGCTTGGATCACTCTTGTATTCACTTGGATTGGAGAAATAAAGTAAAGGAAAGTAAGGGAGACCAAGGGAACAATTATATCAGTAGTTACAACTGGGATACTATGCAGGTGACAGGTTGCATGTGTGTTTTCCTTGTTTATTTTTGGATGCATGGTATATGCATGTGATTCCTTGGTTATGTGTTGTCATTGGCATGGATATTTTCCTTGAATGAAAGTGGTTTTAGCCTTTCCTTTTCATTTCCTAGATATCCATAGTGTTGTGGGTTTCCCACTTGTTTTTTTTATTGGCGCTCAGGTTCCCTATGTTTGTGGGTTGGAACAAACACTCTCAAAGCCATGGAATATTTTGGGTTGAGTTATTAGTTCCTGGAGCCCTTGTTGTGTTGTGTTATTAGTTCCTGGAGCCATGGATTGAAAAAACGCTATGGAAGCCCTAGAAGGTTGTGAGTTAATTTAATAGTTCTTGGAGCCGTAGACAACTTGGGTAGAGACTGATCTAGTAGATGTTAGTGATTCCTGGACCATATAGGTGAGATCATTATGGTTGTGGGTTGAGGTGTTTTGGCCTCTGGAAGCCCTGGTTTGGTTTTTTTTTGGTTTAACCCATGAGATACCACATTCATGCTTGGAATATGGTATGAGGTTCATTGGCTGAAAGAGAGATTCGGTTCAACCCAATATATGGTCGGGTGGTATGTGGAAGTCCTTGACTTGGTTGGAATTTTCATATGTTAATATGAGATATTTTCCTATTGTGATATATGAGAATTTGTGGTGATTATGTTGGTTATTTTATGGATGATTTTCCATGGTTTCCATTCTATTTATATGTTGGCTATATTCTAGTTGTATTTACATGTTTTGATAAATCATTGAATGTGTAACAGCCCTAGGTTAAAATTTCATGTAATAAAAGTTAATAAAGGAAAAAAAATAAGACCATAGTTAAGGGACACTTATTCCAAGCTGAATTTTGGGAAAAACATCCTAGTACGGGTGTTCATTTCAGTTATTATGGCTAAAGAAATTGGCAAAGGAAATAAAAAAGAAAAAAGTATTTTGGCACACTTATTTCTGAAAATAAAGGAAATTGGGAGAAAAGAAAGGTAAAAAGTCTTAGGTTTCATATGAGGAGGAAAATGAAGGAAAATAATGGGAAATGAAGAAAATGAAAGCCCCATTATTAAAAAGGTTTATGAGGATCAATTGAAAATATTTTTTGTAGTCGTTTATCAGTTTAACTTTGGAGCTCTCTCTCGATTCTCTCTCTCTCACACTCTTCGACACTTAGAGTTTTCTTGGAGAAATTCAGTAGTGGACCAAGAAGGGGAAAAGAAAGCAAATGAATGAAATGAAAGGAAAGGAAAGAAAATATCAAGTAAGGAAGATCGGGATCAAGCAACTTCAACACGAATACTTGCAGGTAACATATTTCATGTGTGATTTCCTAGTTGGTTGGGACATGCATGGATTATGAATGTTGATATTTGGTTCTCTTATTGTCGATGGCATGGATTTTCCAATTTTTTATAGTAGTTTTCAGCCTTTCCTTGCCTTTTTTTGGATATCCATGGTGTGATGGGATTTATCTCAGTTTTGAGCTTTGGAATTTTCGGATGGGGAGGAGGGGGTATCAGGAAATTCCCAAAGGCCTAGGAATCCCTTGACCAGTTTTGGTGGGATACACAGTAAAGCCTGAGGGTGGTGTCTCAATTTAGGGTCGAGTGACCCGATGTGGATTGCAGTAAATCCTGAGAGACAAGGAGTTAGAAAATTCCTAAAGGATAGTGATCGATTCTGGAGGCATTCCAAGATCAGTTGGGTTTTTTATCACGACACATGTTTAGGTGTGATCACGGTATGGTGAGGGTGGATGTGGTTTAACCTCTAGATTCCCTTGATTGTTTTTGGATTGGTTTATCCATGAGATCCCACTTTCATTCTTGGAATATGGCATGGGGGTGACTGGCTAAAAAAAAATTGGTTCAACCATGTCTATGGTCGGGTGATACGTGGATGTCCCAAACCTAGTTGGTTCTTGCCTATGTTTAATAAAAGCTAATTTCTCTTAATTTTATACTCTGTGGCTTTTATAGTTGTTATCTCATTGTTATTTACATGGTTTTATTACGGTTATAAGCATGGTTATATGACTAGTTCAAGTCATGGTTATTTCACGTATTTACTTGTAATTGTAAAGATAATGGATGAAAGACCTAATTAATGTCATAAAAATTCAAGGGAGAGGGTGGTGATCCTTCTTTTCATGTCTCATAAGAGTTTTCCAGTCATTCATGTTTTGTCTTGTATACTATACCTATAGATTTCAGTGATGACAAGTGTTTGATAGAATGTCGGTCCCAGTTGGGGATGGTCAACCCTAGTCCTGGAGTCAATTTTTGGTTCATTAGCCTTGTCATCATGTGTTTAATGGATTCTGAAAGCTACAGGAAGTTTTGGGCAGCGAATGATATGTTGGGCTTAAAAGTGGCACAAATATTTGGGACGTAAACAGAGGTTTGGTGGGAAAATTCCCTGGACGCACGCATGCTCATGTTATGGGAGCGTCCAAAGCCTCATAAACATACCCTTGTCCATATCAAGGGAGTGTCTAGGGGATTTCTTCAGTAAAACTTAGTGGTTCCTAGGGACTGGTTAGGTGGATGACTGGGATAGCATATGGGGGTACTGTAGCAGGTACATGAAGTCCGTGTTATGTTTTTCCATCGATTCTACTTCCTTAAAGTCACCAAGGAGGTTAAATCATATCATAGTAACTCTTCATCACATGTTTACCATGGTTTTTCAGTTACTTGGGTAGATGTGGGTGGAGGGAATTACAAAGTGGTATTAGAGCATGGTTCAACCCTCAGACTAGATGGGAAGTGTGTTGATCATCCATTTATGTTGGTTGCATATGCAGTTAGTATGCTTGTGGTCTATGGGTGTTTTTTGCATATGCATGGTGTTGGTATTTGTTTTAGTAATGTCGCCATGTGAATGGTGTGGTTGTGAAATGTGTCATCATGAGCGTATGACTGGTTATGCATGGTCTATGCGTGAATATTTCCTATATATTGTCAGTGTACAATGGTATGGTGGTTGTCGTCATGCATAAGGTCATGGTAGGTATAGTGGCTATGGTCATGCATTGATGACTGCACTCTAGCTAGAATGATGTTTATGTGTTGATACACTTATGTGTTATATGTCTATATGTTATTATGATTATGTCTATACATGTATTATGCTAATTGGTTGATCTTGTAGATGAGATATCCTCCCCGAGCTATGCGAAGGTACATTGGTTTATTGTGAATTGGTTTAGGTGACATGAGATGCCTTGAAGGAATAAATCAAAGATGACTAGCAAGATGGTAGACTACAAATACTCTCCCTATGAATCTGATGAGCACCATGCTGTTGGTAACTCTTTTGACTTAGCAGAAAACTTGAGGAGTTTGGACAAAGAAATAAGGATTTGTAAAGCGGATAATGACAAAATCACTTAGGCACATGAGAAACAAGTAGAGGTTAATGTAGTAATCCTTCAAAGCTTGTTAGAGTTGCAGAAACGGGGACTACTTCATACTAGCTATGGACAGGAGGATGGGATGAACGAGGCATATGGAAGTAGGTCTCATGGTGGTCACAAGTCGGATAGAGCAGACACAATTTAAGGTGGTAGGTTCTTGGACACTTTGGATAGGAGTGGTGATAGACACAAGATATATTCTAGTTCTGGCTCTTACAGACACTACGATCGACATCATTATCATCCTTATAGGAGGAGTGATAGAGGATATTTTCTGGATGAGTTTAAGAAAGAAAAACCACCTGCATTTGACAGAGAGACGAATAAATCATAGGAGGCATAAGCATGGTTGGTTGGCATGAGGAAGTTATTTAGGTTGCATGAATACTCAGAAAACATGAAATCAAAGATAACCACTTTCATTCTTAAGCAGATATTTGGTGGGAAGATGTGAATAATTTCAAGGAAATTCAGGAATATTAATTGTCTTGGGAAGATTTTGAGCGAGTCTTCAAGAAGAAGTACTTGTAGGAAAGGTATTATGATGATAGAGCTAAGGAGTTTTATGAGTTGCGGATAGGTTCCATGACAGATGATGACTATACTAGCAGGTTTTTGGAGTTGTTGAGATATGTGCCTTACCTCAAGGAGGAGAAGGCTAAGGTTCAAAGATTCATCAATGGGATACCAATAGCCTACAGAGACCAGATTGAATTTGATGAGCCTAGATCATTGGCGGAGGCTATATGAAATTTAAAGCATTGTTATGAGAAGTAAAAGCACAAAGTTGAGCCTAAGAATGATTTGAAAGGAAATGAGAAAGTCAAAGGAAAATGGCCACCAAACCGGGGAAGACCTAAAGATGCAGGTGAGAAAGAAAATGTGATTCCTTACAAGAATTTTAACACAACTGAGAAGGGATATGGAGAGAAGCAGGCTAGAGATGATGGTAGAGCACCATTGCATTGTTTTATATGTGGCAAGGATTTCCGTAAGAGGGATTTTCCACGGTATCAGGGTGGTATACCCTAGATCTATAATGCATAGGAGGCATAGACAGTTGGGGATGTTGGTCATATCATTCCTCGAATTAAGCAACCATGGACAACATGCAGACATATCACCAGGCATCTGTCATTGAGGTGGACTTTAAGCTTTGTGATCAAGTTTTTCTATTTTGATTGATCTTGGATATAATTATAGTTATATTAATACTGAGCTCGTGGATAAGTGTGATTTGAGAAAAGAAGTGCATGCAAAATATTGGTTGGTATACTTGGCTACATGTAGAAAGAAGATATTTCACCATTGAGTAAGGGCTTGTGCATTTGAGCTGAATGGCATGTCTACAGTAGCGCACTTGAACATATTTCTATTGGGATCATATATTTTTTTATTGGGTATGGACTGGCTATACCTTCACAAGACCAAGGTGTATTGTTATGACAAATACATTGAGAGCTTTGATGACAATGGGGAACCGAGAATCTTGTAGGGAAATAAGAAGCCTACATCGATGAGGATGATTACCACTATGTAGGCTAAGCACAATTGCATAAAATTTTGTTTAATGTTTGGAGTGCATATAACTAGTGACAAGGGTAAAGATGTTGAGGATGCAAAAATATTCAAGAGGTATCCTATATTGCAACAGTTTCAGGATGTGTTTATGGCAGAGATTTCAGAGTTACCTCCTCGCAGGGAAGTATATTTTTTTATTGAGTTGGTACCAAGGGAAACACCAAAATTGAAGGCACCTTATAGGATGAGAACACCTGAGTTGGTAGAGTTAAAGTTGAAACTAATGTTGTTTGTAAAGAAGAAGGACAATACTCTTAGGCTATGCATCTATTACATGTAGTTGAACAAAGTGACCTTCAAGAACAGGGATTCATTTCCAAGGATTGATGATTTGTTTAGTCAGTTTAAGGGAGAAGCAATGTTCTCAAATATCATCTTGAGATAGGGATATCACCAGGTATGCATCAAATAAGAGGACATCTACAAGACTGCCTTTAGGACTAGGTATGGGCATTATGAGTTTGTTGTAGTTTCATTTGGTTTGACTAATGACCCAACTACATTTATGTGTTTGATGAATAATGTGTTGTGTCCTTATCTGGACAAGTTTTTTATTGTATTCATTGATGACATATTGGTATATTCTAATAATGAGGAAGAAAATGCCGAGAATTTTGCAACAATGTTGAGATTTATAAGAGAGCATTAGATGTATGCCAAGCATAGAAAGTGTAGTTTATTTCAAACATAGGTGAATTACTTGGGACATGTTGTTTCCAAGGATGGCATAACAATATATCCATAAAAGACAAGGGCCATCATGGAGTGGGAAAATCCTAAGAATGTGGAGTAGGTCAGGGCATTTATGGGATTAACAAGTTACTAATAGGAGGTTCATTATGAACTTCTCGCACATTGCATATACTATGAAATATTTACAGAGAAAAGGTAAGAAGTCCAAATGGACAAAAAAATGTGCAGCTAGTTTTGAACAGATGAAGCAGTTGTTTACCGATTCTCCAGTTCTTAATATTGTAGATCCAGATAAAGAGTTCATGGTATGTATAGATGCATGCAAAATAGGGCTTAGTGGAGTCATTATGCGGGAGAAATATGTGGTATGCTATGAATTCAGGAAGTTGAATGAGCATGAACATAACTATGTGACTCATGATCTTGAGTTGGCATCTATCATTCACACCCTGCAGATGTGGAGGCATTATCTTCTTGGCAAGAGGTTTGTATTTCAGAGTGATCACAGTGGGTTGAGATATTTGTTTGACCAGTCGAATATAAATGCCAGATAAACTAGATGGTTGGCTACCCTTATTGAGTTTGATTTCGAGATCAGATATATCAAGGGAAAGGAGAACCGTGTTGTAGATGCTCTTAGTAGGAAAGTACATGTGAACCATATAACATTGATGAGATTGTATGGTAAATATTTGCAAGATATAATTTTGTAGTTGGGACAGTGGGATGACAGGTATATGGAGATAAAACACAGGTTACAACATATTATAGGTATAGGTATAGGTGCATGTGATTAGGATGTAGACTATCGTCTCACGAAAGATGGTTTGGTGAGATTCAGGAACAAGATCTATGTGTCGAATTGTAGTGAGATCAAGAAGCTTATCTTGAGGGAGTTTAACATCAAGCCATACTCGGGTCACCCAGGATATCATAAGACGTTGACGGCGATAAAGAAGTTATGCTATTGTCTGAATCTGAAGAGGTAAGTCACGAAGTTCATGGCTAGATGTTTGGATTGTCAATAGGTAAAGGCATGTGTAAGCATCCTAGTGGCCTTCTGAGGACAGTGAGGCAACATGATTCCATTATGGTCGTTGTCAACCGGTTGAGCAAGGTGGCTCACTTCATTTTAGTGAAGACTACATATTCAGCTAATGAGGTGGCACAAGTCTTCATCATGGTTATTGTGAGACTACATGGTATTCCGAAGAAGATCGTGTCAGAAAGGATTCCAAGCTCATTTCCAAGTTTTGGAAGGAGTTATTTGTAGTTTTGGGCACATATTTTTCCTTCAGTGCAACTTATCATCCGTACGCAGATGGAAAGATAGAGAGGATCAACAGGATATTGGAGGACATGCTGAGGATGTATGTCATGCATCAATAGAGGAGATGGGAGGAGTATCTACCATTGGTTGAGTTTTCATATAACAATGGGTATCGGGATTCATTTAGGATGATTCCCTTTGAGGTATTGTATGGGAAGAGTTGTAATACTCCCATCAGTTAGAGTGATCCAGTTAACAAGGTGTTGATTGGACTGGACATGTTGGTAGACATGGAACAAGAAACGCAGGCTATAAAGAATAATCTAAAGGCAACACAAGATAGACAGAAGAGTTATGTAGACAGCACAAGGAATTTAAGGAGTTTTAGGTTGGGGTGCATGTGTATTTGCGCATCAAGCCCAAAAAGAGCTCCTTGAGGATTGGGTCATGTGACAAGTTGGCACCATGGTATTATAGGCCTTTTGGGATCCTGGAGAGGATTGGACCAGTGGCCTATCGACTTGCACTACCTCCAACGATGAAATTCCATGATGTTTTTCACGTTTCATTACTTAAAAGGTATATAAAGGATGTTGATCATGCTATTGATTGGTTTGTATTGCAGGTAGATCAAGAAGGAGAATTCCAATCGAAACCTCAATGCATATTGCAACAGAATCAACTCATGCTCAGTAACAAAGCCATAGAGCAAGTTAAAGTGCAGTGGAAGAACTTTGGCCCGATGAAGCTACATGGGAGATGGTGGATCATATGTGGCCTATGTATCCTTCATTGCTTGTTTATTGAGGCAAAGAAATTTTGGTATGATGTTTGGTTTATGTTTGGCATATGTTTTGGTGATGTTTTGGTATATGTACATATGTATATGGATGTAAATACCACCATGAGCTAAGTTATAAAGCTCCAATAAGTGGTATGGTTGTTATATGGTCATGTTATCATGGTGTTTTGCTTTGAGAATTTCATTCATTGTAAATACTGAAATGAGCTAAGTTATAAAGCTCCATGGGCAGTATGTTTTCTTCCAATGATTTTGTTGAGGTGTAGGTGTGGTTTAACACCAAGGATGGTGTTTCCCAAGGGGCAGGGGTCTGTAAAAGCCCCAGGTTAAAATTTAATGTAATAAAATAAAGGCAAAAAAATAATACCATGGTTAAGGGACACTTATTCCAAGATGAATGTTGGGAAAAACATCCTAGTATGTGTTGAGATTCAACAAGATGATGAGCTTAGTGAAAAGTAAGCACCTTCACTAAGTGGGGCCTGCAGGCTATTTTTAGGTGTATGTCTAATTTTAGACATGGTGAGCATATTATATAAGTTGCAGGATGCTATTTGTAGATGGTTAATCAAATGTGAAAAATAGATGAAATTCTATTTTTAGAATATTGGGCGAAGTCTATTTATAGATCATCAATCTAAATATAGATGCATGTCGATTATTATTAGCCCTTAATAATAATCCGACAATAAATATCAACTTATTCTCTTGGAGCACTTTATTTCAGTGAACAGATTTGGAAAATCAGTGGGCTGAAGGAATTACGCAATTCCTAGGGTTATTGATGGCTCATGCATGGAGGACTCAGTTAGAACTGAAGTGGCAAAGTTGTGACAGAGTTGGAAGAGTAGTTATGGGAGTTGTTATTTATTTTAACTCAGTTAAGTGAGTTAAACTCAGTTGAGCTAGTTGTATCTAGTCTAACTAAAAGATACACTAGTGAGAGTTTAGTGAATTAATTATTTAATTAATTCACAAGTAATATCTCATTAAAAATTGAACAAATACAATAGTTAACTACTTGCATGTCAGTTCTAGTGGAGACTCAGTGGAGAGATAGGTGAAAGGGTGAGATGGACTATCTTTTGTGACTATAGTGATGCATTCAATGCATCTGACACACATTGGAGATGCCAATGAGGATTGCGCAGTCAAGGTAAGGCCAATTCAAATTCATTTATAGGTTTCTTTAGCAGGGATTGCATAGTGGAGGCAGGCTGTCAGGAGGCAAGAAATTGGTGCATAGATATGCAAATTTCTACATGATAGTGTGTAATGATTGTTGATTGTACTGAGAGATTGATGTACTAAGCTTTGTATGATATTATTACATGATTCCATTGAAATACATAATATATGATAGTTGGGGTTTTTAGCTTTAAGCTTTCCTGTTAAACAACTGTGTTTATGTGTGATTGATTTTCTTCATGAGTTTTGCAATTGGCGATTTAATTTCCGCAAAGAATTAAGTGGAAGGATTATGTATTTAACATAAGATTAATTTCCTATATCAGGATAATCCATTAATAATATCAGTATTAATAAATTTCTACATGGTATCATAGTAGTGTTAATCACTGGAGATTGCAATTGTGAAGAGGTGTTGAGTTTTGTGCTGGTGGACAATTCGAATTTGCTACAGAATTTTCTTGGTGCGATAGTTGAGTATTCATTGAAATGTCTTTCAATGGGTTGCGATTGGAGTATGCCCTTGAGAGCAGCTCAAATTACATAACTTGGAAGGATAGGATGGAGACGGTGCTTGAAGATAATGGACTGAAGGAGTTCATCGATAGTGATGTTCCTAAGCCTACTTCTAGCGATGTTGCATTATTTGATGCATGGCAAAAGAAGGCAGCGAAGATAAGAAGAATTCTGTTGGAAGGTGTGAAAGACCATATTGTGTCAAGCCTTCACGGGAAATCCACTCCATTTGCAATGTGGAAGGCTTTGACAGATCTTTTCCAAAGCAGCAGCCCCCATGGGAAGTTTGCACTGAAATTTAAGCTCAGAAAAATCAAAATGGGGAAGGGCAACAGTATTCCAAAATATCTCATGAAGTTTGTCCAATGTAGGGATGAGCTGGGGAGTGTGGGAATTACAGTTGTGGATGATGACTTGGTGAGCTTGGCTCACCTTGGGCTTCTGAAGAGTTGGCATAGCTATGAAGACTCTGTTAATGGATGGGAGAAACTGCCAGATTGGGAGCGACTTTGGTCGGATCTTGTGCAGGAGGAGATAAGGTGGAATATCAGGGATGGCTCTTCACCAAAGAATGATGATGAAGAGAATTGCGCTTTGGCTGCCAAAGCAAGGAAAGGGAAGGGGAAGAAATCCCATCCAAAATCTGAGGCTAAAGGCAAGAAGCTGGATTTGTCGAAGGTGAAGTGTTTTCACTGTCACAAACATGGGCATCTCGCCACTAACTGCCCACAAAAAAAGAAGAACAAGAAGGTTGTTGGAGCTGTAGCGAGTGAGCCCTTAGCCTCGAAATTTGAACTTGATTTCTCTTTGATCGCATGCTTGGTTTCAGGCACAATGGGATCAGTGTGGTATCTTGATAGTGGTGCTTCCTTCCATATGAAGGGAGACAAGGAGTTGTTTAGTGACTTGGAGGAGAAGGATCTCCAAATGCATATAGAGATGGGCAACGATGGTAGATATAGTGCAACCGGCATTGGAACCATTACCTTTGAGAGGGATTCAGGTAAACCATTTTTGTTGAAAGATGTTATGCATGTTCCAGGTCTGAATAAGAACTTGGTCTCGTATGCTATGTTGGAGGACAGAGGTTATGAGTTGTTTTCAGCGAGGGAAAAGCTTTCCTGCGACATAAAACAACGGGTCAAACCAAGAGGATAGGGATTCGAGTTAAGAATCTCTACAAGTTGGAGGTAGATGGATACACTGTAATGATGGGCAAAGCAGAAGAAGCAGTGAGCCGAGATGAGGGCGAATTATGGCACAAGAGATTGGGCCATCTTCACCATGGCACCTTGAATATTTTGCAGCAAATTTCTACTGGACTTCCCAAGGGTACTATTGCGCAGTTAGATCAGTGCAAGGGATGTATTATGGGTAAGTTTGTGAAGACCACCTTTCATGAGAAGGAGAACCGTGCTTCGGTGATCCTGGAGAGAATTCACACAGACGTGTGTGGACTTTTCTCGGTTTCTTCAACAAAAAAACACAGGTATTATGTTATTTTTGTTGATGACTATTTTCGTAGATGTTGGATCTTCTTCATGCAGAAGAAGAGTGAAACATTCTCAAAGTTCTGTGAGTTTAAAGAATTTGTGGAGAAGGAGTCGGGGAAGCAAGTGAAGGCTCTGTGGAGCGATGATGGTGGTGAATATATCTCGAATGAATTCAGATACTTCTGTAGCAAATAAGGAATTCAAAGAGAACTCATAGTGCCTCATAACCCACAGTATAATGGGGTCGCGGAGAGGAAGAACAGAACAATCGTGGGTGTTGCACGAGTTATGCTGCATGACCAAGGCCTACCAGTGCACTTCTGGGAAAAAGCATGCAACACTGCGGTTTATGTACAAAACCGTTGTCCTCATAGAGTACTTGGCATGAGTACACCGGAAGAATTTTTTACTGGTACGAAGCATGATATTTCTCATTTGAAGATTTTTGACTCATATGTTTACATTCATGTGACAAAGGATGTCAGGAAGAAGCTGGAGCCGACTGCAGAAGTTGGGATATTTGTGGGGTACACAAAAACACCCCATAATTATCATGTTTATTTTCCAAACAGTCGAATTACTATGGTGCGACGGGATATAAAATTCAATAGGGTGAAAGCCATTAAGTTGTCGCTTGAGAGGGAGCTACACTTGCATGCAGAGGAGAAGCTACTTGCTCCCAAAGATGAGCCTCTAGATGTGGATCAGCCACAGTATGAGATTCATGGAGTGGAGGAGTCCACTCATGCAAAACCAAACATCAAAACTGGCAGAAAGTGTACCACAGAAGCTGAGAGACTGAAGCTTGATGCAGCATAGAATGTAGGAGTCCCTACATCACAGCACAGAAAGAGACAGTCACCCGATCGATTTACTAGATACATGGATCTTATGATCAAGTGTATCGTGACAGAGTCATCTTCTTTTGAAGAAGCAGTGCAGGAGCCCACATGGGTAGATGCCATGGTGGAGGAATATGACTCCTTTTTCAGAAACAGTGCTTGGGAGATTGTTCCAAGGCCGGTGGGTAAATCAGTTGTAGGATCAATATGGATCTACAAGGTAAAGCAAGTTGCTGATGGGAGCATCAAGAAGTATAAGGCAATATTTGTTTCCCGAGGCTTCTCACAGATCGAGGGGATTGATTAGGAAGAAACCTTTGCACCTGTTGCACGGTATTATTCCATAAGGACCATCCTTTCTCTCTCAGTGCAGATGGGTTGGCACATTCATCAGATGGATGTGAAGATTGTGTTCCTTAATGGGATCATTGAGGAAGAGATGTACATTGAGAAGCCTAAAGGATTTGAGATCTTCAGCAGGGAGTCGCATGTGTGTAGACTCAAAAGAGCGTTGTATGGACTGAAGCAAGCACCACGTGCTTGGTACACATGGATCGACAGCTATTTCACCGGACTTGGCTTCACCAAGAGTGAGGCAAATGCAAACCTGTACCAAATTGTGGTGGAGGGTAAGATTTTAATCATTGTTCTTTATGTTGATGATTTATGAGCAGTTGATACACTCATGCAAGGCAGATCTTGCAAAGGAGTTTGAGATGAAGGATTTGGGCCTCCTTCATTATTTCCTTGGATTGGAAATATGGCAGCGAGAAGGTGAACTGTTTGTGTCTCAAGGCAAGTATGCTCAGGAGATACTTGGTAAGTTTCACATGGAGGACTGCAAGCCCGTAGATACTCCTCTTCCAGGAAATTGGATGAAAGAGGATTCCACATCGGCAGAGATAGTGGATGCCACTGTTTATCGACAGTTGGTGGGTTCGCTCATGTATTTAGTTAATACAAGACCGAACATATGCTATGTGGTGAACCAGCTTAGTCAAGTGATGGTTAAGCCTACCAAGCTCTTTTGGAAGGAAAGAAAGCATGTCCTGAGATAGCTCAGGGGCACATCTGAGTATGGCTTATGGTACAGACAAATGGATGATATCTTGTATCATCATATCAGAGATTGTGTGCAGCGGAAGATCATGTTGCTTCAGTACATTCCTACGGAAGATCAGGATGCAGATATTCTGACGAAGGGCGCTCAACAGGAGAAAATTCGAATACCATAGAGGCAGGATCGAGGTGAAGTATAATCCCTATCTTGTTGAGAGGGAGTGTTGAGATTCAACAAGATGATGAGCTTAGTGAAAAGTAAGCACCTTCACTAAGTGGGGCCCGCAGGCTATTTTTAGGTGTATGTCTATTTTTAGACGTGGTGAGCATATTCTATAAGTTGCAGGATGCTATTTGTAGATGGTTGATCAAATGTGAAAAATAGATGAAATTATGTTTTTAGAATATTGGGCGAAGTCTATTTATAGATCGTCAATCTAAATATAGATGCATGTTGATTATTATTAGCCCTTAATAATAATCCGACAATAAATATCAACGTATTCTCTTGGAGCACTTTATTTCAGTGAATAGATTTGGAAAACTAGTGGGCTAAAGGAATTACACAATTCCTAGGGTTATTGGTGGCTCATGCATGGAGGACTCAGTTAGAACTGAAGCGGCAGAGTTGTGACAGAGTTGGAAGAGTAGTTATGGGAGTTGTTATTTAGTTTAACTCAGTTAAGTGAGTTAAACTCAGTTGAGCTAGTTGTATCTAGTCTAATTGAAAAATACACTAGTGAGAGTTTAGTGAATTAATTATTTAATTAATTCACAACTAATAACTCATTAACAATTGAACAAATACAACAGTTAACTACTTGCATGTTAGTTCCAGTGGAGACCCAGTGGAGAGATAGGTGAAAGGGTGAGATGGACTATCTGTTGTGACTATAGTGATGCATTCAATGCATCTGACACACATTGGAGATTCTGATGAGGATTGCGTAGTCAAGGCAAGGGCTATTCGAATTCATTTAGAGGTCTTCTTCAGTAGGGATTGCGTAGTGGAGGCAGGTTGTCAGGAGGCAAGAAATTGGTGCATAGATATGCAAATTTCTGCATGACAGTGTGTAATGATTGTTGATTGTACTGAGAGCTTGATGTACTAAGCTTTGTATGATATTATTACATGATTACATTTACATACATAATATCTGATAGTTGGGGTTTTTAGCTTTAAGCTTTCCCATTAAACAACTGTGTTTATGTGTAATTGATTTTCTTCGTGAGTTTTGCAATTGGCGATTTAATTTCCGCAAAGAATTAAGTAGAAGGATTTTGTATTTAACATAAGATTAATTTGTTAGAGCAGGAGAATTCGGTAATACTATCAGTATTAATAAATTTCTACAATATGGGTGTTCATTTCAGTTATTATAGCTAAGGAAATTGTCAAAGGCATTAAAAAGGAAAAAAAGTATTTTGACACATTTATATATGAAAATAAAGAAAGTTAGGAGAAAAGGAAGGTAAAAGGTCACAGGTTTCATGTGAGGAGGAAAATGAAGGAAACTAATGGGAAATAAAGAAAATATAATCCTCATTAATAAAAAGGCTTCTGAGGATCAGTTGGAAAGATTTTTGATAGCCTTTTTCCAGTTTAACTTTGGAGATCTCTCTTTATTCTCTCTCTCTCACACATACACACTCTTGGACACTTAGAGTTTTGTTGGATAAATTCAACATTGGACCAAGAAAGGGAAAATCAAGCAAAGGAAGGAAAGGAAAGGAAAGGAAAGAAATTATCAAGCAAGGAAGATCATTATCAAGAAGCTTCAACATGAAAACTTGCTGGTAACATATTACATGTGTGATTTCCTAGTTGGTTGGGACATGCATGGATTATGCCTGTTGGTATTTGGTTCTCTTGTTTTTGGTTTAATGGTTTTTTTGGGTTATGACAGTGGCTTTCAGCACTGCCTTGCCTTTTTTCGAATAGCCATGGTGTGATGGAATTGATATCGGTTTTGAGCTTTGGAATTGTCCGATGGTTTTCAAAATCCAGGGTGGAGGTGGGGTCAGGAAATTTCCAAATGCTTAGGAATCCCTTGACTGGTTTTGGTGGGATACACGATAAATCTTAAGGGTGGTGTCTCAGTTTAATGCCTAGTGATCCGATGTGTATTGCGATAAAGCTTGAGAGACAAAGAGACAAACAATTCCTAAAGGATAGTGGTGGATCCGGGAAGCATTCCAAGCTTAGTTCAGTATTGTGATCTCAACATTGGCTTAGGTGTGATCACGGTATGGTGAGGGTGGGGGTTGTTTAACCTATGGGTTCCCTTTATTGTTTTTGGATTGGTTTATGGATGAGATCCCACATTCATGCTTGGAATATGACACAAGGGTGATTGGCTAAAAGATATATTTGGTTCAACCATGTCTATGGTTGGGTGGTACGTGGATGTCCCGAACCTGGTTGGCTCTTGCCTATGTTTAATAAAAGCTAAGTTCTCTTAATTTTATACTTGTTAATATGTGGCTTTAATGGTTGTTATCTCATTTTTTATTTACATGGTTTTATGTTGCTTACAAGCATGGCTATATGACTAGTTCAAGTCATGGTTATTCATGTATTTACTTGTAATTGTAAATATAATGGATGCACGATCTAATTGATTACATAAAAGTTCAAGGGAGAGGGCGGTGATCCTTCTTTTCATGTGTCATAATATTTTTCATTCATTCATTCTCTATCTTGTATCCTAGACCTGTAGATTTCAATGATGCCAAGTGTTTGGCAGGATGTTAGTCCTGCTTGGGGATGGTCAGACCTAGTCCTGGAGTTTTTTTTGGTTCATTAGCCTTGTCATCATGTGTTTAATGTATTTTGGAAGCTACGAGAATTTCTGAGCAGTAACCGAGTTTCTGGGCTTAAAAGTGGCACAAATCCCGGGGACGCAAGCACAGGTTTGGTGGGAAAAGTCCTTGGGCGCATGCATGCTCATGCTGTGGGAGTGTCCAGAGCTTCCTAGATGCACCCTCCTCCATATCAAGGGAGCATCTGAGGGATTTATTCCCTAAAACTCAGTGGGACCCAATGAATGGATAAGTGGATGACTGGGATAACCTCTCGGGTTACTGTAGCAGGTATAGGAATTCTGTATTATGGTTTTCCATCGATTCCACTTCCTTAAAGTCACCAAGGAGGTTGAAACATATCATAGTAACTCTTCATCACATGTTTATCCTAGGTGGTCACTTACTTGGGTATATGTGGGAGGAGGGCATTACAAAATGGTTGATGAATGCATAGGCTAACATGTGTTATTGCAACTAAGTAGAGAGGGTTTGGAGCCATCTTGGTGATTCTTAGATGAATTTTAGAAGTTTATAATCAGATATGCATTCATGACATGTAGCTCACTTGTTTACTATATGTTTGAAGAAATTTCTATGATGGATTAGGCATGTCTAGGTCAAGTTATTGCTTGAGTTCTGAAT
Organism: Pinus albicaulis; assembly: GCA_034641835.2. Classification (NCBI taxonomy): domain Eukaryota; kingdom Viridiplantae; phylum Streptophyta; class Pinopsida; order Pinales; family Pinaceae; genus Pinus; species Pinus albicaulis. Next base: position 1,214,560,174 of record CM076582.1, read on the forward strand.
GGTTATCATTGTTAGCATATTTTCTATGATTCTGAAAAGTTATAGGAAATTTTGGCAGTGGTTTAGAGGCTAGCATGGAAAAGTGGCTTAGATTTTGGAACCACAGGCACATAACTAGAGGATTTAGGTCATAACCGCATGGAAGTTGGGGTCTCATAACTGCACTCTTTCCTTTTTGTGCATGTGGTTGGGGGTTAAGATTTTGAAAAATCAGTTCCAACTCAGGATCTAGTCATCAGAGGTTGTGGATTGACTTCTGGGTGATCTAGTGTTCCATAAGGATGTCTGTGAGTTTTTGGTGTGTCGGCCCCACTTCCATAACTCGAACTTGGAAGTTGGGTCATGTCATAGTGACACTCATCTCATGTTTACCGTGACGAACTTGTGAAATTGGTCAAATGTGGGAGGAGGTGTTATAACAATAATAATGTAAAAAATAAATTATGGAATATTATTATGAAAATATAAAGAAAGTAATGCCATTTCATATATATCTATAAAGTTTATCGTATATGCAAGAATTGAACTTGAGTGGGGAGAATAATAATCATTCCTCCCAACTACCTAAGATAAACTCAATTGATTATTTTTTAAAGTAGTTAATTTTGTCTTATATAATGTAGATATTTCTCCCATTAATTATATATTTTTCAATTATCTCTTCTCAAATTTCCCTATTTAGTAGGTTAAATTTTTTTAATATATACTACATGATTTTTATGCGTCTTCTTATTTTTTCACAACCCTAAACCCTAACTTACTTTTGACAATATGTCATTATTGATTTTTAGTTTTATGGTCATGATAGGTTGAACAACTCCATATCAATTTCACATATAATTTTTCTACATAATCTTTCACAGTTACTTGTATAATTACGATTTGAAGTGTGGTTGGCTTAATAATAATATTGGCCATAAATTTCCTTGACTAGCAACATTTATTTTTAATTTATTTCTTATCCAAAAGAATGGTTTGACACGATAAAGAGTTTATCTATTATGTATTGAATTGTTGCAACCTAAGAACTTTTTTCCTTAAGCTCTACATTAATATTTGCACAAATAACTTGACTTAGATTAATGGTCTAATTGGCACATGCCTTCTTTAAGTATTTTATTGATCACATATTTAGGCTCCTTCATTTCAACTTTTGATCGTGTTTGTTTCCTTGGGGGTTCATACTCAACACTGTTACCGACGAAATAGGTACCCTGACCTCAAAACGGGAACTCTAGCCCAAAAAGTCTGAAAAAACATGAAAAAACACCCCAAAAACAAAAAGTGTGTCTTCCAGAACGCACTTGGTTTTTTTTGAAGGTCAAATTTCAACATTTTATACAATTATGCTAAAAACAAAATTGTTTGTTGAAAAAAGGATTGAAAAAACACCCTCAAAACAAAACCAATTGATGCTGGAATAACAAAAAAAAAAATTGTGTCATAATTTTGACACTTGTAACAATGGAATTAAAGACAACATATTAGGACAATTTTTAAAATCGTAAATTTCTAACATTTTTGATAGATAATGTTAAAGATAAACAAATACATGTCTGAAGGGCTTATCATTTCGATCAATTTTCATCCATGTTGTTAAACATAAAATATCTTGAATCTAAACAACCCCAAAATTGTAATTATTGTCAACCATAACATTAAAGATAAAATTTGGTAGCGCATAAAAACCTTAATGACAGGTCTAAAGTTTTTCAATCTTAAGTTTTCAACATACTTGAACAATGAAATTATGGAGAAATTATAAGACTTAAACAATTTAAAAAAATGAACAAGTAAATGAAAAAATTATCATTGAACAGAAACAAGTAAGAGTAATTTTAATTTTAAAGGATAAAAACTTATCTTTTTTCAAATCTTAGCATAAGACAAATTTAAATCTAATTTTAACCAAAACCTAAAAATCAAGCATCAAAACAAAGTGTTCCCTTTCAATGACGCATATAATTATTAAAAATTTTAAAAGTATCTTATCCCAAATGGTAACAATACATAATATCATGGTAATATCACTGCATTATCTAAAAATTCAACATTAGTTTCTATTTTCTATTTTACTTATAATTAAAATATCAACATTGGTACATTGAATATAACATAAATTATTTTTGTAATTCATTGTTGCATTGTCGATATTCTAAAGAGATGAATTCTTCATAATTAAAACATATAATCCAACAAACATAGAAATGTCTCATAACTTCATGAAAAATGAGATGCAAGTCAAAATTTTTATTTCAAGTTACCATGCAAACATCAATTACATAAAAGTGTCTTAGATAGTTATTCAAAATCAACCATAGGTTCCGACACACCAGTATAACCTACAACTTCAGATGAATGGCTCGATGCAGATGAAGATGATCCATATTCTTCTCTTTCATCAACTAGTGCTTCATCTAAGTCAACATGCATGCCCACCATTTCAGAGTTCAAAAGACTTGTAGATCTACGTCTACATTATGTAGAGTCCCATCTCAGCAGTAATTGTTCTAGTAGCAATTTCTTCAAAATATTTATGGTCTACAACCGAAGAGCTCCTCTCTTTGTCAAATTGAAGTCATACACAAGTATGTCAACATCCTCCAATTTTATGACATCTGTGCGGCGACGAATTATATTTGTGCCCTTTCTTTTTCTCTTTCTGCCAATTCTTTTTTCCACTACCATCTCTGGCTTGTACACGCCATTGAAATGGTGGGTACTTGTGGCATACCAATGTACATCAACAGCTGTAATCTCTTCATTTTCATTAATGACCTTTATAACCTTGGAAATCCAGAATAGATAGCCAAGTGGATCTTCATCTGCTAACACTGCTGTCATGCAACCCTCCTTAAGATCTTGCACAGAACCCCTGTAAAGGTCTTCCATGGCTTCACGTTGTGCATGTGATCTTCTAGAACCAATATAGATTTATCTTTCCTCTACCTATGGGGAATTAATAATAGCTTGAGGCTGTTGTTGTTTAACATTGTGTGTTTCCTGATGTTCATGTTCATTTGACATATTTTGTGGAAAAAAAAAAAGAAGTCTTCAAAAGCATATCCTCATTTATTGATCTTGAAATCATATCACTTTGATTACTGAAAAAAGGCTCCCACCAAACTGAATCAACAACATCGAAGTACTCATATGTATCTCTAATACATATTTTAATTTCCTCTAGACATTCAGAATAATTTATGTCTCTCTTCTGCCTTCATGCATTATGGAGTTCAGCAACTGACTTTAATAACAATATCTTTGATGAAAATATTGGACGCTCTAGAATGAACTTCAAAAATGCTAAACCTGATGATGGTCCCCATTCTTCAACAGTTGAATACTTCTTGCCCCATATAAGTGTTATCCCATCAATTTTTTTGACACGAAATTGATTCTGGAAGCTAATTTCGTTAAGTTGTTCAATGCATTTCTCCTCACCATGCGATCCAAAAATAAACCTTCGCATGTCAATAGTTTCTTCCAACACATGAAAAACAGGCTCTGGAATGTACGATTTCTTAATACATTCAATTAATGATGGCAGGCTCCCAACACCTTTCCTCCTCAATGTTAGTGAAAAACGACTGAACATTTGATCAATATGATCATGAGTATGCCCAACAAGAAGGAAACCAACCTTTATCTTTTTTAAAATCCCCAATTCAACGAGCATGTTTAGATACCCAAAAAGAACTTGATTTTTGTTCTCACGACTTGTGTTGTCTAATTGTAAATACAAAAATTCAAGAAGAATCCCAGACCAATAAGTAACGACATTATGGATTATAGTTATGGTCAAATTTGCATCATTGTGAATATTTTGAGTTGCGAAGAAAACTCTTGGAAACATCTTCTCATTAAATACCATACAACCAACCAAGTGAAACTAAATGAAATTTTCCTCCTGTAATTTTTTTGGCGTGCGGACAAAATGTGGAAGAAGTGTTTTCTTTTGGTCCATACCATCAATTATCAATCTCAGATATTTATTTGGATGATCATAACACTTCTTTTGATGTTTATACAACTTTTGCCTTTCACTTGTTTGCTGATTGCGATGGTCTTGAAGTTCTTTGACAACGGAATCTGTACATAAAATAAAAGAAATATATGAATAAATATATTTTCATAGTTGATAAGTATCAAATTTTAAAAAACAATGTTTTGGACGCATACCTCTTTCTGCCCCTTGACATTTATCTCTTTTTGCTTTAAGAGAAGCACATGTGCTGCAAATCCCCATCCTTGTCTTCTTAGGAATACGAACACTGTTGAATTCAGTTTTCCATATCCTTGTAAAATAAGAATATGTAATAAAATTACCATTTCCTTCAACAGCTTCTGCATAATCTTTGTATAACATGAATATTTCTCGTCTCGAGAAATTATCTAGAATATGTATTGTGTCTTTATTTGGCATACACTCTCCATGATTTGAAAAGAAGTCTTTCATCCATGTCTTAGCAGTATTTGCAAACGGCCCCACCTCTTGTTTATAACATGCTTCTAAATAATATGTGGGATCCCTTTCCAATCTATCCTGGATTCTTGACAAACAACAATTACCAATTGAATGCAACATTTTGAACGCCTTTCTGCAAAGCAGTACATTCCCAATATGATAATCATAACCTGCTAGTGTAGATTGCATGCAACCCACTAAATATGAATTTTGCATGCTTTTATTCATGGAAATATATGTTTTCCTTTCCTCCAAAACAAAGTTGAAATCCATATTTTTCAGGCAATCCCTTCGAAAACATTCACTTGAAATCAAATGAACGACAGAACTTCTTTTTGTGAGATATTTTTTCCTCGCCCTTGTATAACTGGAATACTTTGGATTGATATGAAAAGGTCTACTCCTACTCCTAGTTGCAATATTTGCTTGCAACGGCTTCATCATTCCATCATCCTTTGTAAAATTAGTTTCATCACCATTAGGAGGAATATTATCCCCACTATCATCATCCTCAACATAGTTAAGAAATTCATCAACATCATTGCCTGAAAATTTTTCTTTACCATCATCAGTTGAAGAAAAAATTTCACAAGATTCATCGGCACTTTTTTAACCCCCACTCAAAAGAAATTCTTCACCATCTTGACCCATGCTTTCAAATTCTTCCCTGGGAGGTTTCAATTCTTCATCACCATGAGTGTCTTTGAAATGGTCACTTGGAGAAAATGCAATATTCAGATCTGTGCCTCTAAAATTATCATTTGCAAGAAACTCTTCATCCTCCCCTTCCTCAGTGGTGCTCTCATAATCCTTGGGATTAGGCATAAGTGGAAGCTTTGAATTTTTATTCACTAGAATTTCTTCATCCCGCCCCTCCCCTTCCTCACTGATGCTCTCATAATCCTTAGGATTAGGAATAAGTGAATGCCTTGAATCTATATTTATTGGAAATTCTTCATCCCCCCCTTCATCAGTGGTTAAATTATAATCGTTTTGATTAGGATGAAGTGAAAATTTTAGCTTTGGAAATTCATCCCCGTCTTCATCAGTGGTGCTAGCATAATCCTTAGGATTAGGACGAAGTGGATATTTTGACGCTGCAAATTCTTCATTCCCTTCTTCCTCAGTGGTGCTGACATAATCCTTAGGATTAGGACGAAGTGCATATTTTGACTCTACAAATTCTTCATTCCCCTCTTCATCTGTGGTGCTGACATAATCCTTAGGATTAAGATGAAGTGGAAATTTTGACTCTGGAATTTTTTCGTCCCCCTCTTCATCAGTGGTGCTTCATAATCCTTAGGATTAGGACGGAGTGGAAATTTTGACGCTGTAAATTTTTCATTTCCCTCTTCATCAGTGGTGCTGGCATAATCCTTAGGATTGGGACGAAGTGGATGTTTTGACTCTGAAACATTATCATTCCCCTCTTCATCAGTGGTGCTCGCATAATCCTTATGATTAGGACGAATTTGATATTTTGACTCTGGAAATTTTACATCCCCCTTTTCATCAGTGGTGCTAGCATACTCCTAAGGATTAAGACAAAGTGGATATTTTGACTCTACATATTCTTCATTTCCCTCTTCATTTGTTGTTCTCGCATAATCCTTAGGATTAAGCTGAAGTGGATATTCTTCATCTCCCTCTTCATCAATGGTGTCCTCATAATCCTTGGGATTAGGACGAAGTGAAACTTTTGACTCTGGAAATTCTTCATTATGCCCTTCATCATTGTTGCTTTCATAATCCTTAGGATTAAGAGTAAGTGGTATAACTGGCGCTCAATTTACAGAAATTTCATTTTGTTGCGCCTCATCAATTTTGTTCTCATCATCTTTAGGATTACGACCAAGTCGATTTTTTGACTCTCTATTCATCGTGAACGAACTCCCATTATATTCATCACTCTGAATAGAGTTGTTGCATGACGAAGATGTTGATGTTGTACAAAGAAAAACTTCGCTATCAGAAGAAACCATGGCTTTCAACAAGAATAGGTTGAATGATACAAATTCCTCTCCCACTTACAATATATAGCTTAAAGACTAAAAATTTCCCTCCAAATTTTCCCTCCAAAAAAATTCGCGAAAAAATCTCCCTCCAAAATTCCCCCCCAAAAAATTTCACGAAAAACTTTCCCTCCAAAATTTTCATTTCAAATATTTGATACAAATATTAGTCAGAAAATGTATTTAACATTTTTTTAATAAACTGTTTGTGTTGAAATATTTTACCGATATTTATATTCAAAATATCCACAAAATATTTCTATCATGGATGCCTTCCAAACTAAAATAATGTTTTTATTTCAATGATTTAACATTGACTAGATGTAAGTATTAACTATAATATTACTATAATACCTACATGCAAATATTAACTAATTTAACTATAATAACTACATGTAAATATTTTAAATTTTAAATTTTAAACTTACGTTATATTCATCTAAAATATATTTCAAAATTTATTAATAAATTGTTGGTCTTCAAATATTTCACCATACTTTCTATTCAAAATATCCACAAAATATTCCTTTCATGCATGTCTTCGAAACTAAAATAATTTTCTTATTTGAATGGTTTAAGATTGACTACATGTAAATATTTACAAAAAAAACAACTAAATATTAACTATTTAAACTATAATATTAACTATAATTAACTACATGTAAATATTTTAGATTTTAAAATTTAATCCCATGATTTTAAACATTGATTACATGTAAATATTAACTATGATAACTAAATGCAAATATTAACTATTTTATCTATAATATTAACTATAATTAACTACATGTAAGTATTTCATATTTTAATTTTTAATCTGAGATTATATTTGAATTATTCAACATTCAATACATGTAAATATTAAATAAAATATTAACTATGATAACTACATGCAAATAATAAATATTTTAACTATAGTATGAACTATAATAAACTAAATGTAAATATTTTAAATTTGAAATTTTAATCCCACATTCGTTAAACAGTAAACCAATCAGACAATATTCGCTATATAATAGAAATGATTGTTTCTATTCATCACATCACATCAAGTTTTATGGTATTTCTTAGAGCAAATTTCTGGAGATGTTGCGTTGGCATTGGTAACTTCGAGGAGGCATTCCATTGGCATTGGAGGCGTTGTGTTGCTATTGGTAATTTTGTGGAGGTGTTGCATTGGCATTGGTAACTTCGTGAAAGCATTGCATTGGCATTGGAGGCATTGTGTTGCTATTCGTAATTTTGTGGAGGCGTTGTGTTGGCATTGGTGACAGCAGCTTTTTGCATTTCAAAGGTTAGTTTTCCTTCTTTTCTGTCAATTTAAAGAAGATTGTGGGAAAATCTGTTTTTCTATAGTTTTTGTATCCAAAAACTATTTTTTTAAGGTTTTTAGGTTCAAAAACCTTAATTTTTTAATATTTTTTTAGCGAAGAAAATGCAAAAAGAACTAATTTTTTTAGGGTTTTAAGGACAAAAAATTAGAATTTTTTTTCTTTTTTAAGACTTATAGGTTCATCTAGACAGAAAAATCCATAAAACGACCATGCACATAAAAAAAAATAGTAATATTATAACATTTTTTATTTGTTTTTTTTATCATAAATATATTAGTGATTTCATTATTTAAAATGTTTTTATTTTTTTTAGAATTTTTTGATTTTATATTCTATTTTAATTTATTTTTTTAATTTTAAATCTTAGTTTTATTCTTTTTAATTTTAAATCTTCAATTTTTTTTTTCTTTATTGTTTTGTTATATATCATTTTTTTTTTCTTTATTCTTTTTTTTTTTAAATTTTATTGTATTGTTATATAGTTTTTTTTTTTTTTTAATTTATTGTATTGTTATATTAAAACAAATGTTTTTATTTATTTATTATATTGTATTGTTTTTTTCTTTTAATTATATAAGGTTTAAAAACAAAACATAATTGTTATTTAATAATTTTTTTTTTAAATATTTGTTATATTTTGATATTTTTAACATTTTTTTTAATTAAATAATGTTTTAATAATTATTTATTAATTATATTATATAAAAAGAAAAATTTTAAAAACAAAATTAAAATAAAATAAAATAAAATAAACAAAAATATTTAAAAAAAATCATGGGGTTGTCGTAGACCATGCCCGCGGGGAGCCGGAGGCAGGCTGGACCACCCCCGCAGACTGCGCCCGAGAATCGGTCCCCTGCCCAGCGGGGGCCCTGAGGTCGGTTGGGCCGCCCCCGTGGCGCCACCCGGCCGGCCTCCGGCGCCCCGCAGGCACGGTCTACGACAGCCCCATGATTTTTTTTTTAATTTTTTTTATTTTTAATAAAACTTTTTTAAATTCTAGATTTTTCTCTTTTAATTTGTATTTAAAAATAAAAATAAAATAATAATTTGTTTTAATAAAACCATTAAAATTTAGTAAAAACATTGTTATATAATAATTGTTAAAAATATCAAAATATGAGAAATATATATATATATATATATATATATATGTATGTTTTGTTTTAAACATTATATAATTAAAGAAAAAAACAATACAATATAATAATAAAATAAAATAAAATAAAACATTTGTTTTAATATAACAATATAATAAATTAATTAAAAAAAAAAAAAAAAACTATATAACAATACAATTATATATATATATAACATTTGTTTTTAACATTTAAATATTTTTTTTTTTTAAATTTAAGCATTAAAACAACATTATAAAAAATTAAAATTTTTCTTTTATTTTGTTTAATTGCTTTTATTTTATTTTGTTTATTTTTATTTAATTACTATATCATGTGAAATAGAAATTTGTAATTTTCAAATATATTTAAAGATTATATAAATTTATAAACTTTTATATTAATTTTTTATAATTTAGTTTATAATTTTTTATTTAATTGCTATGTAAAGTAAAATAAATTTTTCTTATATTTTATTTTGTTTATTTTTATTCAATTGCTATGTAATGTAAAATTAAATTTTAAAATTTTAAAATATATTAAAATATTATAAGTTTTTTTAATAAAATCATTGTCTTAAAAAAAAAAAATTAATTTTAACATTTGTTATAAATAGTTAGTAATTTTTTTGTTTTTTTTTTTAATATTAAACAAAATCTGAAGTTTGAAAATAATAGTTTATTTTTTAAAAATTGTTTTATACAATTTAAACACATTTTTAAATTTTTTATAAAATGTATTCAAAACATATTATATAGATATATATACATATGATTTATAATATTTTGTTTTTAAATGAAAATTTTTATAGTTAATTTTACTGCTTTAATTTCAAGCTATTTAGTTTTAGAAATAAATTTTGTTTATTAAATTTATTTTATCCACATTATTTTTCCATAAACTAATATATATATATTATCAGGAAAATGGCATCAAAAAAGATTTATGTGAATGTTTCTGCACATAGGGCAGCAGCTCCCAAATCTACAGTTGTAGCTCGACGCACTATGGATACAACTCCCAAATCTAAAGTTGCAGCTGGACGCACTATGGACACTGTTGGACGCAATAAGGACATTGTTGCACACACTAATAAAAGTCAAGAAAGTGGGGCACCAAGTTCATTAAAGCTTATTTCTGATTGGAAGAATGCCGAGGAAATAGATAAAACTGATTTCTCATGGTATCTTGAAGACAGTGAAACGGAGGCTGATATACACATCTATCTGATTTGTGGTATGATTGACTTAAATGAACCATATGATGTGATGGGCAGAGTAGGAGACATATGTATGGTCCCGAATACAAACACTATTTATGTTCTTGCAAGGAAGGCTCAGAAACGTGAGAAGGTTAGATATCGTCTATCAATCGTCAAGTATGACACAGATGAAATATCTTCAAAATTTTTTGAAGAAATATCAAGAAACATTGCAAATAACATTGTAAGTATGCTTATTTTTATTTCCTCTATGCATTATTGTAAGAATGATTCAATTTTTTATAAATTATTGATCATTGACATGTTTTATTTTGTTTCATAGGATTTAGTTTCGAGTCTTTCAAACATGTTTGAAGGTATTTATATGTTGGTGCCAAATGTTATGGATGTGATCAACACTTTCCACAAAGACAAAGCAGAGGAAAGGAGATTGAAGCAAAGAGCAATAGCTCGTGACACTGCAACAGTAAAAAGAGGGGATCAACCAAGAGTCACTAAGGTGGGTCATTCTAGTAAACTTAAACATGTTTCTTTTGAAGGTGTCGAACATGAAACAGAAAATTATGATAGAATTAATGAGGAGGAGATTAGAACTGTTGTGAAAAAGGAGAAAACGAATCCAAAAAGAAAAATCGCCAAAGATGTCTCTCTTTTACCTCATGAAGGAGAGCTTGTTTATAAAAAAACTGATATGTTATCCAATAAGACTAGGAAATCAAATATTGGTGAACCTGTAAAGGTCGTGAGCAGCAGTGAAGAACAAATTGAAAGCTCTTACGGAAGCAGAGAAATCATAGCACTAGGTGCTGAGTTAGAGGATGGCATTATTAAAACAAAACAAAATGCTATTCGACAAGATTTGAGGAAGAATAAATTAATTCTTGGTGGCCAAACATTTGAGCTTAATGTTAACCAATTTTATGGCCCAGATGAAGGACAATCTCAATATCAAATTAGAAAGGCCCATCACCTACATGTACATAATCTGAAAACATTGTTCAGGTTCAATCCATATGCGCATGTGGTGGATTATGTGGTTCTTGTCAATCCATATCAGGTTCCCAACAAACAAGCATTTGACAAGACAAAATGTTTTGATTATAAATATTATGTAATTGGAGGGAACCATTCAATAGAGGCTAAGAGACAATTGATTGCAGAATATCTCAATAACTATCTTTTTCAAACAATGAAATGCATCATTTACGCTGGCTTAACAGAAATAGAATCAAAGTTATTGGCATGGGATCATAATGCAGGTAATGAGTACATAATGAAAATCACTTTCATCCAAAGGGTCAGAGTTATTCATAATGAATTCATAGAAAAATGTGGTGGGGATAAGACACAAGTTAGTGTATCATTTCGAAAGGAATGTTTAATGGAAACAGGTTATCAAATTGATGAAAAAAAAGCAAAAGATGGAAAATTGAATACCAATTTCTTCAGAGGCACAGATAACATTTTTCAGTTGGCATTTAGAACTGGGGAGGTATGGGATTTGATTGATGAGATTTTTGATCGGTGGGAGAATATTTCCATAAAAAATCAGAAGGTTAGAAAGAGTAAACTCATAATATGTACCAACAGTAAGGGGGGTCCTGAAATGAAGCAGCTTCCAGAGGATATGACTATCACACCTTGGAGAACAATGCAAGGTGTGAAGGATGATAAATTATTCAAATCAGTATTAGCCCGTGTGAATTCGGGTGAATTATCAATGGAAGAAATGTGTGCAGAATTTCAAAAGTAAGTTTCTTGAATTATTTCTTATTTTTCTTTCATTATAATTTTCTTTTAAATAAAACATAATGATGTTGGTAGAATTTTTTATACATGTCAGTATATTAACGCTTTTAACTTGATTTATTCAATCAGAAAATTTTTATGAAAATCCAAGAACACATGGTTAAAATTTTGAATGAAGACAGTTGGGATGATGTTGTACACAACTAGCCAGAAGCAATTTCTATATCAACACTAAAAGAGTTTTATATTGCATTCAATAAGGTATGTTGATTTATAAATTCATTTTATTCATATTTAAACTATTCTTATTTTATTACTTATATATATATATATATATATATATATATATATGTCATTAAAGATGTCAAAGAAGGATGGAAATGGAGTACTAGATACTTTCAAAGGCTTTATTGAAAAAATGAAGATGGAGAACATGAGAAGGACGCGTCTTATGAATGTTGAACTTGATCCTACTCTTAATCATTACATTTGGAATGGGCTCGACAGTGTCCAATATCAAATAATACAAGGTGACTGTGAAGACATTGCATCACTAATACCTAAAAGGGAATATGGCCTAGTTATTGCAGATATTCCTCATGGTTTCAATTTCCCATACATTGAATATGATAGAGAACCATATACTTATCAAGCTTTTAGTAAAGTGGTTACGGGTTTTCAAGAAGTGACAACATCACCACTTTGGCGATTTGTGACATTTCATTCATACACACAGTTTCCAATGTTATTAACAAGCTTCAAGGGTAAAGAAAACTCAAGGATGCAACTTACATGGTAAGACTTTGAAATTGTATGTTTGATTCCTCCTAAATTTTTTTATTCATGTAAAATTTAATTGAACTTTTACTATGTTATGTTACAGACAAAAGTCAAATATTGTTTCTTCCGAAGATTAGCCTATTATAAATGATTGTGAGTTCATCCATGTTGAATGTTGGACAAAAGACGATAGCTATAAGCATATTATTATGAATCGAGTAGATGGGAGGAGTCATAGTCAAGTATTGGTTTATGATGCAGTTGTAAGAAAACTAACATATGAGGATAAAGATACAAAAGGAGATATAGTTAACATTTATCAAAAACCACAAGCATTGATTAACTATCTTATAGATCTATGTTCAAATGAAGGAGAATGGGTTTTGGATTTATTCTCAGGTTCATGTAAGTTTTATTATACAAATTTAAATTTAAATATTGTCTTTTTTACTTTTTATGTCTCCATACTAATTTTCTTACTTATTTTTTTTGTGCTTGATGATTAGGTACAACACTAGCATGTTGCCTACTAAAAGGAAGAAATTGCATTGCCATTAAGAAAGACCCAGTTCAATGCAAATTTATTCAACAAAGAATTAACGCTCTTAAATTCCTTCCAGATGCGAAGCAAGAAGTTGGTTTGAGGAAAGGAGATTTTAATGAATCACGTGTGGCAAAAAAGCAAAGGAACCTCAACCACCATTATATGGAATGATTGGAAATGGACACTTTGGAAGATTTGTTGATATGAAAGATCCATTAGAAGACGACAATGATCAAAATGAAGAAGAAAATGTTGCGGAAGAAGCCATCAATGTTGTTCTAGATGATGTTGAAGATGTATTAGTTGATATTGTTGATGATGTTTAAGTTATGCTTGCAAACAAAGCTTATTTTTTAGAACTATTAATCAGTTTTACTTGTAATGTTTAGACTTTGATATTTTATGAGAACAACCCATTTTTTTGCAAAAAACATGTGATTGCTATTATTTTTTGACATAAAATTCAATTAAAATGTTATTTTCTTAAGTTTTTTTGTTAAGATTCTCCCAAAAAATTAGTTTATTTAACATTTTTTTTCCAACAAAAAGTTTGTAAAATTTTATTTTTTGCATTGTATTATATTGAAAAATTGTATTTTTTTGTCATATGGTTCAAAATATTGGTTTTTTAGCAACAATTTTTTGATGTGCATTGAAAAATTATTTAACAATACATAAACATGTAGAAAATATAAACTTTAGAATATTGACCCTTTTTCCATCTTTTATGTATGTGAAAAAGTGAAGATATCATTACAAGTTTTTATTTTAAAAAAAAATAAAAAAAAAAAAAAAAAAAAATTAAAATAAAATAAAATAAAATAAAATATATATATATATATATATTTTTAAAACACAAGTAATAAATGCACTTAAAAATAAACATCTCACAGAAGAAGAAGACATTAGAAAATCTATAGTGTCAAAATCAATCCTATAAAAAACGTTGGTGATGATACACCACCACTATTCAAAATCGACATAAAAAACATCACATAAAATAATAATAATAATAATAACAAAAACAAAAAAAACTTAAGTGCCAAAAACATGCTCAAATTTTTTTTTCTTGATTCTGCATCGCCACTTTTTCAAAATCAAGTGTTTTTCTTGATACTTCAAAAAGTAGGTAACAATGAGGTTACCTATTTCATCGGTAAAAGTGTTACTCTTTGATGTAACATTTCCACATTCATCCACCTTAATTGTAAATCATGTTTTATCACCCATCTTTTTCTTCCAATGTCTATTCTCCTTTCTTTGGGATTCCTATCTCTGTATTGCCTTGGACATTCTCCTTTTTAGAAAAACCTATTTTTCTTTGGATTTACTAGTAATTGTTAGTAATATTGAATTCAGTGAATCCGTTGCTTTGATTGGTAAGGTTGCATCATTTTCTTGTGTCATGCTACTTCTCTTTGATTTATTAGGTATATTCTTGCTTATATTGTTGCTTTTCCCATCGAGCTTCTGCTTACCTTTGATACTTTGGGATCTACTTTTCCCATGTTGTGAGCTTCTTTTTCCTTGCCAATCTTATTTTCATACTTATTTTTCATTCTTCCTTCCTCATCTTCATGGTCGAATGTTTTTTTTCACTTTGCGAGGTCCTCTCCATCATCGTAATTGTCATTAAGAATCTCCTACACTTTGTATTATTCTTGGAATCATTATCTTTATAATCATTGACGATAAAGGATTAGATCATGGCGTTTAGAATACTTCTTAACCACATGGGATTCTTTGTGAATGCAACTATATTAGTGTAGATCTATCTTAACTCTAATTATATTAAGCATTGAAAGAGATAAAATAGATATTGAGATTTAAATGTTGTGATACTTAAAAGATCCTAACTTATGCTATATATATGTTGATGTGTGCACACATAAATACACATGCATGCACACACACACATACACATATATAATTCCAAGCAAAACCTCATGAGGAAAATAAAAAAATGCTTCCACACACGCACACACACACATATATATATTCAAGAAAAACCTCATGAGGAAAATCAAGAGGTGCTTCCTCACATTAATAGATGACATCTCTAGTAAACCATTAAGCATAAACTATTCCATTTAAGCTAGGAAAACTTGAATATAGTATTTACTAGCACAAGATTAGTGAAATTCATAGCAACATTGGTGACAACCAATTGAGTTGATCCCTTGGGATAAAATATTTGGAAACATCTTATCCCACCCTTATGCAATTAAGCTAGAATGAGATTGCGAGTACATTGTGAAAACCAATCAACTCATAATAGATAACAATGTCAAAAATAAATTTTGAAATTGAGTAAAAGGAATAACTTTTCCTCTTAAACACCTCAAATACACTCAATTGACATACAAACACACACATGAAATTATGCTTAATATTATTTTCATAATTTTCATAATTTTCATATATATATATTATATATTTAGCTTTATATATATATATATATATAATTTTAAAAAAAAATTATTATATTAACTTATGGTGCACACTATTAAAGTTAAGAAAATTACTTTAAATATACTTTCCTAATTTATCTCTAAAATACCATTACTTATATTTTAAAATTCACTTAAATAACATAAACCTATAAACCCTTTACTTGTATTTTAAAATGCATTTAAATAATATAAACATATAAACTTTTTTTTATTTAATGCAATTATTCTAATTATATAAATATATAAATCCTATTAACGAAGTAGGATTTTTAATCAAAACTTTACTTGTATTTTAAAATGCATTTAAATAATATAAACCTATAAACTTTTTTTTATTAGATGCAATTACTCTCTCTTATATAAATATATAAATCCTATTTACCAAGTAGGATTTTTAATCAAAACTTTGAAGCAACAAGTAATTATATAAAAACCATTTTAAAAATTTGTAATTTGTGTAGAGTAAAAACTTCAAAATACTTGGACTTGAGTGTTCCTTCTAACCATCCAAACTAAACCAACAATCAACAAACTTATAATTAAATCTATCAAATTTAAACCTAAATACTTTATAACTAATTAGTCATATCAAAATTAAACTAAACCAACAATCAACAAACTTATAATTAAATCTATCAAATTTAAACCTAAATACTTTATAACTAATTAGTCATATCAAAATTAAACCTAACTACTTTTCAAGCTAATGAAAAATATTCCCCGATCATATGAGCATGGAGTTTGATCATATCTCTAGGTTTGGATTAAAAAAACTTAAAATAAAGAAAACGACTGCAATCAATTAAAAAAATGTCCCCACCCTAATTGAAAAAGCGGTAGATGTTGCAATTTCCCGCCATTTTATGATTTCATTAGCGCCAAATTACTCTCGATCGGCTTTCATTTCCCTCTCAGATTCTCAATTCCTACGTTTCACCATCAGTATTGGTTTTTGGCTCTGTGAATCAACAGTATGCCGCCCGCTACAGACAAATTCTCCACACTACCAGATGCCATCCTCTGCTTCATCCTTTCTAAAATCCCGGTTAAAGAGGCCATCAGATCTTCCCTTTTGTCAAAGAGATGGAGATTTCTGTATACACAAATGCCCCAACTCATTCTCTCTCCACATCTTCTTTTGGACCCTCTGCATGCAGATCCTCTGTCCATTGCAACGGTGGAGAATATCATCTCCAAAATTCTGCTCTTGCATTCCTCTGATCTAGAAGTCTTTTACCTATCCATCGACGTTTACCCTTCTGCGCGTATTTGCAATATTGATACCCAATGGCGGTTTACACGAGACAGTGTATACAAATGGGTGCGGTGCGCAGCATGGAGAAACGTTCAACACCTCACTCTCTGTGATTCCCCAGAGAGGAAAATCCCGCCTCCTGCCCTTTTCTCCTGCACTCGTCTCATTACACTCACACTCTACAACTACATTCTCTCCGGCCTTCCAACCCATTTCTCTGGATTCAACCATCTCACCACTTGCAACTTCAATTATGTGGAACTGACAGACCACTCTTTATCTCACTTTGTTTCACATTGCCCTCTTCTTCAAAATCTCAGCTTATATAACTGCGTTGGTCTGCAGCATCCTACCATCTCGGCTCCCAACATTACAGATTTAGAAGTGGATAATGGTGTGGAGGCTTTAACAGTGAACTGCCCAAAGCTTAATACCCTGCATGCATGGTTGATAAAGGATTTGAGGGTGAATGGGATACTGTTTCATGAGATTTCGTGTTCTATTTGGGAACTCAAAATGCAGGGTGGAAGTAATTTGATTGAATTGCAGTTGGAATATCCTCCTGAGGCATACAATTTCTCAGCGGAGAGATTTATTGACATAGTAGGGAGCTTCAAGTTATTGAAGCTGCTGGTCGTTTATGCTGGGCCTTTGCTTAAAAGTGAAAAAGAGATGGATATTTCTCTTCTCAATGTGTTCGAGAGGCTTCCTCATCTTGAGGAACTATACATGGGTGACAACTTTCTCTCGGTAAGAACAAAATCTCTACTTAACTTTGATGTGTTCAGTGCAATAAATGTTTCCATGGTTGTGTGTTTGAATTTGCTTCCCATAGGTGTCAGGGTATCTATATTGTGCAAAACATGTTAGACCAGGAATGAGAGAAATGAATTGTTGAATTTTCTCCATGATTATGAAATACTAGAATCTGCAATCAATTACTCAAAAAAAATTCATGATACCTTAGCTTACTCAAAAAAATGCCCACTGTAGATGTAGATATGCACATGCTGTAAAATTCTTCATTGGTATTGTTATTTCCCATACGTATGCCTTTTACCACTGTAGATGTAGATATGCACATGCTGTAAAATTCTTCATTGGTATTGTTATTTCCCATACGTATGCCTTTTACGTTGTAAATGAAGGCAGAGATGGCTGATTATGATTTTGGAATGCAATGCAGGAGCTAGCAAACTATGCTATACCTTTGTCTCTAAACTCCCCACTCTCTAATCTCCGTAAGATACGTGTCGACATATATCTAGATGGAACCAGTGACAGGGAAATATGTGTATTAGGTTGCCTTCTTCAGAGCACCCCTGCTCTACAGGTGATGGAATTTCAATTAACTGATGATGCGGATTCTGAAAGTCCAATGTATACATGGTTTTTAGAAAACGTGCTATATTTGAATAGAGCTTCCAAGCAAGCAAGGATATTAAAATCATATTAAAATCATTGAACCTGTGACTAGTAAAAGGTCTTTCCTTTTCCTTTCTTTGTGTTCTTAACAGAAGGGATGGCCAATGAGATTTTGGAGAATGTCAGCAACAATACAATTTAATATATTTTTTTATTAATCACTTTATCCAGTTAAAGGGAGTTCATGGAGGTTGGAAAGGGCTTAGTTTATGACAGAGAAATTAAATGTTATAATTGCATCAGTTCTGGCATTATTGAATCAATCCGGCCGGCCGGCCAGTTCAAGCCAGTAAGCAAGAATTGCAAAGGTTTCATTATTTTCTCTTTTATAATAAACTGCATTATTAGTTATTTAGGAATCGACCTGGTGATACAGAGAAAGGGATAATTTCTGAGCCTTCATAATAATCACAGTCACAGGTATTTTACAATTCCATTGTACTAACGGGTGGAATACACTTATATGAAGTCAGAAAACAAAGATTATATAGTCATGTACAAATTGAACTGGACCAGTGTGAGGGCAATTACAAACAAAAATCATTTGTCAATTGATATCATACCGTTAATGATCACTTCATTGTGAAAATAAATACTAATGTTCTTAAAAAGGTATTTTAAAATTAAATATTAATTTTATTAAAAAATATATTATTTGAATATGAAAATGAAAAGGAATTTATTCAAATTATATTGATGTTGGTTTTTAAGAATGTTTGTAAATTAGGTTTTTTATTTTTTTATAAAATTAAAAGGCAATAGTTTTAAGGAGTAGTTTAATTGGTGTTAGTCTTGATAATAAAGAGTTATTATTCATGAGATTCCAGGTTTAAATCTCTTCTGAGTCAACTAACCCAAAAAAATAATGAAGACATAAATTTTGCACATCTTGACAACATTTGCTTTTTAAGAGATTTCTTGATATTAAAGAGTTAGATTCATGAGATTCCAGGTTTAAATCTTCTCTGAGTCAGCTAACCCAAAAAAATTAATGAAGACATAAATTTTGCACATATTGACAGCATTTGTTTTTTAAGAGATTTTATTGTCGATGAAGATTGTTGTAAAATCAGAAATAAGTTAGTTTGAGAGTTAGTTAATTTGGTTGAGTCTTTTGTTAAAGCAATTTTTATATTAAGAGGTAATGAGTTCAATTCTCTCTACATCTTTGCAATTTTGCCTACTTTGTAAATGGAATGGCTATTAATTATTAAATCCAATAATAGAAAATATTTGTCTTTATTAAAACTAATAATGGAAAATATTTATATTAATGATTTACCTTAGAAACTTAAACAAAGAAAGCTAAATACTTTTCATTTATTTGTATTATGATCAATATAGATCTATCTTAACTCCTTATACATTGTAACACAGCCCCTTATCTACCATGATAAGAAAAAGAAGTTAGCATGCTAATATGATTCTCAATGTTCAATTGTGTGAATGGGATTTAAAAATTTCATTTTTTTTTTCATATAACAACTTTGATGAGAATAGTTTGTTTAATACTTGTTAGATTCAAAAATCTTGATATAAATGCTACTCTTCATTTTTTTGTTTGTTTGTTGACATTCATTTTCTAGAGAACATATTAACAACACATTTGAACCCTGGATCATTGGATAGTAAGATTGTCAATCCTAGATTTCAAAAGTCCGAGTTAGTTTCTCCAATTAGTGAGATAAAAAGGATTCTAGAAACCATTTCCCCCTAAGACAGACCAAATCCATTTCTCTTTTACAACCCACGATGAATCTTAATGGCATAATTGTTTAGGATTTTTATGTCTCATTATTGAAACCAAATCCATTTCTCTTTTACAACCCAAGATGAATCTTAATGGCAGAATTGTTTAGGATTGTTATGCCTCATTATTGAAATGCTTAGTCTAAAAAATCTAAAAAAACCACAAAATAACAGAGAATTTCCCACAAGATTATGAAAAATTCCCATGCAATTTTTCAAAATTTGGGTTACAACTTTCAAAGTTTAGGATTTTGGGTGGCCAAGGGTTTTTGATGGTGGTGAATCCATTTCCACCATAAAAAACAATTCAAACACTCCAACTACCTGATTTTTTTCATTTTTATTACCAGATTTCGGCAAAAAAAACTACAATCCTCGCTATTTTGTTGCGTGGGTATACAACTCCTTATTGAAATTGTTTCACACTTATGCATTTCTCAAACACTAACACATCATACCTTGTGATGTTGGTCTATTAGGTATTTCATATTATTCAATATAGTGTTATGTGATACACAACACAAACATAATTATACATTTTTCTTTTGTTAGTTAGAGGCATAACTAATGTATTAATTCAACTTAGTCAAATCACATAAAAATAGAAATAAAAATGAAATAAAATGAACTAATAATTAAAGTAAAATAGTTAATTTAGCATTGACCATTTTTTGACTCTAAATTTTGAATATAATATTTGTATTTTAAAATATAATATAATTTTTTTTTTAATAAAATTATTCATTTTTTATTGGGTTGAGAGGTGCTATCTAGCCTAGTATGCTAGATATGTGTAACTTAACTTAATGTAAGCATTTTGAGTCAATTAAATTAAAATTAAAATATGGTAGATATGTGTAAATTAATGTAATCTAATGTAATGTAAACATTTTAACTTAGTGAAAATGAAATAAAAATAACCCTATAAAAGTTAAATAATAAAATAATAAAAATTGCTCATGGTATTAAGAATCCATGGTATTGACCCATGATATTTATGTGGAATATAAATTATTCAAGGGGAACATTAAACTAGCCCAGATCCGTCTTAGTTTCATGCTATCTTTAGATACATAAGAGCATGTGTTTCCTCCTAAGAGGTCACGAGTTCAAAACCAAAGGGGGATATAGTATGTATGCCTTTGTAGACTTAGGAGTCAAATCATTGTGTGGATGTAGGTCCCTTGTCCCACAAACAAGGGGGTATCAATCACCAATTTGGCTTGGTGTCTAGCTTGGCTGTGACTTTAAAATTGGATAATAATAATAATAATAATAATTAATTGTAGAAAACGATGTTGTTAAATCCATGTAGCTTGTAAAGATAAAACTTTTTTATATATGTTGGCGTTGGGCATTTGTATGGATTTGTTTGGTGGCCCTATGTCTTTTTGTATGCTTTGTTTCTATCATTGAATGGATGAATACATAATGCATAATGTGTATATATGCTTAGAAGCTTCATAGATATGCATTTCATTTTCGATAAGGACCCTTCACCCAACTTAGGGAAACTGAATACATAATGTGTATATATATGCTTAGATGCTTTAGAGCTTTGCATTTCATTTGTTGGTAAGGACGCTTCACCCAACCTCAGAATCTCGCCCTAAGAGCATTAATTATGTCGTAGATCTTAGGGTTTAGGGTTAGAACCTAAAGGTTCTTAGTTGGTTTCATTATTTTAAGATATGTAGGGTATTGAGCACTTGATTAGGCCCAAGAGCTTCAATTATATGCATTAGAAAGAGGCATAAGGCAAGAGAATACATCAAACATCCTTGCAAGAGTTGTCCTTCAAGGTCATGTAGATGTTTTTAATTAAATATGCCCTTCAATTTTACAGAGTAGATTCAAATTAGGAATACATTAGAAATACTTTTCCATCAATAGTTGTTTAACCCACTTTTTACTAGGTTCTATTGGGTAAAATATAATACTATAATATTACAATTTATCCAATATTTTCCCCCAATTGGTCCACTTCTTATTATAATTTTTTTGTATATTTGAAGTTTGAAATTAAACAAACTCAACTATTAAAATTAGTAGGGGTGGCATGGGAAATATTGAGTAAAATAATAATATTACATTTTAATTAGTATTTCCCCCACCCTTGGCCAATTTTTATTGGGTGGGGGTGGTAATAAATATTGGTTAACATATAATACTATAATATTATATTTTATCCAAGATTTCCCCTCACTCAATCCACTTTTTATTAAGAAAATTCTTTATGTTTGAGGTTCATAAGTAAACTTGACTCCTATGTAAACATTTGATCCCAATATGGTAGCGATGTTGTAATCTTTAACATTTTAACTCTGTAAAAATAAAAATAAAATAAAAACATAAAATTAATAATTATGATTATATTATATTATGATTAATTATAATTAATAATTCAACTATTGAAAATGACAACAAGAAATATTGGAAATGACACCCAAAGGGGGCTTTTGATTTAATTTTCCCTTAATTAAATTGGAAGAGAAATTGTAATTTCATCTCAAGACAACTTGTATTAGTTAATTGAGTCAGGAAGACTTAGTTAGCTTAGGAAAGTCAAGTTGAGGGTCAGAGAGGAGGCATGTAGAGTTCTCCTATGATTTTAGGGGGTTCAGTTAGAATTATTTGTGAGTTGTAATTAGTTAACTCAATAAATTGAGTTAAAATCAATTTAACTAGTTCTAACTGAGAGATGAGCTACTGATAGGTCTAGTGAATTAAATCTAATTTAATTCACAAGTAGTGATCAATTATTTAACTGATAATTCACTATAAATAGTTGTTGCATGTTAGTTTTAAGAAAGACCTAGTTGAGATTGAGGTTAAAGGGAAGATAACTATCAATTGTATAATTAGAAAATTGTATAGGTCATGCATGAGGTCATCAAGATGCCTTGAAGGAATTGCATAATTAATTCTTGGAATTTCCTTTTTAATAGGGCCAAAATTCCTCCAAGAATGCGTGAGCAAGGCTGGTCGGACAAAGGCTGAGAATTGGCTAAGTATTTGACTGATTTTGCCTAGATCAGAGTGAGACAATTAGTAGAGTTCAAAGGTTTCTCAGTGAGGGAAATATCATTGTATTGTTTCATGGTCTTGACTTTATGCAATATACAGAAAGTGTGGTTTTGAGCAGTTGCTTTCACCAAATATGTCTTGTGTTGTGCGATTGATAATTTCTTTCTCTTACTTGCAATGTGATTGTGTGATCGTATTTGGTTTCCGCAAATTGTAGAAGGATTCAGTATTTTGTTTTAGTACATTACAAGATCAGATTGAATCCCTTTGGATAATTTCTACATGGTATTAGAGCACCAGGAATCACTATAGAAGAGAAGAACCATAGTTTGTTTTGAACATGTACATCAAATTCGCAGATTTATGCTTCAAGACCAAAAACAGATCAAGATGTCTTTCAATGGCTTGAGACTCGAATATTCCCTTGAGGCAAATTCAAATTACATAACATGGAAGGACGGGATGGAGGCATTTCTTGAGGACAAAGGACTGAATACATTAATTGACAGTGATATTCCCCAGCCCGCAGCAACAGATGCTCAACTTTTTGATGCATGGAAGAAGAATGTAGCGAAGGCGAGAAGGATCTTATTGGAGGGAGTTCGAGATCATATTGTCTCGAGTCTCCATGGAAAGGAAACTCCATATGCTATGTGGAAGGCCTTAACAGTTCTGTTTCAGAATAACAACGACCACAATAATTTGGCGTTGAATGAAAAGCTCAGAAAGATCAAGATGGAGGAGGGCGAGACGATACCAAAATACTTGACGAAGTTCAGTTAATGTCGAGATGAGTTTGGAAGTGTTGGTGTGACAGTAGCCCAGGATGATTTGGTGAGCCTATCACTTCTAGGCCTTCCAAAGAGCCGACATAGATACCAGGACTTTTTGAATGGGAGGGAGAAGCTATAGACTGGGAGTGATTGTGGTCCAACTTGGTACAAGAAGAGATAAGGCAGAGCACCAGAGATAGGACCTCTTGCAATGACAAAGAAGAATATTTTTCATTAGTTGGAAAAGGCAAGAAAGCCAAGGGAAAAAAGTCCCAAGGCGAAAAAGAGAAGAGATACTTGTCCAATATCAAGTGCTTTCACTGTCACAAGTATGGGCACTATGCCACGAAGTGTCCACAGAAGGCAAGCAAGAAGGAGCCTGCAGTTGCAGCAGCAGGTTAAGCTTTAGCTTCACAGTCCGAGCTTGATTTTACTCTCATTGCATGCATGGCCAACATTGTAATGGGTTGCATGTGGTATCTCGACAGCGATGCCTCGTTCCATATGACGGGGAATAGAGATCTCTTAAGTGACTTGGAGGAGAAGGACCTCCAACAGAACATAGAGTTTGGAGATGACGAGATGTATAACACGACTGACATAGGTACAATTACCTTTCAGTGGGAGACTGGCTCTCGCCTCAGACTGACAAATGTTTTGTTTGTTCCAGGACTAAAGAAGAATCTTGTTTCCGTAGCGGTATTGGAAGACCCTGGTTATGATGTGATATTTAGAAAAGGAAAATTTTTCCTTAGACACATTGCCACAGGATGGGTGAAACAAATCGGTGTACGAGTCAAGAACATATATGCTCTCGAGGTAGAATATGCATGCAAAGCTTTGAGGAGCAAAGCAGAGGTTAGAGACTTGGTGGTTGAGAGGGAGCAGAAATTACCTCTCAACTTGTAGCCTCAAAGCAGTCTCAGAAGGTTGTGTAGCAACCACAATCAGAGAAGTAGAGAGGAGACTGAGTGGAGGTGTCCACTCAAGCAGAGACCTCTAGTAGGGGGAAATTTCAAGCCAGGTGGGCAGAGGGAGCACATGCAACCATACCTCCAGGAGAGAGGTGGGGCAATGTGAAGTCATAATCCCAAGATAATAAATTTGGGCAGGGTCCATTGAGATGGCATGTCTCATGGATCAGACCTGGCAATGGGGCCCATAGTACATAGTAGCAGGATGGATCTGTAGGATTGATGCAATTAGATATGAGAATGAGAAATGTCAGATACTGGAGCGCATATCAGAGTTGTCAGCAGTGCAGATGGCACAGATGCAGAGTTAGCAACAATGCAGAGTTTTTGGTAGACAGTGCAGTAACTAGTAGCAGTCAGAGACTTTGATGACAGATGCATCATACTGATTCAGTTTGGATTTTTTTTCAGTTTCAGAAGTTGCAGGAGCAACAACACTAGAGAAGTGTTGCATGCATAACATTCCAAAGGTATCAGACTGAGATAGACTGAATTCCTTTCTTGTTGAGAGGGAGTGTTGAAAATGGTAACAAGAAATATTGGAAATGGCACCCAAAGGGTTCTTTTGATTTAATTTTTCCCTTAATTAAATTAGAAGAGAAATTGTAATTTCATCTCATGACAACTTGTATTAGTTAATTTCGTCTCCTTTGAGTTTCCTTTGATTTGTCTTGAGAAATACCATGCATCTCCAACAAGAAAAATCAAGTAGTAATACATCCCATCTGTTTTAGATGATAGGATAGTTGTTTTGACATTATTCAACCCAAGACTATTGAGGTTTGATCTTGTTAGAGACTACATGGACAACCCATCTTTTTTGTAGTAAATCTTGAGCATAATTGAGCATATTGATACTGTTTAAAGGATGCTTTGTTCAAAAGTGGTGATCACTCACCTAGTACTCACCCTCCTTCCACGTAACTCTTCCCCTACCATGTACTCTTGCTTAGATCTAGCGAAAGGTAGGGTGTACA
This sequence comes from Pinus albicaulis, assembly GCA_034641835.2. NCBI lineage: Eukaryota > Viridiplantae > Streptophyta > Pinopsida > Pinales > Pinaceae > Pinus > Pinus albicaulis. The sequence goes on from CM076582.1 coordinate 1,214,586,034, forward strand.
TGTGTAGTTATGTAAATTTATTCTATAATTGAATTCTTCGTTCTTGTGCATGGGTATTGTGATTGTTGTCTAAGTGTGCTCATTCCTCTCCACTGAAAGTAAAATTTTCCCAATTTATGCTCATCAGTTCAATTTGACAATGGGAAGGAACACACAGAACAACCTACAGATTTTAACCATTTTGTCATTTATAAAAGCAATAATATACCAGAAAATGAGCATGCAAAGTCTACAAAAGTGCATGATTTGTAAGTAATAATGATGGGACGTGGCCTTCCTTTAATCAATATTGCTAAACAAACCTTTGGGTTCAAGTTATTTAAGTGTTCAATCTTGATCTCCACAATGCCTACACAATCGACTTTGACTTGATGCATTTGCTCCAATGTCTCTTCCATTGAATGTGATATTACTAAGAATTTCACATTTAATTTCCCCCTAAGAACGAGACAACAAGATACATGAACATGATATTCCTTGCATGAGCATGATTTGTCATTTTCGATTTGGCTTTTGGACAACTATAGTCTTCCCAACTTCATCAATGTAAGATTTCTCAAAGCTAATGCAAGCTTGGAAATATGTGGCCCTTGTCTCCTAGTGTAAACTCTTGAGTAATGAGAGATCGCCATCTTGAAGCGAACCAAAAAGTGTTTTGGATGAGATAGGAGATAAGTGGCTCAAGTGCACAATTTTTTGCATTAAGCTTGTCAAAGTACTCCTTCCTGTAGGTGGCTTTTGACCTACATCCCTGTTCCAAGAAACAATTTACCTCTTCATTTTATAAATGGATGCCATGTGGTAGATATCCAGGATTTTGGAATGCAAGATATGAGACAGGGAAAAGCTCACCTTCTCACCCAAGAGTAAAAGGCCCCAATGAAACCTTAATCCATAAATGAGGGATTTATAGCCCATTCCCTTCCTAACACAAATAACTTGTGGAACTAATTCCATGTTTTCTATCTTGCATAATGATCTTTTCCCGCTTCTGGCTAAAATTCCAATGTTTTATGTGTATTTCTAAGAGAAAATACTCTACGATAATATTCAAGATTGGTAAAATGACTTGTGCTTTGTTGTAACCTGCACATAAAACCAACTTACAATGCAATAGTAGCTAGGGCTCTCAATTGGAGGACCTTTGTCTTATGTACCAAATGAGCATTCAAGAAATGACTTTGCCTCCATCCAACAACAAGCCAATAAGAGTGACTTAAGTTGTGAATGACCCATTTCTTGGGTTCGTTACATGTAACTGGATTCATGACATAATAGTTTTCTAGTTAGGAGAAATGGTTTTTATGCCAATCAACCATTGCACTAAGGTTTGACAATATCATTGTAATTACTTCTAGGTTTGAAATGCGCAACCACTTGCCGCATCTATGCAAGGTGTTCCTCCTTTTTCCCCATATTATTAAGGATATCCATATTTACTATCTTGGTAATATGGTTGCCTGTATCTTACCATGATTACAACCCCTCCTTCAATCACTCTAGGATAAATTTCTGAGGTCTCAATTATATGGGTGTAGTTGATTCATAGAGAAAATTTAAGAATTATTTCACCTTTCATATGAAAGGGCTCCAACATAATTTGCATCAAAATTTCCTAGGACAATTGCATTAAAAATATTCCATCAAATGTGAAATCATAAAATGAGGCTAATCCTCAACAATAATCATATCAACCTCCTCCATGGACCATTAAATACCATCATCAATCAATGCACCATGTAATATCAAGGAGCCATTTAACCCAAACATCATTGAGGCAATCCGCCAAAGAGGTTAGTCAAGACCATTTGAAACCATCAGCAATTCCAATACCATAAGAAGACATGTCTCACACAATGAATTGGCACACTAAAAATTTCAAGAATGTAACATGAGATAAACAATGGTGATAAATACTTATCTCAAATCAAAATCTAGCAATTGATTTTGAGATAAAAAGTCTCCACCCAAACGTAGAAAGGCTACAACCTGGTCTCTCTTGTAGATGTCACCCATGAGCTAGATTACAGGGCCTAAGAAGGATGTTCAAGGACAAAACCAATTTTCCAGTTAAACTAGGGATTCCAAAGGTCCAATCTACCTCCACCCTTTAGCCATAAAAACGGATTCAATGACAGGATATACCAAGGGATCTAGAGGTTTGCTACCTCCACCCTAGCAAGATTCCACCAGTGCTCCTACTATTCAACAAAAATAATATTTCCTCTGTGTTGTAGAATAATGAAGGGTTCCCTCTATTGACTATTTATTTTAGTTTTTTGTGTGTAAGGTTGCCTTTATAAACCCACCTCTCTCTTACACTTGTGTTGTCATGCACACTTACTCCAGCTTTATTGCATATTTTTCTTTTCTCCTTAGTCTGTCTCCAAAGTGTGAAGAATGTTTACCATCATGTTGAAAAAATTTCTCCCTACAACCACAATATCATATACTCAACATTGCTTGCCTTCACCATGTGATCACAATGGGTGCAAACATTATTTTTCCCTATGGTATTCATGTTCCAAAATCCTTCCAAGGCAGTAACAATCCACTTTCCTTCATTTGAACATTTAGGGTCCTCCCACTTTGGGTCGATTCCAAATTTAAAGTAATGAAAACCTAAACTATCAATTGATTTACTCGGATAATGTATATTATTATAAACCCTTCAAAATTTCTCTATGATCACTTGAAGGTGTGAATAGGATGCCACAGGCTACCCTAGGTGGTTGCTTAAACATCCCATTGGGTTATCAAACCAGGAAGTCCATGAACACTTGAGCGAATGTGTATTCACATGTTATATAGGTTGTTTAGTCACGTTTGTTCACTCCAGATTTCAACAAAAGATGGCATCAATATCCTCTGGTTGAAAATTATCACCATAACTAGACACAACTTGGAAAAATTGCTCTAGCCAACAGTCCTCATGCACGATACGTCAACATAGATTTGAACTCATCTTATGAAACCAACCCCCTATCGATCCTCGTATAAACATTTAACCATAAACCATTGCTAAACAAGTCACTGGCGACAATCACGAGCCTTTAATACTGAGAATTTCACTTCCAACATGGTACCAATACAACTTTTTCAGTGGAACTTAGACGTTTATTAAAGGTGAGGATTGTGAAGGAATATCTCAAGAATATTATCTTCTTCAAATTCCTTTGAAATTATCTAAGAGGCCTCATTTTCTCCCTCGGCTTCATGCACTACTTGTGCCACCTTCAACGAATCTAAATTCTTCTCGTTTTTTTTCTTTTCTTTACTAATATTCGAAATTCCTCAATCCCTTGTATATTTTGTTTTTTTTCATCCATGTTCAAGTTCCAATAGGCCCCCTAAAAGTTTTGTTTTGTTCTTTTGCCTGTGTTGTTGTTCTTCGACTCTACTCCCTGGTGGTTAATTTTCCAGCCTTGTCTAAATCCTCTGGATCAATCAACATTGCTCCATATGTCGTCTTGTTTTCATATTTTTTTGTTTGTTAGCCTTTTCATTCCTGGTTTGTTTTTGTGTCTACTTTCCAAGGTTTGTGGGTCAACCACCATAATGCCACTTAATCCCATACCCCTTTCTTTCCATCTATCAGCCTTCATGGTTGTAATAAAATAACCAAAATATATACCAAGCATAAATCCTCCACAACCTTGGGATCTATGCCCCCACACTCAGCCTATGTTTAATTTATTTACAATGTTTATAATAATTATAAGGATACCTAGGGCTATTACAAACCTCCCCCCCTTCGAGGAATACTGTCCTCGATGTTCAATGACCATGTACAGTATAAAAATAAATGCTTAGAATAACAATACAACTGAATCTATGGAGATTTATATATACAACATTTTTTAGCTTTTATAATGCATCTTATATGAACAATGGCTTACCCAACCACTTAATGAACATTTATTTATTAATTCAACCATATCCCAATGGCCCCATTTGAAATATTTTGGTGCTTTTTATGTGCTCAATCCAACTTCGATTTATTCATCGTCTCTGGAGTGTTGCCTTCCTGCAATGTCCAACAATGTTATCCTTGCGCTCCTTGTTCCTTTAGCAAACAATTATCATCTCATTGTTTCAAGGAACACCCCTAATGTGCTTTTAATTCCTATATTCTATGCTCATGACCATTTAAAACCAATTTAATTTTGGGCCTTCCCTTTTCTTCTTCCCACTCCCTTGGGAAATCCAGTCACCCGCCTTCCATGTAGTCCCTAACCTTTCCAGTTTAGCCATCCCCTTCTCTGCTTCCTAGTCCCTCGAGTGATCCATAACTTGGAAATGTTTCCTTGCATTGAAAGGCTCTTAAAACAAGGCATATCCCTGCATCAGCACTATCATATTGAGAAAATAATGCTTTATGGTACTCTGTTAACACCATTGATGTTATTGTCCCAAAATGGCTATGTTCCTGAGATCTTTGATATTTGTACATTTCTGTTATTCCACCTTGTGGTTAGTTTTGTTCATCTGAACTGAGAAATCTCATGTCTAGTCTTGCATCATAGACACACAACTTTCACGAGACTTATCATAAGAAAACGAAACTATTTTAAATCATACCCTATTATAAGTTTATTCTTATAGTGAATCATGTAATTTTACCATAATTCATGTAGTAATTAATGTGTAGATTCGAGCCCAACCTCTGCCCGTCCACCGTATAAAAAAATTTCCCAACACTTTGTAATGAAATTCGACCTTGGGGAACACGTGGCAGCCTCCGGACTTGCCACGTGTCATGACCCCATTGGTCCTACCAATATCCAACCAAAAAATGACAAATCACCAACCTATCTGGACATGACATTTGTCAACAGCTCACTGGTCCACCTAGGGGGAATATTCCTTGGAATATCCTTTTTGTTGACTGGGCCATATGGATGCCTAGTCAACATCCCTGTCACCAAAATTTTCATGTTTGTGCAATCGAACATATTGCTCTTGTTAGCCCCCTATAAATTTTTTGACAAGCAAACAGGGGGCTAAAATGTTTTTGAGCCTTCAAGGAATGAATTTCCTCTGAAAACACATCATCCTTGAAGCCTCTTTGTGCTTTTTTCCCTTTGATGAATCCCCTCTGTTGATTCTCATTATAAAGCCTCTCTAATTGCAAAAAATTGTGCTCCAAAGGCCTACATTTATCCCTTGTATCCCTGCAAAATATCCCTTTTCAACCCTTTTTTCCCTTTATTAAACTCCCCCTTGTCACCCCCAAAATCCCTCCCCTAATCCTTCTAAACCTTCCCAAAATCCCCTCAAAACCATACACATACCCTGGTGTGGTTTAATAACCCCTTCTTCCCTCTATCTTTACCCCTTTTGGCCTTTGATTTCATTGAAAATGTGCCAAAAACCATATTCTCCATGTGTACGGGCCTAGCCCCTTTCGGCCTAGCCCCTCAACCACTTCCCCGCCATATGCCCGCGACCAAGACCAAGCGCTTAAGCCCCGAGCGCTAATCGCAATCGCAGAGTTTCGGGCGAGCGTGTTTCTTTGTAAAACCAAATTTCTCGATGCGATTGGGTTTTTGTCTGTAGCCCCGCGCTTTTATCTCCACTGTCCGTTCAACCCGCAAATCCGACGGTCCATTTTCCCTCCACCCCGGTGGCCCCCACGCCTGCGCACTATTTAGAAACCAGCGGTATCTATCGCACCGCCTTTGAGAGGTGGGCGGTATTTTCCGATGGGCCAGCGATTCCACTCATCGCACGACGCGTGGCAGCAACACTATTTCAAAACCGCCCACCCATCGCGCGTTAACGTTCGGCACAAGATACGGAGCGATATGCATATCAGCTGTCCGATCTAGGGCTCTTCATCCGACGGCGATCGCTCCACGAAGCCGCGCAGAAGTTAACCAAGGCAATCCGTATCCCTGACCCACTGTCCATCGCCCCCCCGATGCATTTTCAGCCGTCGATCTCCTCCCGAGATCGGACGGTCCAGATTCAATCACACTCTGCCGTTGACCGTCCCCCGCCACGTCACCATTTCCACGTGTGCCATTGTATTTCTCGCCCGTCCTGTGTATATATGCGTTCAAAGGTCAAAGTCCAATGTTTACATTAAAATTTCCGTGCTACTGCATTCTCCCATTGCATTTTCCATCGTAATCCCGCACTATTCCACCATTTCACCAGTTGCACATCCACTTTCGTTGTCCCCACTGCATCCACCACCTCCATACGTGTTTTTCTTAACAGGTTTTCATGTTTTGCAGATTTATCAGAGGATGAAATTCCTCCATGATTTCATAGTCTTTATTATAGCGGTAAAAAACGCAGAAAGTACCATTTTTTAGAGGCCTAAATCACGAAAAAAGCCTGGGAAAGAGCCATGACAGGACTTGCATTAAAGAACAGGGTTTGAACTCTGTAAAAACCTCCCTAGAGCTATTAAAAGCGGAGATTTCACCGACAGGGACAGGAAAGGAGCAGCAGAAGTCCCAGGCACGTAATTGAAGACTTCGAACCTTTTTTCAGGAACTTAGAAGGCAAAGGCACCAGAATCAAAGACCCCGTGGATCGCTCAGAAGGTCCAATGCACAAAAAACCATACTATCTGGGTTTCCACATCAGCAAAACGTTCTTCCATAAAAGGACACAGTTTCCATATTGCTTTCATTCTATGCCATGTTCCTGGGAGATTTTTCGGCCCTGACAACAATCCTATGCTACCAGTGCATTAGTCACACAATATGGCAGACCCTAGCATCATCGTTCTGCATTTGGTTCAGTACACCAGAGACATACCTGGAGTAAATGGAAACCTGACGAAGACCACTCCATCATCCAATGAGTACCAAAGATAAATGCCCAGAATTTAAAATTGAATGGAGCCTCGGCCCCCCTACTGCTTCAGAATTTAATGTTGCATTTAAGTTTACATCTACTCCTGTTATTCTTTTCTCCTATAAGAATCCTCGAGAACATATTGTAAAAGGTTGTTGTTCGGTTGTTGTCGATTGTAGTTAGAGGGATTCATTTTGACTGTTAGAATAGTTTTGAGAGAAAGTAGCAGAGTAGTTTGTATTGTAGTAGGCTGGGAGGAGAAATTTGGATTGTAACAGCCATTGAGCTCAGTGTATGTGACTGGTTTTGCATCAATTAATCAAGCACATTTCACAGGATCCTGGTCCATTACTATTGGTGACGTTTTTCTAACTCTGTTTATTACATTTTCATACTGTTTCATTTTCTACCGGCTCGCATCAGAATATTGGCATAGGATTTACCCTTGTTAGGTACCCTATGTTTCTACTCTCCTTACCTTTAATGTTTTCTTCTGTTTAGTTGTTCTTGTTGGGTTTAAGATGGAAGATTTGGGAACACTGGGGAGTAGAGTTAGCCCTGTCCACTAGGATCCTTGTGCGACCAACTGGTCTTTCTAAGATCTCTCTGTTAAACTTATCTCTGCTTTCCCTTGGAGCATGCTAAAGCTGACCTAGAGTTAAATGACCTCTGGTCAGATCTACAAGCTACCCCGTTGTCCCTCCTTTGAGAGTTGCCTACGAGTATGGCCAAGTAGGTTTGGGGTTAAATGACCTCTGACCTGATCTATAGACAGAAATTGGGTTGCTTTCCTTCTTCACTTTCAATCCTTAATGTTCCATCCCACCATCTAAACTAAAAATATCCTTTAGTATTATATGACTTGCCCTCTGAAAGCTTTGGCTAGTTGTTGCATGTAATTACCTTTCATGGCTCCATAGCCCAATGGATGGCACTTTCTTGACCTATCCTCTTTTTTGAAACATCTTGTTGCTTTGTTCCTTTTCTCTCATTGCTTTCTCAGTCTATGATTTCATGACCAACCCAGCAACCAACCAACCATATCATTTTAAACCCCCCTTTGTGCTTCATACCTAGCCTAATACCTCATTTTGAGCTCCAAAGATATATCATTCTTTGTTTTATTGGAGAGATCCCTCTCCGGGTCTAGGAGGGCTAGATCCTAGGGCCCTAAAGTGGTTATGATGTTGTCTCATCTTTTGGTCTTGCCAATCTGACCAAAACATGGGAACCCCAACATAATGGGTACTTCGCTGGGGAATTGAGTGCATTTATATTACACACTCTTAAGCACTAAAAAGACCCAAAAATCTTTGGTTAGATTGGCATTCAATTGCTGATGGTGGATAGCAGTCTACTCCAAACAGTCAAATTCATCCACCTGGTGACTCCACACTCCCTATGATCCAAAGACCTGATGAATCCACTAGTAGAAGACTCTGAACTGGTTGAGAAGATGTAGTGACCTCTTTTTGATTTACAAACATGCTTCCAGGCAACAGAGAAGATATGCCCCAATGAGAAGGGAGCATATCCCTGGATTCCCACACAAAATGCCTAAAGTGGACTGGTTAAAAAACCTGCCTATCTTTCAGGGTGAAAACACTAATGACCCCTTGCTACATCTCATCAAGTTTCATATACATGTGTGGAAATTTAAAGTTGAATGGCATGAAGACTGCCTAATGAAAATGTTCATGGCAACATTAGAAGGAAAAGCTAGGGTCTGGTATGAATGGTTAGAACCTCGAAGTTTGTTTTCTTTAAAGGACATGCACCAAGTATTTTACAAGAAGTATAAAGGAAACTCTCCATCCTTATCATGGGATTGTTGTGATCAATCCCAGAATATCATACAGTATCTGTTAGATATTGATGAGGATTTGGTTAATATGCCTCCTGAAGATCTATTAACAACCATTCAAGCATTTCATATGCACCCTAGCTATCACAACAATGTAGATGAATCAGCTGAAGAAGAAAATAGTCAAGAGACTATAGATATTCTTCATGATATTCCTGAAAACTTAGATGTTGATTTATCATCCCTTGTAGTTGAGGCTCTAGATGACATCCTGCCTCAAATCCAGTCTTCAAAGGAAACAGAGAGTTGTTGCACTTCTACACAAAGGAACACAAGACCATCTTCCCCTTTGACAGAAGAAGAAATAGATTAGATCATCAATGGACAGCCAGCCTCTGAAATTTTTTACAGATCAGAAATTCTTGTCCATTCATCTAATGAGCTTTGTTGTACAGAGTTGGAAAGCTCTCATGTAAATTAGAGTGAAGAAAAATCTGTTGATAATCCAATATATCTGATTGGTAACATTACTTACACTCATGATTCTCCTATTTTTGATCTATCTGATGATGATTTTCTCCAAACAGAAGATGATCTTGCAGGGTCATCATTAGTAGATTTATGGGAGGAAAATCAGTTCCCTTTACTTCTAGAGAGTAATTAGCCAATGCAGGCTATTTATGATACTGATGAAGAAAGCTTTAAGAGTGCAGAAGAGGGTGAAGGATCTCTAGATATTTGCTTCACTCCATTACGACTCATCAGTAATGGTTTTCACATGATTGGAGGTCAGTAGCCTTTCATCTCAAAAGATGAAGAGGAAAACAAGGAAGAGATCTTTGAGCAGTTTGAAAGCAATGAGCCTTCTCTTGAAAAAGAGGAAGCAATGGAACAAACCACTGCTCAAGGATACTTAGATCTTTTCACAGAGCTCAGCACCCCAGAGCAGAATATATCAAAGCTCCAAGAGGACAGCACTGCCATATATGATGAGTCCTCCAGTTCAGAAAATGAAGAAGATGAGGGAGATTCTCTTTCTCAAGAGAGTCTTATTCTTGATCCAATGGAAGAAGAGGAAATCCTGGTTGAAGCCTGTCTGCCAGATATTCATAACCAGGTACCATTTCATGATCCTTATGTACATTTCCTGCACTCATTTGAAGAAGGATCAAGGGTTTTTTTTAGAAGCATGTTGCAAATAGAAAGAAAAATTTTCAAAGTTGTTGTTATTGAACAAAAGGAGTGGGAGCTGCCCTGCCTATCCAGCCTGCTTAAGGAGTTGAGCAAGAAAGACTAGTCATGGGATCATTTGATGGACTGGTTGCATTGGAAGACAATGTTTGTAAGCTAGACTTGTAAATATTCTAGTTAGAGTAGGGTAGGTAGGAAAAGCTCAATAAAGCTCAGTCTGTGAGCATGTAGTTAGTTTTTTTAATTTCTGCAAAGTCTAGCAAGTCGGACAACCTAATCCTGGCTTGACTGTTTTCAATTTTTGTCTTAGAATGTAGAGAAGAAATCTGCTAGACAGTTTAATCCTAGCAGATACTAGTTTAGGTAGAGAAACTATGAGACCAACAGTCTAATCTGGTCTCATGGAGTAATAAGGGCAGAAGTAGAATATGTTTATCTTCTTGTTTGTAAATAAAATTGATGTAAAGGGTCTGCTAGTCCAAATGCACCCTAGAAGAAAAAATGCTAGGATTGTAGGATGGGTAGGTAGATTGTTTGGGAATGTTTCTGCTGATCTATCATATTTGTGGCAGCTGATCAAGGAAGAAAGATGGCTCAAGCAGCAGGCATCTAGCCTACATCAAAGATTTATTTTCTAAATTCTTGACTCCTTCAAGAAGAAGCCATCCCCATGTGGAGCCACTGTTAGCCCCCTATAAATTTTTTGACAAGCAAACAGGGAGCTAAAATGTTTTTGAGCCTTCAAGGAATGCATTTCCTCTGAAAACACATCATCCTTGAAGCCTCTTTGTGCTTTTTTCCCTTTGATGAATCCCGTCTACTGATTCCCATTATAAAGCCTCTTTGATTGCAAAAAATTGTGCTCCAAAGGCCTACATTTATCCCTTTTATCCCTGCAAAATATCCCTTTTCAACCCTTTTTTCCCTTTGTTAAACTCCCCCTTGTCACCCCTAAAATCCCTCTCCTAATCCTTCTAAACCTTCCCAAAATCCCCTCAAAACCATACACATACCCTGGTGTGGTTTAATAACCCCTTCTTCCCTCTATCGTTACCCCTTTTGGCCTTTAATTTCATTGAAAATGTGCCAAAAACCATATTCTCCATGTGTACGGGCCTAGCCCCTCAACCACTTCCCCGCCATATGTCCACGACCAGGACCAAGCGCTTAAGCCCCGGGCGCTAATCGCAATCGCAGAGTTTCGAGCGAGCGAGTTTCTTTACAAAACCAAATTTCCCGATGCGATTGGGTTTTTGTCTGTACCCCCGTGCTTTGATCTCCACCGTCTGTTCAACCCGCAAATCCGATGGTCCATTTTCCCTCTGCCCCGGTGGCCCCCACGCCTGCGCATTATTTAGAAATCAACGGTATCTATCGCACCGCCTTTAAGAGGTGGGCGGTATTTTCTGATGGGCCAGCGATTCCACTCATCGCACGACACGTGGCAGCGGCACTATTTCAAAACTGCCCACCCATCGCGCGTTAACGTTCGGGACAAGATACAGAGCGATATGCATATCAGCCGTCCGATCTGGGGCTCTTCATCCGACGACGATCGCTCCACGAAGCCGCGCGGGAGTTAACCAAGGAAATCCGTACCCCTGGACCACTGTCCATCGCCCCCCCCGACGCATTTTCAGCCATTGGTCTCCTCCTGAGATCGGACGGTCCAGATTCAATCGCCCTCCACCGTTGATCGACCCCCACCACGTCACCCTTTCCATGTGTGCCATTGTATTTCTCGCCCGTCCCGTGTATATATGCGTTCAAAGGTCAAATTCCAATGTTTACATTAAAATTTATGTGCTACTGCATTCTCCCACTGCATTTTCCACCGTAATCCCGCACTATTCCACCATTTCACCAGCTGCACATCCACTTTCGTCGTCCCCATTGCATCCCCCACCTCCATACATGTTTTTCTTAACAGGTTTTCGTGTTTTGCAGAGTTTTCAGAGGATGAAATGCCACCATGATTTCACAGTCTTTATTACAATTTACAGCGGTAAAAACGCAAAAAGTACCATTTTTCAGAGGCCTAAATCACGAAAAAAGCTTGGGAAAGAGCCATGACAGGACTTGCATAAAGAACAAGGTTTGAACTCTGTAAAACCTCCCTAAAGCTATTAAAAGCGCAGATTTCACCGACAGAGACAGGAAAGGAGCAACAGAAGTCCCAGGCACATAATTGAAGACTTCGAACCTTTTTTCAGGGACTTAGAAGGCAAAGGCACCAGAATCAAAGACCCCATGGATCGCTCAGAAGGTCCAATGCACAGAAAACCATACTATCTGGGTTTCCACATCAGCAAAACATTCTTCCATAAAAGGACACAGTATCCATATTGCTTTCATTCTATGCTGTGTGCCTGGGAGATTTTTCGGCCCTGACAATAGTCCTATGCTACCAGTGCATTAGTCACACAGTATGGCAGACCCTAGCATCATCGTTCTGCATTTGGTTCAGTACACCAGAGACATACTTGGAGTAAATGGAAACCTGACGAAGACCACTCCATCATCCAACGAGTACCAAAGATAAATGCCCAGAATTTAAAATTGAATGGAGCCTCGACCCCCCTATTGCTTCATAATTTAATGTTGCATTTAAGTTTACATCTACTCCTGTTATTATTTTCTCCTATAAGAATCCTCGAGAACATATTGTAAGAGGTTGTTGTTCGGTTGTTGCCGATTGTAGTTAGAGGGATTCATTTTGACTGTTAGAACAATTTTGAGAGAAAGTAGCAGAGTAGTTTGTATTGTAGTAGGCTAGGAGGAGAAATTTGGATTGTAACAGCCATTGAGCTCAGTGTATGTGACTGGTTTTGCATCAATTAATCAAGCACATTTCACAGGATCCTGGTCCATTGCTATTGGTGATGTTTTTCTAACTCTGTTTATTATATTTTCATACTGTTTCATTTTCTACTGGCTCGCATCAGAATATTGGCATAGGATTTACCCTTGTTAGGTACCCTATGTTTCTGCTCTCCTTGCCTTTAATTTTTTCTTCTGTTTAGTTGTTCTTGTTGGGTTTAAGCTGGAAGATTTGGGAACACTGGGGATTAGAGTTAGCCCTATCCACTAGGATCCTTGTGCGACCAGCTGGCCTTTCTAAGATCTCTCTGTTAAACTTATCTTTGTTTTCCCTTGGAGCATGCTAAAGCTGACCTGGAGTTAAATGACCTCTGGTCAAATCTACAAGCTACCCCGTTGTCCCTCCTTTGAGAGTTTCCTTTGAGTATGTCCAAGCAGGTCTGGAGTTAAATGACCTCTGACCTGATCTATAGACAGAAATTGGGTTGCTTTCCTTCTTCACTTTCAATCCTTAATGTTCCATCCCACCATCTAAACTAAAAAGATCCTTTAGTATTAGATGACTTGCCCTCTGAAAGCTTTCGCTAGTTGTTGCATGTAATTACCTTTCATGACTCCATAGCCCAATGGATGGCACTTTCTTGACCTATCCTCTTTGCTGAAACATCCTGCTGCTTTGTTCCTTTTCTCTCATTGCTTTCTCAGTCTATGATTTCATGACCAACCCGGCAACCAACCAACCATATCATTTTAAACCCCCATTTGTGCTTCATACCTAGCCTAATACCTCATTTTGAGCTCCAAATATATATCATTCTTTGTTTTATTGGAGAGATCCCTCTCCGGGTCCAGGAGGGCTAGATCCTAGGGCCCCAAAGTGGTTGTGATGTTGTCTCATCTTTTGGTCTTGCCAATCTGGCCAAAACATGGGAACCCCAACAGCTCTAACTTTGTCATATAGACTCTGTTTTGAGCAAAACAAACTGCACCGGAATCAAGGCGATGAGACCTATCCGTTCGTTCAAGTTTCAAGAAATTCTGAACACTTTGATTTTTTTAGCAAATTTTTGCCCCCAATTCAGTTTTTGATCAGGGCATTATAATTTTTTTGTAGTTCCATTTGGTTTGACTAATCCCCCAACTACATTTATGTGTTTGATGAATAATGTGTTGTGTACTTATATGGACAAGTTTGTTATTATATTATTTGATGCCATATTCGTATATTCTAGGAATGAGGAAGAACATGTCGAGCATTTAGCAACAATGTTAATATTTCTAAGAGAGCATTAGATGTATGCCAAGCATAGCAAGTGAAGTTTCTTTGAGACAAAGGTGAATTACTTGGAACATGGTTTTTCCAAGGATGACATAGCAGTAGATCCAAAAAAGATAAGGGCCATCATGGAGTGGGAAAATCCTAAGAATGTGGAGGAAGTCAAGTCATTTATGGGATTAACATGTTACTACAGGAGGTTCATCAGGAACTTCTCACGCATTGCATATCATATGACATATTTGCAGAGGAAAGGTAAGAAGTTCGAATGGACAACAAAATGTGCAACTAATTTTGAACAGATGAAGCAATTGTTTACCAATTCTCCAGTTCTTAATATTGCAGATCCATATAAAGAGTTCGTGGTATGTATAGATGCATGCAAAAGAGGGCTTGGTGGAGTCCTTATGTAGGAGGAACATGTGGTATGCTATGAATATAGGAATTTGAACGAGCATGAACATAACTACGTGACTCATGATCTTGAGTTGGCAGCTATCATTCACGCCTTGAAGATGTGGAGGCATTATCTTCTTGGTAGGACGTTTGTATTGTTGAGTGATCATAGTGGGTTGAGATATTTGTTTGACCAGTTGAATATGAATGCCAGGAAACCTAGATGGTTGGCTACCCTTAGTGAGTTTGATTTCAAGTTCAGATACATCAAGGGAAAGGAGAACTGAGTTGCAGATGATTTTAGCAGGAAAGTACATGGGAATCATATAGTAGCGATGAGCTTGTATGGGACAGATCTGCAAGATAGAATTTTTTAGGTGCGACAGCGGGATTACAGGTATATGGAGATCAAACACATGTTACAACAAAGTACAAGTATAGGTATAGGTACATGTGATCAGGATGCAGACTATTGTCTCACGACAGATGGTTTGGTGAGATTCATGGACAAGATATATGTGCCAGATTGTAGTGAGCCCAAGAATATTATATTAAGGGAGTTTAACATCAAGCCATACTCAGGTCATCCAGGATATCATAAGACATTGACGACGGTAAAGAAATTCTACTATTGTTCGAATCTGAAGAGGGAAGTCACGAAGTTTGTGGCTAGATGTTTGGATTATCAGTAGGTAAAGGCAGATGTAATCATCCAAGTGGTCTTCCGAGGACAATGAGGAATTATATTATGGTCGTGGTCAACATGTTGAGCAAGGTGGCTCACTTCATTTTAACAAAGACTACATATTCAGCTAGTGAGGTGGCACAGGTCTTTAGCAAGGACATTGTGAGATTACATGGTATTCCGAAGACTATCATGTTAGAAAGGAATTCCAAGTTCACTTCCAAGTTTTGGGAGTTATTTGCAGTTTTGGGCACAGAGTTTGCCTTTAGTGCAACTTATTATCCACAGGCAGATAGAAATACAAAGAGGATCAACAGGATATTGGAGGACACGCTGAGGATGTATGTCATGCATCAATAGAGGATATGAGAGGAGTATTTACCATTGGTTGAGTTTCAATACAAAAATGGGTATCAGGATTCATTGAGGGTGAGTCCCTTCGAGGCACTATATGGTCGGAGTTGTAATACTCCCATGAGTTGGAGTGATCCAGTTAATAGGGTGTTGATTGGACTGGACATGTTGGCAGACATGGAACAATAAATGTAGGTTATAAAGAAAAATATAAAGGTGGAACAAGATAGATAGAAGAGTTATGCAGAGTAGCACAAGGAAGTTAAGGAGTTTCAGGTTGGGGAGCATGTGTATCTGTGCATCAAGCCCAATAAGAGCTCCTTGAGGATTGGGTCATGTGCCAAGTTGGCACCACATTATTGCAGGCCTTTTGATATTTCGGAGAGGATTGAACCAATGTCCTACCGACTTTCACTAACTCCAACAATGAAATTCCATGACGTTTTTCATGTTTCATTACTGAAAAGGTATATAAAATTTTTTGATCATGTTATTTATTGGTTTGTATTGCAAGTAGAGCAAGAAAGAGAATTCCAGTCGGAACCTCAGTGCATATTGGACACATATTGCAGCAGAAGCAACTCATGCTTAGGAATAAAGCCATAGAGCAAGTTAAAGTGCAGTGGAAGAACTTTGGGCCCGATGAAACTACATGGGATATGGTAGATCATATGTGGGCTATGTATCCTTCATTCTTTGTCGATTGAGGCAAAGAAATTTTGGTATGATGTTTGGTTTATGTTTCGCATATGTTTTGGTGATGTTTTGGTATATATATGGATGTAAATACCACCATGAGCTAAGTTATAAATCTCCAATAAGAGGTATGGTTGTTATATGGTCATGTTATCATGGTGTTTTTCTTTGAGAAGTTCATTCATTGTAAATACTGCAACGAGCTAAGTTATAAAGCTCCATGGGAAGTATGTTTTCTTTCAACGGTTTTGTTGAGGTGTAAGCGTGGTTTAACACCAAGGATGGTGTTCCCCAAGGGGCATGGGTGTAATAGCCCCAGGTTAAAATTTAACAAAGGAAAAAAAAAACCATGGTTAAGGGACACTTATTCTAAGATGAATGTTGGGAAAAACATCCTAGTATGGGTGTTCATTTCGATTATTATGGCTAAGGAAATTGTCAAAGGCAATGATAAAGGCATTAAAAAGGAATAAAGTTATTTTGACACATTTACATATGAAAATAAAGGAAATTAGGAGAAAAGGAAGGTAAAAGGTCACATGTTGCATGCCAGGAGGAAAATGAAGGAAAATATTGGGAAGTGAAGAAAATAGAAGCCTCATTAATAAAAAGGCTTCTGAGGATCAGTTGGCAAGATTTTTTATAGCCTTTTGTCTGTTTAGATTTGGAGCTCTCTCTCTATCCTCTCTCTCTCTCTCACTCTTGGACACTTAGAGTTTTGTTTGAGAAATTCAGCATTGGACTAAGAAAGGGAAAATCAAGCAGAGGAAGGAAAGGAAACGAAAGGAAAGAAAAGATCAAGCAAGGAAGATCAGGATCAAGAAGCTTCAACATGAATAATTGCAGGTAACAAATTGCATGTGTGATTTCCTAGCTAGTTATGACATGCATGGATTATGCATGTTGGTATTTGGTTCTCTGGTTTTCGGTTGCGTGGTTTTGTTGGGTTTTGACAGTGGTTTTTAGCCTTGCCTTTTTCTGGATAGCCATGGTGTGGTGGGATTGATCTTGGTTTTGACTTTGGAATTGCTCGATGGTTTTCGAAATCCAAG
Organism: Pinus albicaulis; assembly: GCA_034641835.2. Lineage (NCBI taxonomy): Eukaryota > Viridiplantae > Streptophyta > Pinopsida > Pinales > Pinaceae > Pinus > Pinus albicaulis. The sequence continues at coordinate 1,214,603,121 of CM076582.1, forward strand.
GAGGAGGTGGTGTCAGGTAATTTCCAAATGCCTAGGAATCCCTTGACCTGTTTTGGTGGGATACACGGCAAAGCCTGAGGGTGGTGTCTTGGTTTAGGGCCTAGTGATCCGGTGTATATTGAGGTAAAGCATGGGAGACAAAGAGACAAAAAATTCCTCAAGGATAGTGATGGATTCTAGAAGCATTCCAAGCTCAGTTCAATTTTGTGATCTCAACATTGGTTTAGGTGTGATCACGGCATGGTGAGCGTGGAGGTGGTTTAACCTATGGGTTCCCTTGATTATTTTTAGATTGGTTTATGGATGAGATCCCACATTCATTCTTGGAATATGACACAAGGGTGATTGACTGAAAGAAATGTTTGGTTCATCCATGTCTATGGTTGGGTGGTACGTGGAAATCCTAAACCTGGTTGGCTCTTGCATATGTTTAATAAAAGCTAAGTTCTCTTACTTTTATACTTGTTAATGTGTGACTTTAATGGCTGTTATCTCATTTTTTTTACATGGTTTTATGCTAGTTATAAGCATTGTTATATGACTGGTTCAAGTCATGGTTATTTCATGTATTTACTTGTAATTGTAAAGATAATGGATGCACGACCTAATTTATTTCATAATAGTTCAAAGGAGAGGGCAATGATCCTTCTTGTCATGTCTCATAACATTTTCAGTCATTCATGCTCTGTCTTGTATCCTAGACCTATAGATTTCAATGAGGCCAAGTGTTTGGCAGAATGTTAGTGCTAGTTGGGGATGGTCAAACCTAGTCCTGGAGTTTGTTTTTAGTTCATTAGCCTTTTCATCATGTGTTTAATGTATTTTGGAAGCTACACGAAGTTTTGAGTAGTGACCAGGATTATGGGCTTAAAAGTGGCACAAATTCCGGGGACGCAAGCACAAGTATGGTGGGAAAAGTCCCTGGACACACGCATGCTCATGTTGTGGGAGCGTCCATAGCCTCCCAAACACACCCTTGTCCATATCAAGGGAGAGTTTGAGGGATTTATTCACTAAAACTTAGTGGGACCCAAGCACTAGACAAGTGGATGACTGGGATAACCTCTGGGGGTACTGTAGCAGGTACAGGAAGTCTGTGTTATGGTTTTCCATTGATTCCAATTTGTTAAAGTCACCAAAGAGGTTGAATCATATCATAGTAACTCTTCATCACATGTTTACCTCGTTTTGTCGGTTACTTGGGTAGATGTGGGAGGAGGGCATTACAAAATGGTTGATGAAAGCATAGGCTAACTAGTGTTATTGCAACTAGAGAGGGCCTGGAGCCATCTTGATGATTCTTAGATGAATTTCAGAAGTTTATAATCAGATACACATTCATGACTTGTAGCTCACTCGTTTACTTTATGTTTGAAGAAATTTCTATTATGGATTATGCATGTCTAGGTCAAGTTCTTGATTGAGTTATGAATGATTATCATTGTTAGCATCTTGTCTATGCTTCTAGAAAGTTATAGGCAATTTTGGCTAGTGGTTTATAGGCTAGCATGGAAAAAAATGGCTCAGATTTCGGAAACACAGGCACATAACTGGAGGATTTAGGTCATAATCTCATGGAAGCAGGCTTGTATATGCGGCTGGGGCCTCATAACTGCACTCTTTCCTTTTTGTGCATGCGGTTGGGGTTAAGCTTTTGAAAAATCAGTTCCAACTCATGATCTCGTCATCAAAGGTTGTGGACTAACTTCTGGGTGATCTAGTGTTCCTGAGGGATGTCTATGAGTTGTTGGTGTGTCAGCACCACTTCCATAACTGGAACTTGGAGGTCGGGTCATGCCATAGTGACACTCATCTCATGTTTACCCTGACAAGCTTGTGAAATTGGTTAAATGTGGGAGGAGGTGTTACAACAATAATAATGTAAAAAACAAATTATCGAATATTATTATGAAAATATAAAGAAATTAATGACATTTCATATATATCTACAAAGTTTATCGTTTTATATGTAGGAATTTAACTTGAGTGGGGGGAATAATTATCCTTCTTCCCAACCACCTAATATAAACTCAATTGTTTGTATTTTTATTTTTATTTATTTTTATTTTTTAAATTAGTTACTTTTATCTTATATAATGTAGATATTTCTCCCATTAATTCTACAATATTCAATTATCTCTTCTCAAATTTCCCTATTTAGTAGGTTAAATTTTTCTAATATATACTACTTGATTTTTATGTGTCTTCTTAGTTCTTCACAACCTTAAACCCTAACTTACTTTTAACAATATGTCATTAATGATTTTTAGTTTTATGGTCATGATAGGTTGAACAACTCCATATCAATTTCACATATAATTTTTCTACATAATCTTTCAGATTTACTTGTATAATTACGATTTGAAGTGTGGTTGGCTTAATAACCATATTGCTCTTAAATTTCCTTGACTAGCAACATTTATTTTTAATTTATTTATTATCCAAAAGAATGGTTTGAAACGATAAAGAGTTCATATATTATGCATTGAATTGTTGCAACCTAAGAGCTTTTTGCCTTAAGCTCTGCATTAATGTTTGCACAAATAACTTGACTTAGATTAATGATCTAATTGGCACATGCCTTCTTTAAGTATTTCATTGATCACATATTTAGCCTCCTTCATTTCAACTTTTGATCGTGTTTGTTTCCTTGGGATTTCATACTCTTTGATGTAACATTTCCACATTCATCCACCTTAATTGTAAATCATGTTTTATCACCCATCTTTTTCTTCCAATGTCTATTCTCCTTTCTTTGGGATTCCTATCTCTGTATTGTCTTGGACATTCTCCTTTTTTGAAAAATCTATTTTCTTTGGATTTACTACTAACTGTTAGTATCATTGGATTCAATAAAGTCATTGCTTCGATTGGTAGGGTTGCATCATTTTCATGTGTCATGCTACTTCTCTTTGATTTATTAGGTATCTTCTTGCTTATATTATTGCTTTTCCCATCGAGGCTCTGCTTACCTTTGATACTTTGGGATCTACTTTTCCCAAGTTGTTAGCTTCATTTTCCTTGTCAATCTCATTTTCATACTTCCTTTTCCTTCTTCCTTCCTCATCTTCATGGTCGATTTTTTTTTTTCACTTTTCGGGGTCCTCTCCATCATCGTAATTGTCATTAAGAATCTCCTACACTTTGTATTATTCTTGGAATCATTATCTTTATAATCATTGATGATAAAGGATTAGATCATGGTGTTTATATTACTTCTTAACCACATGGGATTCTTTGTGAATGCAATTATATTAGTGTAGATCTATCTTAACTCTAGGTATATTAAGCATTGAAAGAGATAAAATTGATATTGAGATTTAAATGTTGTGATACTTAAAAGATCCTAAGTTATGCTAGATATATGTTGATGTGTGCACACACACAAATTATAGACATGCATGCATACACACACACATATATATAATTCCAAGCAAAACCTCATGAGGAAAATCAAAAAATGCTTCCTCACATTAATAGATCACACACACATAAATATTCAAGAAAAACCTCGCGAGGAAAATCAAGAGATGCTTCCTCACATTAATAAACGACATCTCTCGTAAACCATTAAGCATAAACGGTTCCATTTAACCTAGGAAAACTTGAATCGAGTATCTAATAGCACATAATTAGCGAAATTCATAAACATTGGTGACAACCAATTGAGTTGACCCCTTAAGATAAAATATTTGGAAACATCTTGTCCCACCCTTATGCAATTAAGCTAGAATGAAATTGCTAGTACATTACTCACAAGTGGTAACAATGTCAAAAATAAAATTTGGAATCGAGTGGGAGAAATAACTTTTCCTCTAAACCATCTCAAATACACTCAACACACTCAATTGACACACAAACAAACATAAATTTATGCTTAATATTATTTTCATAATTTTCATATATATAATATTACATATTTAGAATTAGAAGTAAAAAAAGTGTGAGTTAAAAGTTTTAAAAATATGAACGGAGAAGAGTACTGATCTGATGGTTCGGCGGATGGAGTCTGAGGCCGCTAGCGAACGGTCGCAGGAGCGAAGCCTGCGGCTGATAGGGCCAAGGGCGTAGGAGTAGGGGTCTCGAGCAGCTCGGAGCGCAGCAGGAGGAGGCGACAAGTGGGCTCCTTGGTCAGCGCAAATCAACAGGTGGTCGCAGCACGGTCTAGGAACGGTGTGGAGGGTAAACCGGAGGAAGAGGGAGCGCCTACAGTGCAATGCCGTTTTGACTGGAGGAATTAGTCGGGTTCACCGCCTAGACTAAGGCAACCACCCGCAGGAGAAGCGAAGTAACCTGTGCTGTAATTTAAGAAGGTAATTAAGGAGGTTAATCATGGTAATCCCAGGAGAATATGTCGAGATGGACCCTGAACCTGAGGACATTTTGTCGGTTTGGGGTAAGGAAATATCAACCCAGAACCTGGATCTCTTCTTCGGAGGGGATAGCCTGCTCAAGGACACGAAGGGAAGCGCAGATCTGAAGATTCTGAAGCCTAATGCATCGGAGGGCGTCGATCTGAAAAGGAATCAGGGGTTGGACGAGCGCAGATGCAAGGAGGACCAAGCACGCGTGGCGGAGGAGGGCCAGAAGTCTGAAGATCTCTCAGTAACCCATGTAAGTACCCAAATCGATCCCCCTGGTGCTCAGTTTAGCTATGGAGGTCTTGAAGATGTTGTCTACGGACAACGAGCCAAACCCTGGGCTTGGCAAACCTCAAATTCAGGGTTAAAAGAGGATCTCGGCCAGGTGAAGGGAGGAAGCCCTCAGGCCATTTCACGTACATATTTATCAAAGAATGGGGGTACCTTATTAGAACTGCAAGGGATAGAAGGGAGTAAGGAGCAGAAGGATGGAAGGAAGGGTGTCCCGAGTGAAATTGCAGTATGGCAGCCGGGGAAGGAAGGGACAGAGGAAGGGGCTGGTGAAGGGTTAAGCTCCCGGAAATTGGGGGAAGACAGACTTCACGCGGAAGCCCTAGATCTGGAACCAGATGGGGAAAAGACCCCATTTCGAACCTCAGAAGAAGCAGGGGGAGTGAAGGACGCGATAATCAGAGAAGGGATTCAAGGAGAAAATCCCAGGGTAAAAAGGAAAAAACAGAAAGTGGTAAAACAAGCCCCAGAAGCAAATTTGATTCTCGGAGTGGACGTTCAGATCGAGGAGGCAATGGAGGTAGCAGAAAGTACAGTGGTGGGTTGAGCAAGAGGGAAGGTTTTCTCGGTACAGTTCATTCAGAATTGGGCCGAACAGCAGTGGCAAAAGAATTTGGGAGAGGCGTTCAAAGTGTCGGGTTTAGCGAAGGGTTGGTTTATGATCCAATTCGACAAGAAAGAAATGGTGGATTGGGTCCTGGAGCGAAACTGGGCTTTTGGTAAGCGTCCCGTGCTCTTTAGACGCTGGACTCCACTGTTCGATGCTCAGAGGGAGAAGGTTGACACCTTTCCAGTCTGGGTGCGGGCACCGGGGCTGCCACCCTTCCTCTGGGTAGATTCTGTTTTCAGATTGATTGGTAATACGCTGGGTACTTTCCTGGAGGCAGACATGTCATTTGTGGAAACCAGGAATAAAGCCATGGCAAGGATCCTGGTAATGCTCAACTTAGAGAAGGGTCTCCCGGGGAAGATGAAGATTCATTACAAAGCCTTTGTATATGACCAGCTCCTGGACTACGAGCATTTGCCATATAGGTGCCATATCTGCCACGAGCATGGCCACCTGGCAAAGGATTGCCCATCCGGCTACCGCCGCAGGAGGAGACAAAAGAAATCTGATAAAGGGAAAATCTTGAAAGATGATGAGATAGTCACCAGTGTAAAGGGGAATCAAACAAGAATCGGGAAAGAACAGGAACAGTGTGAGAAGGTTTCAAAACAAAGGCAGAGTCCCTGCCAAAATTCAGTTGAAGCCCCCATCGCGGATCCGATAGAGGAGAACCTGGAAGCCCCAGAAGATCTCCAGGAAGGCTCGAGGGGTACGCATTTGGTCTCTAATCCTTCCCCTTCGCTCTCTCAAAACATTGGAAATGAAATATGCAATGTGCAAAATCTTCCATTAAAAGAATTTAAAATGGTCGATTCCAAAAATGCATTTTGTCCACAAAATGTTCTGAACTGTGATGGGGAAGCATACAAAACCAGCAAATCTGAGACAAAAAATGAGACGAGAATCCCGACCAAAATTCCCGAAAGCCACTATAACCTCCGCTCCCTAGATAAAAAACCTGAGGCTGTAGATACAATTGGGGGCATAGGAATGGAGATACCCCAGGCCTCGAGAAAAAAGACTAGGGGGCGAAAGTCTTTATTATCAAAAGCTCAGGTTAAGGCAAAATATGATATGGAGGATGGGAAGCAGATGTCGATTTTTGGGATGCTTAGAGCGGCGAAACCCTGTGAAAAGGTTTCAAAATGATATGCCTCTCATGGAACTGTAGGGGTTTAGCCAGTAAACCCAAAAAACTGGCTCTAAAGGAGTTGATGCAGCGGTACAATCCAGATTTCATTATGCTGCAGGAAACTCTAGGAACAAGCCCAGAAGTAGAGAAGTCTTTAGGCACTCTTTTCCCGGGGTGGAGTTTCCAAGCTTTGGACTCCCATGGTCATTCGGGAGGAGTGGCTGTCGGGTATAGAGAAGGAAAAATTAAGCAGCTGAATTCGTGGGGTATTGCCAATGGATTGGGGATGGAGGTCTTAACCCCTGATCTAGATGGGCCATTGACCATCTTAAACATTTATGGGCCCTGTAAAGAGAGGGTTTCGTTCTGGAACAACCTTCTGGAGAAACCCATGTTGAAAATCCAAAATCTGGTAATTGGAGGCGACCTGAATTTCTCTATGGGGAGAGCGGAAGCCTGGGGTCCCTCAGCCAGGGAAGATCCTCTTTCAGAGTTTTTTCAAAACTCCCTATCCCTGCATAAGCTGGTTGATGCAAACTTGCAAAAACTTAAGCCTTACTGGAGGAATCGAAGGACGGGGGAGGGACGAATTGCAAAGAGGTTGGATAGATTTCTCTTAAGTGAGGACCTTGCTTCCAGGGTCCCGATGTTTAGACAGTGGATTGGAGAAGGAGGAAATTCGGATCACTTCCCTATCTTGTTTGAACTTGCCACTCCCCCAAAAAAGCCAGCAGCCCCTTTCAAGTTCAACGATGCTTGGATGCAGGAGGAATCTTTCAAGAAGCTCTTCAATGAAACATGGCTTCATCCAAACAGGGAGGCATTGGAAGACAAGGCTTTCCTGTTTATGGAAAATCTGAAAAGACTGAAGAAGGCCACAATAGAATGGGCAAAAAAAAGGAAGAAGGATCAAAATGAAGCCCTAAACAATATTGATAGGGAACTTGGGGGCCTTGAAAACCCTGTCGGTCCCGGATACGAATCACAGGAATCAAAAGATAGGATTATGATTCTAGAAAGGCAGAGAAGCAAAATATTATTGGACAAAGAAGAGGAATGGAGGCAGAAGAGCAAGGCGGTATGGTTGTTGGCTAGAGACGAAAATACAAAATTTGTTCACAACTACGCAAAAGGCAGAAAGTCTATGAACACTATATGGAAACTAAAAGATGAAGAAGGAAGAGAGGCAAATACGTTTGAATCACTTTCTTCTTTGGGGAGGAACCATTTTCAAAATCTTTTTCTGAACAGAGGGGGACTTCGCTAGCGGAAATTATCAGGACAGCGCTAAGCTTCCCCAGATATGTAGAAGAAGAAGAAGCAGAAGGGTTACAGGGGGAGGTTACTCTGGAGGAAGTGGAGAAGGTAGTAAAATCCATGGCAAAGAATAAAAGCCCTGGCCCGGATGGTTGGCCAATAGATTTTTACCAACAATTTTTTGAGCAGATAGGCTCAGAAAATACGGAGGTGGTGGAAGAATCCAGAAGGAAGGGGCAGATATATGCTCCTTTCAACGCCACTTTTATTGCCCTCATCCCAAAAAAGGATGAGCCGGAATCCTTTGAAGATTTCAGACCTATCTCATTATGCAATTGTGTCTACAAGATCATAGCAAAAACTATAGCAGCTCGTTTAAAACCAATTCTGTCCAGATGTATCTCAAATGAACAGTTCGGGTTTCTGGATGGTCGACAAATCCATGAAGCTATAGGAGTGGCCCAGGAGACAATACACAGCGTTAAGTTGTTGAAAAAGAAAGGAGCTGTGGTAAAATTTGATCTATCAAAAGCTTATGACAGAATCAGCTGGACCTACATCCGGTTGCTGTTGACACATCTGGGTTTCAAAATAGATTTTATAAACTGGGTAATGGGATGCATCAGTAGTGTCAGTTTCGCAGTGCTCATTAATGGGGCAGCCTCTCCCTTTTTCAAAGGGAAAAGGGGCTTAAGGCAAGGATGCCCCTTGTCCCCTCTGTTGTTTCTCCTAGTGGCTGAAGGCTTAATCCAGCTACTGTTAAAAGCAAAAAGAGAAGGATCAATAAAAGGATTGGAGGTGGCAGGAAATATTTTCATCACACATCTCCTGTTCGTTGATGATATACTCCTTTTTTGCAATGGAAGTCGGGATGAATTCAAAAAAATAAAGGAGGCTCTAGAGCTGTTCATGAAGGCTACTGGTATGCTTGTAAACTATAGAAAATCTCAGCTCATAACAGAAGGTCTAACTAGGCAGGAGATTAGCCAGCTTGTGGCCATTCTCCCTTTAGAGAATTCAAAAATGGGGGACCCCTTTAAATACTTGGGGTTTTTGCTGAAGCATGACAATTACAAAAAGCAAGACTGGTCATGGCTAATAGCAAAGATAGAAGCCAGAATTACTCACTGGAGCTTCAGATGGCTTTCTAGAGCGGGGAGATTAACTCTGATAAAATCAGTCCTTCTGGCTACTCCTGTCTTTTGGGCTTCATTGTCATGGGTTCCCAAGGGGATCCTGGGGAAAATAAGAAGAATTTGCAGTTGATTCCTATGGGCAGGAGCAAAGGAGGAATCTGTTTTACCATGGATCGCCTGGGACAAAGTGGCAAGACCCAAGGAATGGGGGGATGGGGCATAAAAGATTTGAATGCCTTTACAGCATCCCTGGCAGCAAAAGCAGGGTGGAAAATTGTAAAGCTCGAAAATCTATGGACAAAAATTGTAAAAAGGAAATACATTGATCCATCCCCTCTGGAAGATTGGATAAGAAACCCGGAGAAAAAGGGCGGAAAGGTGTCCACCATTTGGAAAGCAACGATTGAGGCCTTCAAAGCTATTGAACAAGGTTTGTCTTGGAAGGTTGGGAATGGGGAAAATATTCGTATTGGAAGGGACCCATGGGTGGGGTGCAGTGAGAATTTTGCACTATCCCCTGGCCTGATAAGACACCTTGCTTCAAAAGGCATTGTTTATTTAAAACAGGTGGAAAAGATAGGTGCTTCATCTATCTGGGGTCAAGCATGGAAGTCGGGCGAAGAGCTGAATATCCACCCTCGCTGGTGGGATGAATGGGAGGCTTTCAAGATAGAACTATCCAGAACAAATGTAAGAATAAAGGATGAACCAGACCAGTTGATTTGGGCCCATGCGGACACCGGAAGTTATTCTCCAAAATTTGGATACAAATTTCTCATGTCCAAAAAAGGATGGGGTGATCCGGAATGGTGGGCAAAATCGCTATGGAAGTTAAAATGCCCAGCAAAGGAAATTTTTTTTTTCTGGTGCATCCTTAAAAAGAAAGCCCCAACCTGGGACATTCTCCAATCCAGATACAAACAAGGTCCAGGAAGGTGTGCTTTATGCAAAAATGATTTGGAAACCGCGAATCATCTTTTTATGGAATGCCCAACAGCAAAAAAAGTATGGTCTGAAGTATTAAAGCAGATGAATATAACTATCAAATGGGAAGGGCAGTCTCTATCAGAAGCATGGCAAAATTGGTGGAACAAAATTTCTGAACAGAAGCTAAGGAATCTGCCTCCCATCATCTGTTGGGGAATTTGGATAGCCAGAAACAGAAACATTTTTCAGGAGAAGGAAACAGAGGCAGTCCAAATTATGATTCGTTGTTTGTCCATATATTCAATTATCCCGGATGCTGAGGATGAGAGGGAACCTCGGAAAGTGGCGGAGGAGCAAATAAAGGAAGGGGTTCCCTGGGCATATTTTGATGGCGCCTCCCAGGAAAACAAAGCTAGTGCAGGCATTGTTATTAATTTAAATAATACCCATACTCTTATAGCATCCATTGGACTGGGAAGTGGATCAAATAATTTCGCTGAATTATCTGCCCTAAAATATCTCTTATGCTGGTTGATTCATAAAAACACCCTCACAGTACAAATTTTTGGAGACTCACTAAATGTTATCAATTGGTTAAATGGACGTAGCAGATGCCAAAATTATGTATTACAGCCTTTATTTGAAGAAATTCAGAATCTGAAATTGTCTTTTAATTCTTTGTCCATTAATCATATTTACAGAGAACGAAATGATATGGCAGACAAACTTTCTAAAGACGGTATTGAACAAGCTGTGGGCAGTTGGAGAATAAGGGAGGAAGCAAATAGTGAAAGCTTCGTCTCGGACCAGCCTCCATATGCAGAAAATCTCTAATAGAACCAGTGGATCAGCATACACTTCTTTGGTTTTTTTGTTACTATAAAATACTGCTGAAACAGTATTTTTGGCTTTACAGTGGATTAAGGTAGCGAGGTATATGTTTTCTTTTTGGATGCCTTATGATACAGCCAGCTCAAAACAGGAAACAGGATGGACACATGAAAAAAAAAACCAAAAGAAGCAAAGGACAGATCGGTGGTGAAATGATCTCTTCTCGGGAAGAGAAGTTACACTCTTTTTTGAGAAATTTTGTGCAAACAAAACTGTTATAACAGCGATGGAGCTGTGTATGTACATGCAACTTTTTATAATATAAAAAGTTCGTTTTTTTCTTTGGAAAAAAAAAATATATAATATTACATATTTAATTTTTAATATATATTTTCTTTAAAATTTTAAAAATAATTTATTAAATTAATTTATAATATACACTATCAAAGTTAGGTGGATTACTTTAAGTGTACTTTCCTTTTTTATAGCTAGAATACAATTACTTATATTTTAAAATACATTTAAATAATATAAACTTATAACCCTTTACTTATATTTTAAAATGCATTTAAATAATATAAACACAATTTTATTTTATTAGATGCAATTATTCTATGTCTTATATAAATCTATAAATCCTATTTACCAAGTAAGATTTTTAATCAAAACTTTGAAGCTACGAGTAATTATATAAAAACCATTTTAAAAATTTGTAATCTGTGGAGAGTAAAAACTTCAAAATAGTTGGACTTGAGTGTTCCTTCTGACCGTCCAAACCAAATCAACAAACTTATAATTAATTCTATCAAATTTAAACCTAAATACATTATAACTAATTAATCATATCAAAATTAAACCTAACTTCTTTTCAAGCTAATCAAAATTAACCCACGAGCATGCATGGAGTTTGTATCTGTAGGTTTGGATTAAAAAAACTTGAAATGAAGAAAACGCTTGCCATCAATAAAAAAAAAATGTACCCAACCCAATTGAAAAGGCAGAAGCCGCTGCAATTTCCCGCCATTTTATGATTTCATTAGCGCCAAATTACTCTCGATCGGCTTTCATTTCCCTCTCAGATTCTCAATACCTACGTTTCACCATCAGTATTGGTTTTTGGCTCTGTGAATCAACAGGATGCCGCCCGCTACGGATAAATTCTCCACACTACCAGATGCCATCCTCTGCTTCATCCTTTCTAAAATCCCGGTTAAAGAGGCCATCAGATCTTCCCTTTTGTCAAAGAGATGGAGATTTCTGTATAGACAAATGCCCCAACTCATTCTCTCCCCACATCTTCTTTTGGACCCTCTGCATGCAGATCCTCTATCCATTGCAACGGTGGAGAATATCATCTCCAAAATTCTGCTCTTCCATTCCTCTGATCTGGAAGTCTTTTATCTATCCAACGATGTTTACCCGTTCGCGCGCGTATGCATTGATAGCCAATGGCGGTTTACACGAGATAGTGTATACAAATGGGTGCGGTGCGCAGCATGGAGAAACGTTCAACACCTCACTCTCTGTGATTCCCCAGAGAGAGAAATCCCGCCTCATGCCCTTTTCTCCTGCACTCGTCTCATTACACTCGCACTCTACAACTACATTCTCTCCCATCTTCCAACCCATTTCTCTGGATTCAACCATCTCACCCTTGCAACTTCAACTATGTGGAACTGACAGACCAGTCTTTAGCTCACTTTGTTTCAACTTCAAAATCTCAGTTTACATAACTGCATTGGTCTGCAGCAGCCTACCATCTCGGCTCCCAACATTACAGATTTAGAAGTGGATAATGGTGTGGAGGCTTTAACAGTGAACTGTCCAAAGCTTAATACCCTGCATGCATACCTGATAAAGGATTTGAGGGTGAATGGGATACTGTTTCATGAGATTTCGTGTTCTATTTGGGAACTCAAAATGCAGGGTGGAAGTAATTTGATTGAATTGAAATTGGAATTGCCTCCTGAGGCATACAATTTCTCAGCGGGGAGATTTATTGACATAGTAGGGAGCTTGAAGTTATTGAAGCTGCTGGTCGTTTATGCTGGGCCTTTGCTTAAAAGTGAAAAAGAGATGGATATTTCTCTTCTCAATGTGTTCGAGAGGCTTCCTCATCTCGAGGAACTATACATGGGTAGCAACTTTCTCTCGGTAAGAACAAAATCTCTACTTAACTTTGATGTGTTCAGTGCAATGAATGTTTCCATGGTTGTGTGTTTGAATTTGCTTCCCATAGGTGTCAGGGTATCTATATTGTGCAAAACATGTTAGACAAGGCATATATTGATGTCGATGCAAAACATGTTAGACAATGCATATGCTGATTATCCAGCCTGTCTTACATCTGTCTTACACTTATTTACATCTTACTATGGGCAGGCACGCAGTTTGGTATGTTTATGTGGATTGTATATCCATGTATTTGAGCAGAATAAGTAAAATGAATTGTTGAATTTTCTCCATGATTATGAAATACTAGAATCTGCAATCAATTACTCAAAAAAATTCATGATACCTTAGCTTACTCAACAAATGGCCACTGTAGATGTAGATATGCACATGCTGTAAAATTCTTCATTGGTATTGTTATTTTCCATACGTATGCCATTTACCTTGTAAATGAAGGCAGAGATGGCTGATTATAATTTTGAAATGCAATGCAGGAGCTAGCAAACTATGCTATACCTTTGTCTCTAAACTCCCCACTCTCTAATCTCCGTAAGATACATGTCGAGGTATATCTAGATGGAACCAGTAACAGGGAAATATGTGTATTAGGTTGCCTTCTTCAGAGCACCCCTGCTCTACAGGTGCTGGAATTTCGATTAATTGATGATTCGGATTCTGAAAGTCCAATGTATACATGGTTTTTAGAAAACGTGTTATATTTGAATAGAGCTTCCAAGCAAGCAAGGATAGTAAAATCATTGAACCTGTGACTAGTAAAAGCTCTTTCCTTTTCCTTTCTTTGTGTTCTTAACAGAAGGGATGGCCAATGAAATTTTGGAGAATGTCAGCAACCATACAATTTAATATATTTTTTTATTAATCACTTTAGCCAGTTAAAGGGAGTTCATGGAGGTTGGAAAGGGCTTAGTTTATGACTGAGAGAAATCAAACGTTATAATTGCATCAGTTCTGGCATTATTGAATCAATCCGGCTGGCCAGTTCAAACCAGTAAGCAAGAATTGCAAAGGTTTCATTATTTTCTCTTTTATTGTAAACTGCATTATTAGTTATTTAGGAATCGACCTGGTGATACAGAGAAAGGGATAATTTCTGAGCCTTCATAACAATCACAGTCACAGGTATTTTACAATTCCATTGTACTAACGGGTGGAATACACTTATATGAAGTCAGAAAACAAAGATTAAATAGTCATGTACAAATTGAACTGGCCCAGTGTGAGGGCAATTAGAAACAAAAATCATTTGTCAATTGATATCATACAGTTAATGATCACTTCATTGTGAAAATAAATACTAATGCTCTTAAAAAGGTATTTTAAAATTAAATTTTAATTTTATTAAAAAAAATATTATTTGAATATAAATATGAAAAAGAATTCATTCAAATTATATTAAAAAAATATCATTTGAATATAAATATGAAAATGAAAAGGAATTCATTCAAATTATATTAAAAAAAATATCATTTGAATATAAATATGAAAAGGAATTCATTCAAATTATATTGATGTTGCTTATAAATTAGGTTTTTTATTTTTTTATAAAATTAAAAGGCAATAGTTTCAAGGAGTAGTTCAATTGGCACTAGTTTTGATAATAAAGAGTTAGTATTCATGAGATTCTAGGTTTAAATCTCCTTTGAGTCAGCCAACCCAAAAAAAAATAATGAAGACATAGATTTTGCACATCTTGATAGCATTTGTCTTTTAAGAGATATTATTGTTGATGAAGATTGTTGTAAAATGAACTTAAAAACTGAGCTTACAAGCTATATTTCATTAATCAAATCAAGTTACATATATACATGAGGAATTGTCTCAAGATAGAGAAGCTATCTTAGACGCACAATAATTTGGTTGAGAAAATATCTCAACCTCACACCAAACTAGGAACTAACCTATCAAATAGGAACAGACTCTATACATAGAGAGAATCACAACTGAAGACAAGTAGGAATTACATATTCCAATACTCCCCCTTAATGACTACTTGTCTCAATATCTATCTGCAAAATTTACAACTGGTCCTGTTTGGTAACTACACTGGTTCTCTTTGGTAATTACACTTTGTATCTTGTTCATGCTATTGTTGATGTCCATATAAAGGAACAACCATCTACCGAAATGCATGGGTTCCAACCGCTGCAACCGCCAGTCTACTAGGAAGTCCTTCACATACATGGTTCATCCAATCTCTCGATTAACTCCCCCTTGATATAAAATTTCACCTTATGGAGTCTAAAACTAATACGGCCCACCCAAGTGTATCCATCTCGCATGACACACTCTTCCAGGGTGTTAAAACTCTTTGACAGAGGGAACATATAACAAAGGGGTATGCATGCCTCTCTAGGTCTTACAACACGTACAAACAATAAATGACATGTAGATTTGCTTCTAATTACAAATTGTGACTCATACTCATGGTCATGAGTCTATTCCAAGAAACTCACACAAAAACAAACTCTCACAAACTTGATTGTCCATCCTCCTTTGCCGCTTACCATACCATTCACCTCCACAAACACCGCACTATTCATATGTTGGAACACACCATTACTTTGGCTTTGTACTTTTGAGTCTTTGGTATCTTCATTTTACTTTGGCAAGCTGGTCTTGGTCTCCATGTTTTACCTGTCATCAATTAGAGTTGCGAATTCTAACAAAATGACATCATATTGAGGTTGCAAATCTCAATATTTATACAAATTTCCAAGACTTGTCCACATTTACCCATACCAAATAAAAACAATACCAAATGATAATATAAGCACAAGCGATAACCAAGACAGTAATACAACACATGGCCACGCCATTCACTGCTGCGGACAGACTGCCCCGAATTTCAGTTCACCAGAACACTGCCCACACTGTTGTTGTGAGCAGATCCAAGATCATACACTGCACGTTGTCTTTGATCTAATCCCTATCAGATCACTGGCAACTGATCGCTCCACGTTGCTTCATGAACATGCATGAGCAACACCCTTTCACCTGCTTGCTAGTTCACATTTTGACAAGTAGTAATTCACCTCCACCGCTCAGGTGCTCAGCCTTGAGGAGATACAGTGTAGCCGCCAAGGCTCACCACAGCCACGAAGGCTCACCACAGCCACAAAGGCTCAACACAGCCACGAAGGCTCAACACAACCACGAAGGCTTATCACAGCCACGACTCCATGGTCCAATCCTGCGTCATCCATAAATTCACTGTCAACATGCATAAAATCCAACAATTTTATACACAAAAATTTCTCATTTCAGTATCCAATTCCCTTGGAATTGGAGCGTAATGCCACTTCCCCTGTTCACAATATCAAGGCTAGTGACTGCTTCCAAGCATGCCTCCTCATGCTTGCTGACAGGCTGCAACAACGAAGACCCATTGTCGAGCTAATATCCTCGCAATTGAACATGCAGATATGTTTCCACCACACTCGGCACATACAAACTCGATCATCCTCCAATCTATGATGCCATTTTCATTGTCATGTCTTCATTATATCTGGTAGTAAATCATTCCTGCAAATAAATTTGTATATTGTCGGAATAGGCAATTCCAACAAAGACTTGAACTCGTGACAATAGTTGCTCAAACTAAATGTCACAACAATACAACATTTAATTCTTTTAACTAGATTTACATGAATGCATTTACATGTTAAGTTGACCGGTCTCAACATGAAAGAAGAATAATTCACAAAGACAACAATTTGTTTCATCTTCAACCTATATAGAAACATAATCACGTCGAGGCAGCTCACCACACTGCCCTCGGCTCACTTCACTGTTGCACCATGAGACCATGCTAGAAGTGTGTTCAACCTTCAACTAGATTGATCCCAAACAAAGGAAGCTGGAAGCCTCCCAACAACTCTGCGTGCTTCCGCACCTCTTTTGACACCTGAAAGCTGCCTTGTTCAACTCAAGCATATGAGTGAAGCCACCACTGATTGGTTTCAACGAGAAATTAAGATGAATTGAAACCGAAACAAAAAAAACAACATTTCAAGACTCGGCCCTTCTCAGTGGCCTCGTCCACCTTCTCGCTATACAACAACCGAGTTCGGGCATAGTCCAAAGAATAAACAAAAAGAAGAGAAGATGTACTAGTTGCACCACCAGAGGCCAGGTTTCCAGCAAACCATTTCCAGTAACCATCCCTATCTTTCTTGAAATTAAAGAGCCTCTTAAAGTAATCCTTGAATGCAAAGTTCAAAGCCTGAGTTGGAAAATAATGGATAACATTTGCAGTGTTTCCTCTCCACAACGCAATGACGCCTTCATCCTTCATTGTCTTAGCAAAACAATCCCTGATCCCTTTGTATGGTTCGGCAAGACGTCGAGTCTTCAACATTTCATCCTGGTTTTGTATCAATAGTTTGATATGCTCAATAGGGGCAGCTGCAGTTTTGGATACTGCAGCAGAAACTCCTCCCATGAGAAAGTCAATCATAAAACTAGTAAAACCTTTCTCTGCAGGCGCTGGAATAAAGACAGATGAATGTACGGGAGACAAAGCTACATTGCTTGCATGAGAAGCATGCAAAAATGCACTCTGCAAGCCACCATAACTTTGGACAGGGGCCGACAATGCTCCATCATACTTAAAGGGCTGAAGAGCATCATTTTGGCGAGCCTGCCAGCTTGGTGTAATCCTTGAACCAAGATAGGTTTGATGATAAGACATCTTCTGTACAACAGAAGGATACTTCGGCCGCTCTGCCATTTTAACCTGTCAAGATTTACCGTTCAAAGTTTGGCAAATGAGACTAGACGCATCCAAGAGAGGCCGAGCTCCCGACGTAAGGAGCCCTGCCATTGCACGATCTTAAGATACCACGCACTACTGCTCCTCTCCGTCGTCTTTGCCCTAGAAGCCCTAACTCCTCGTATAACCAACACCACATATCTTCCTTGCCGCTCAACGACCAGCCTCCGTCTGCCTGGTAGAAGAAATCGACGGGCAGCGTAGATTGAGGAGGTGAGGATGGCGTAGTCCATGGGCAACGTTCCTTGAAGGCAGAGAAGGAGGCCCAGCACCGGCCTCCTCTTAGGCTCGCAGTCTCCTCTCAGTAGCATTCAGCGATTTGGTAGGCAACGCATCTCAGTGTTCCTCCACACAGGCTGTGCGAGTCACTCGTCTAACAGTGGCACACAAGGCAACGTACCTCTTGGCACCCTTTGATCAGTGGATGAACCATACAATGCCTGGCTCACACGCAATGAATGATGAACAACGTGATCCTAGCTCACACGCAGTTTAAGCATACACGCTTCCACGCTTCCATTAAGACCAGATTGATCCATCTCCACCTGAATTTTCTAAATCTGCGGCCATTCTAATATCTATACTTTCAGTCACAGAACAAAGAGAACTTGAAATTCAATCACCGCTTTGCCGATTGGCAAATGGCCATGGACGAATTCGATTAAGAATCTTCCAATTCTAACACAACTTCCTGCAAAAACTTGACTGGAAAACTAGCAATGGCTCCTTAATAAAAAACAACGATCTGCAGGAGCGTTTGATCTCTGACCATTTTAAATTCAACCTTCAAAGTGTATCCATACCGGATAATCTGCCTCTCATTTACGGCTTTTAGCAAGTTTCCACACATACACGCAAAATCGTTCAACAAAGCGGATCAGTTCTACAACAGATCCTCTTTCGTGTGACCAATTATCCACAATGAACAACCTCTCATAGAAGTTCATGCTGCAGCGTCGGTGGCTCACAACAAAACAATGCTCCTCCTCTTCTCAGATAAAACGATGCTCCTCCTCTTCTCAGATCCCACCAAAATCTCTGCTTAACTGGATCATAGAAAGACTTGGAACCGTAATACGATGCTTCAACCGAGAGAGAGGATGGCAAATGATCTCTCATGGACAGCTCTCGTGGAACAGGGTCGCCGGCAGTCTGCTCCTGCGTAAGCTGCAACACCGTGAGCTCAACAGGCTCGGGCAGGTGTTCAGACTCGGGCAACGTACCTCTCCACGCAGAGGGCAGGCTTAGCAGTGCAGCGCGTCTCAATTCTCAGAGCACATATACTGATGGACAAACTAAAAACAATACATATACTCTTTTATTTCCCTTGGCCCAGGAGGGGCCAAGGCCAAGCCCAGGCCCAAACGGGCTCTGATACCAACTTAAAAACTAAGCTTATAAGCTATATTTCATTAATCAAATCAAGTTACATATATACATGAAGAATTGTCTCAAGATAGAGAAGTTATCTTAGGCGCACAATAATTTGGTTGAGAGAATATCTCAACCTCACACCAAACTAGGAACTAACCTATCAAATAGGAACAGACTCTATACATAGAGAGAATCACAACTGAAGACAAGTAGGAATTACATATTCCAACAAATGAGAAATAAGTTAATTTGAAAGTTAGTTAAATTGGGTGAGTCTTTTGTTAAAGCAATTTTTATATTAAGAGGTAACGAGTTCAATTCTCTCTACACCTTTGCAATTTTGCCTATTTTGTGGATGGAGTGGCTATTAACTATTAAATCTAATAATATAAAATATTTCCCTTTATTAAAACTAATAATGGAAAATATTTATATTAATGACGAAATTTACACAAAGAAAGCTAAATACTTTTCATTTATTTGTATTATGATCAATATAGATCTATCTTAACTCCTTATACATTGTAACACACCCCCTTATCTACCATGATAAGAAAAAGAAGTTAGCATGCTAATATGATTCTCAATGTACAATTGTGTGAATGGGATTTAATTTTTTTTTTTAATATCTGTGTTTTCATATAATAAATTTAATGAGAATAGTTTGTTTGATACTTGTTAGATTCAAAATTCTTGATATAAATGCTACTTTTTTTCTTTTTTTTTGGTTCACATTCATTTTCAAGAGAACATATTAACAACACATTTGAACCCTGGATCATTGGATAGTAAGATTGCCAATCCTAGATTTCAAAAGTCTGAGTTAGTTTCTCCAATTAATGAGATAAAAAGGATTCTAGAAACCATTTTCCCCTAAGAGGGACCAAATCCATTTCTCTTTTACAACCCACGATGAATCTTAATGGCAGGATTGTTTAGGATTGTTATGCCTCATTATTGAAACCAAATCCATTTCTCTTTTACAACCCACGATGAATCTTAATGATAAAATTGTTTAGGATTGTTATGCCTCATTATTGAAACGCTTAGTCTAAAAAATCTAAAAAATCCACAAAATAACCGAGAAATTCCGGCAAGATTATGAAAAATTGCCACACAATTTTTGAAAATTTGGGTTACAACTTTCAAAGTTCAGGATTTTGGATGGCCAGGGGTTTTTAATGGTGGTGAATCCATTTCCACCATAAAAAACAATTCAAACACTCCAACTACCTGATTTTTTCAATTTTCTTACCGGATTCCGGCAAAAAAACTACCCTCCTGGTTATTTTGTTGCGTCGGTAGACAACTCCTTATTGAAATTGTTTCACACTTATGCATTTCTCAAACACTAACACATCATACCTTGTGATGTTGGTCTATTAGGTATTTCATATTATTCAATGTAGTGTTATGTGATACACAACACAAACATAATTATACATTTTTCTTTTGTTAATTAGAAGCATAACTAATGTATAAATTCAACTTAGTCAAATTATATAAAAAGAGAAATAAAATGAACTAATAATTAAAGTAAAATAGTTAATTTAGCATTGACCATTTTCTTACTCTAAATTTTGAATATAATATTTGTATTTTAAAATATAATATAATATTTTTTTTATTTTTTTTAATAAAATTATTCATTTTTTATTGGGTTGAGAGGTGCTATCTAGCCTAGTATCCTAGATATGTGTGATGTAACATAATGTAAGCATTTTGAGTCAGTTAAATTAAAATTAAAATATGGTAGATATGTGTAAATTAATATAATCTAATGTAATGTAAACATTTTAACTCAGTGAAAATGAAATAAAAATAACCCTATAAAAGTTAAATAATAAAAAAATAAAAATTGCTCATGGTATTGACCCATGATATTTATGTGGAATATAACTTATTCAAGGGGATTATTAAAATAGCCTAGATCCGTCTTAGTTTGATGCTATCTTTAGATACATAAGAGCATGTGTTTCCTCCTAAGAGGTCATAGGTTCAAAACCAAAGGGGGGTATAGTATGTATGCCTTTGGTCCCTTGTCCCACAAACAAGGGGATATCATATACCAATTTGGGTTGGTGTCTAGCTTGGTCGTGACCTTAAAATTGGATAATAATAATAATAATAATAATTAATTGTACAAATTGTAGAAAACGATGTTGTTAAATCCATGTAGCTTGTAAAGATAAAACTTTTTTTATATATGTTGGTGTTGGGCATTTGTATGGATTTGTTTGGTGGCCCTATGTCTTTTTGTATGCTTTGTTTCTATCATTGGATGGATGAATACATAATGCATAATGTGTATATCTGCCTAGAAGCTTCATATATATGCATTTCATTTTCGATAAGGACCCTTCACCCAACTTAGGGAACCTGAATACATAATGTGTATATACATGCTTAAAAGCTTCAGAGCTTTGCATTTCGTTTGTTGGTAAGGACGCTTCACCCAGCCTCGGAACCTTGCCCTAAGAGCATTAATTATGTCGTAGATCTTAGGGTTTAGGGTTATAACCTAAAGGTTCTTAGTTGGATTCATTATTTTAATATATGTAGGGTCTTGAGCAGTGGATTAGGCCTATAAGCTTCAATTATATGCATTAGAAAGATGCATAAGGCAAGAGAATACATCAAACATCCTTGCAAGAGTTTTCCTTCAAGGTTATTTAGATGTTTTTAATTAAATATGCCGTTCAATTTTACAGATTAGATTCAAATTAGGAATACATTAGAAATACTTTGCCATAAATAGTTGTTTAACACACTTTTTACTAGGTTCTATTGGGTAAAATATAATACTATAATATTACATTTTATCCAATATTTTCCCCCAATTGGCCCACTTCTTATTATAGTTTTTTTGTATATTTGAAGTTTGAAAGTAAACAAACTCAACTATTAAAATTAGTAGGGGTGGGATGGGAAATATTGAGTGAAATAATATTATTACATTTTAATTAGTATTTCCCCCACCCTTGGCCACTTTTTATTGGGTGGGGGTGGTAATAAATATTGGTTAACATATAATACTATAATATCATATTTTATCCAAGATTTCCCCTCACTCAATCCACTTTTTTATTAAAAAAATTCTTTATGTTTGAGGTTCATAAGTAAACTTAACTCCTATGTAAACATTCGATCCCAATATGGTAGAGATGTTGTAATATTTAACATTTTAACTCTGTAAAAATAAAATAAACAAAATAAAAATAAAATAAAAACATAAATCAATAATTATGATTATATTTATATTATGATTAACTATAATTAATAATTCAACTGTTGAACATGACAACAAGAAATATTGGAAATGACACCCAAAGGGGGCTTTTGATTTAATTTCCCCTTAATTAAATTGGAAGAGAAATTGTAATTTCATCTCAAGACAACTTGTATTAGTTAATTGAGTCAGGAAGACTTAGTTAGCTTAGGAAATTCGAGTTGAGGGTCAGAGAGGAGGCATGTAGAGTTCTCCCATGATTTTAGGGGGTTCAGTTACAGTTATTTGTGAGTTATAATTAATTAACTCAATAAATTGAGTTAAAATCAATTTAACTAGTTCTAACTGAGAGATGAGCTACTGATAGGTCTAGTGAATTAAATTTAATTTAATTCACAAGTAGTGATCAATTAGTTAACTGATAATTCACTATAAATAGTTGTTGCATGTCAGTTCTAAGGAAGACCTAGTTGAGATTAAGGTTAAAGGGAAGATAACTATCAATTGTATAATTAGAAAATTGTATAGGTCATGCATGAGGTCATCGGGATGCCTTGAAGGAATTGCACAATTAATTCTTGGAATTTCCTTTTTAATAGGGCCAAAATTCCTTTAGGAATGCATGAACAAGGATGGATGGACAAAGGCTGAGAATTGGTTAAGTATTTAACTGATTTTGCCTAGATCAGAGTGAGATAGTTAGCAGAGTGCAAAGGTTTCTCAGTGAGGGAAATATCATTGTATTGTTTCATGGTCTTGAATTTATGCAATATACAGATAGTTTGGTTTTGAGCAGTTGCTTTCACCAGATATGTCTTGTGTTGTGCGATTGATAATTTCTTTCTCTTGTTATGTGCTTGTGTGATCATATTTGGTTACCGCAAATTGTAGAAGGATTTAGTATTTTGTTTTAGTACATTATAAGATCAAATTGAATCCCTTTGGATGATTTCTACATGGTATCAGAGCATCAGGAATCACTATAGAAGAGAAGAACCATAGTTTGTTTTGAACTTGTACATCGAATTCGCAGATTAATGCTTCAAGACCAACAACAGATCAAGATGTTTTTCAATGGCTTGAGACTCGAATATGCCCTTGAGGGAAATTCAAATTACATAACATGGAAGGACGGGATGGAGGTAGTGTTAGAGGAAAATGGACTGAAGACATTCATTGATAGTGATATTCCCCAGCCCGCAGCAACATATGCTCAACTTCTTGATGCATGGAAGAAGAATGTAGCGAAGCCGAGAAGGATCTTGTTAGAGGGAGTTCGAGATCATATTGTCTCGAGTCTCCATGGAAAGGAAACTCCATATGCTATGTGGAAGGCCTTAACAGATTTGTTTCAGAATAGCAGCAACCACAAGAATCTGGCGCTGAATGACAAGCTCAGAAAGATCAAGATGGAGGAGGGCGAGACGATACCAAAATACTTGACGAAGTTCACTCAATGTCAAGATGAGTTTGGAAGTGTTGGTGTGACAGTAGCCTAGGATTATTTGGTGAGCCTAGCACTTCTAGGCCTTCCAAAGAGCTGACATAGATAGTATGACTTTGTGGATGGGAGGGAGAAGCTATAGACTAGGAGTGATTGTGGTCTGACTTGGTACAAGAAGAGATAAGGCGGAGCACCAGAGATAGGACCTCTTGCAATGACAAAGAATAATATTTTTCATTAGTTGGAAAAGGCAAGAAAGTCAAGGGAAAGAAGTCCCAAGGCGAAAAGGAGAATAGATACTTGTCCAATATCAAGTGTTTTCACTGTCACGAGTATGGGCACTATGCCACGAAGTGTCCACATAAGCAAGCAAGAAGGATCCTGCAGTTGTAGCAGCAGGCTAAGCTTTAGCTTCACAGTTTGAACTTGATTTAACTCTCATTGCATGCATGGCCAACATTGTAATGGGATGCATGTGGTATCTCGATAGCGGTGCCTCGTTCCATATGATGGGGAATAGAGATCTCTTCAGTGACTTGGAGGAGAAGGACTCCAACAGAACATAGAGTTTGGAGATGACGAGATGTATAGCACAACTAACATAGGTACAATTACCTTTCAGTGGGAGACCGGCTCCCGCCTCAAATTGACAAATTTTTTGTTTGTTCCAGGACTAAAGAAGAATCTTGTTTCCGTAGCGGTATTGGAAGACCCTGGTTATGATGTGATATTTAGAAAAGGAAAAGTTTTCCTTAGACACATCGCCACAGGATGGGTGAATCAGATCGGTGTACGAGTCAAGAACATATATGCTCTCGAGGTTGAAGATGCATGCAAAGATTTCAGGAGAAAATCATAGGTTAGAGACTTGGTGGTTGAGAGGGAGCATAAATTACCTCTCAACTTGCAGCCTCAGAAGCAGTCTCAGAAGGTTGTGGAGCAACCATAATTAGAGAAGTAGAGAGGAGACCGAGTGGAGGTGTCTACTCAAGCAGAGACCTCCAGTAGGGGGAAATTTTGAGCCAGGTGGGCAGAGGGAGCACATGCAACCATACCTCCAGGAGAGAGGTGGGGCAATGTGAAGTCATAATCCCAAGAGAACAAATTTGGGCAGGGTCCATTGAGATGGCATGTCTCATGGATCATACTTGGCTACGGGGGGACCATAGTACATTGTAGCAGGATGGATTAGTAGGATTGATGCAATCAGATATGAGATTGACAAATGTCAGATACTGGAGTGCAGATCAGAGTTGTCAGTAGGGCAGATGGCATAGATGCGAAGTTAACAACAATGCAGAGTTTTTGGTAGACAATGCAGTAAATAGTAGCAGTCAGAGACTCTGATGAAAGATGCATCATACTAATTCAGTTTGGATGTTTTTTAAATTTCAAAAGTTGTAGGAGAAACAACACTAGAGAAGTGTTGCATGCATAACATTCCAAAGGCACCAGACCGCGATATATTAAATTCATTTCTTGTTGAGAGGGAGTGTTGAAAATGGTAACAAGAAATATTGGAAATGGCACCCAAAGGGGGCTTCTGATTTAATTTTTCCCTTAATTAAATTAGAAGAGAAATTGTAATTTCATCTCATGAAAACTTGTATTAGTTAACTAAGTCAAGAAGACTTAGTTAGCTTAGGAAATTTGAGTTGAGTGTCAGAGAGGAGGCATGTAAAATTATCCCATGATTTTAGGGGGTCCATTTACAGTGATTTGTGAGTTGTAATTAGTTAATTCAATTAATTGAGTTCAAATCAGTTTAACTAGGTCTAACTAAGAGATGAGCTAGTGATAGGTCCAATGAATTAAATCTGATTTAATTCACAAGTAGTGATCAATTAGTTAACTGATAATTCACTATAAATAAATGTTGCATGTCAATTCTAAGGAAGGCCCAATTGAGATTGAGATTATAGGGAAGATAACTATCAGTTGTATAATTAGAAAATTGTACATGTCATGCATGAGGTCATCAGGATGCCTTGAAGGAATTGCGCAATCAATTCTTGGGAATTTCCTATTTAATAGGGCCACAATTCCTCCAATAATGCATGAGCAAGGATGGTCAGACAGAGGTTGAGAATTGGTTAATTATTTGACTAATTTTGCCTAGATAAGAGTGAGAAAGTCAACAAAGTGCAAAGGTTTCTCAGTGAGGGAAATAACATTGTATTGTTTCATGGTCTTGAATTTATGCAATACACAGATAGTGGGGTTTTGAGCTGTTGGTTTCACCAGATACATCTTGTGTTGTGCGATTGATAATTTATTTCTCTTGTTATGTGATTGTGCAATCGTATTTGGTTTCCGCAAATTTTAGAAGGATTCAATATTTTTTTTGAGTACATTACAATATCATATTGACTCCCTTTGGATAATTTCTACATCAACTATCCTAGATCCATCTTAACTCCAGATCTACTAAGCATTGAGAGGGATCAAATTTCTTGAGATGCAAACCTATTGTGAAGTGAAAAGAGATTTGATCCTTCTCGAAACTTGGTAGATCCAAAGTTTAGATGGATCTAGGATGGTTTTTATTTGTGTTTTAAATACTAAATCAAAGTCACTTAATATAATATCTGCTTCTAATGCTTGAAATATCACACTTGAAAATAAATATAATTTGACCCCACCCCTGCATGTAAAACAATCCAATCCTAATCACAACATTGTACACAATTTTTTACAAATAATATCATTAGAGGATATACTGAGCATTGGCTAAGATACTTCACAATTTTTTACAGTTAGTTGCCATTTTTAGGACATATCTCACATCATTTCAAGAATCTTGGTTAAAGCGAACGTGATTCCTTGATTTCTTTTAGTTCCCATTAGGCTTGAGTTTTCTCTTTCATATGCAAATAAATAAGTAGCTGACTGACCAATCAGATTGAGTCATTGGGTATCCATAAAGGTTGCATCCAAAAATATGGAGAGGAAAACCCCCTTCGTGGTGATTAGGTTCACCCTGAAGAGAGGGAGGACAAGTCCAGGTGACAATGGTTTTTCCTTTGAGTTTCCTTTGATTTGTCTCGAGAAATACCATGCATCTCGAATAAGAAATATCAAGTAGTAATATATCCCATCTGTTTTAGATGATAGGATAGTTGTTTTGACATTATTCAACCCAAGACTATTGAGGTTTCATCTTCTTAGAGACTGCATGGACGACCCATATTTTTTGTAGTAAATCTTGAGCATAATTTAGCATATTGATAGGGTTTAAAGGATTCTTGTTCAAAAGTGGTGATCACTCACCTAGAACTCACCCTCCTTCCACGTAACTCTTCCCCTACCATGTACTCTTGCCTAGATCTAGCGAAAGTTAGGGTTTACATGTGTAGTTAGGGAATTTTATTATGTACTTGCATTCTTCATTTTTGTGCGTGGGTATTACGATTGCTGTATAAGTGTGCTCATTCCTCTCCATTGAAAGTAATTTTTCCCAATTTATGCTCATCAGTTTAATTTGACAATGGGAAGGAACACACAGAACAACCTGCATATTTTAACCATTTTCTCATTTAGAAAAGCGATAATATACCAAAAAATGAGCATGCAAAGTCTACGAAGGTACATGATTTGTAAGTAATAATGATGGGACGTGGCCTTCCTTTAAGCATGATTGCTAAACCAGCCTTTGGATTGAAGTTATTTAAGAGTTCAATCCTGATCTCCACAATGTCTACACAATAAACTTTGACTTGATGCATTTGGTCCAATGTCTCTTCCATTGCATGTGATATTACTAAGAATTACACATTTAATTCCCCCCCTAAGAACGAGACAACAAGATACATGAACATGATATTCCTTGCATGAGCATGATTTGTCATTTTCTATCTGGATTTTGGACAACTACAGTCTTCCCAACTTCATCAATGTAATATTTCTCAAAGCTAATGCAAGCTTGGAAATATGTGGCCCTTGTCTCCTAGTGAAAACTCTTGAGTAATGAGAGACCATCTAGAAGCGAACCAAAAAGTGTTTTGGATGAGATAGGAGATAAGTGGCTCAAGTGCACAATGTTGTGCATTAATCCTATCAAAGTACTCCTTCCTGTAGGTGGCTTTTGACCAACATCCTTGTTCCGAGACACAATTTACCTCTTCATTTTATAAATGGATGCCATGTGGTAGATATCCAGGATTTGGGAATGCAAGATATGAGACAGGGAAAAGCTCAACTTCTCACCCAAGAGTAAAAGGCCCCCATGAAACCTTAATCCATAAATGAGGGGTTTATAGCCCATTCCCTTCCTAACACAAATAATTTGTGGAACTAATTCATGTTTTCTATCTTGTATAATGATCTTTTCCTACTTCTGGCTAAAATTCCTATGTTTTATGTGTATTTCTAAGTGAAAATACTCTATGATAATATTCAAGATTGGTAAAATGACTTGTGCCTTGTTGTAACCTGCACACAAAACCAACTTACAATGCAATAGTAGTTAGGGCTCTCAATTGGAGGACATTTGTCTTATGTACCAAATGAGCATTCAAGAAATGACTTTGCCTTCATCCAACAACAAGCCAATAAGAATGACTTAATTTGTGAATGACCCATTGCTTGGGTTTGTTACATGTAATTGGATTCATGACATAATAGTTTTCTAGTTAGGAGAAATGGTTTTGATGCCAATCAACCATTGCACTAAGGTTTGACAGTATCACTATAATTACTTCTAGGTTTGAAATGCGCAACCACTTGCCAAATCTATGCAAGGTGTTCCTCCTTTGTCCCCATATTATTAAGGACATTCATATTTACTATGTTGGTAATATGGTTGCTTGTATATTACCATGATTACAACCCCTCCTTAAATCGCTCTAGGATAAATTTTTGAGGTCTCAATTATATGGGTGTAGTTGATTCATAGATAAAATTTAAGCATTATTTCACCTTTCATATGAAAGGGCTCCAACATAGTTTGTATCAAAATTTCCTAGGACAATTGCATTAATTCTCTTCCATCAAATGTGAAATCATCAAATGAGGCTAATCCTCAACAATAATCATATCAACCTCCTCCATGAACCATTAAATACCATCATCAATCAATGCACCATGTAATATCAAGGAGCCATATAACCCAAACATCATTGAGGCAATCTGCCAAAGAGGTTAGTCAAGACCATTTAAAACCATCAGCAATTCCAATACCATAAGAATACATGTCTCACACAATTAATTGGCACACTAACAATTTCAAGAATGTAACATAAGATAAACAATGGTGATAAATACTTATCCCGAATCAAAATTGGGCAATGGATTTTGAGATAAAAACTCTCCACCCAACCGTAGAAAGGCTACAACCTAGTCTCTCTTGTAGATGTCACCCATGAGCTAGATTACAGGGCTTAAGAAGGATGTTCAAGGACAAAACCAATTTTCCAGTTAAACTAGGGATTCCAAAGGTCCAATATACCTCCACCCTTTAGCCATAAAAATGGATTCAATGACAGGATATACCAAGGGATCCAGAGGTTTGCTACCTCCACCCTAGCAAGATTCCACCAGTGCTCCTACTATTCAACAAAAATAATATTTCCTCCATGTTGTAGAATAATGAAGGGTTCCCTCTGTTGACTATTTCTTTTAGTTTTTTGTGTGTAAGGTTGCCTTTATAAACCCACCTCTCTCTTACACTTGTGTTGTCATGCACACTTACTCTAGCTTTATTACATATGCTCCTTTTCTCCTCAGTCCGTCTCCAAAGTGTGGAGAATGTTTACCATCATGTTGAAAACAATTCTCCCTACAACCACAATATCATATACTCAACATTGCTTGCCTTCATGATGCGATCACCAATGGGTGAAAACACTATTTGTCCCTATGGTCTTCATGTTCCAAAATCCTTCCAAGGTAGTAACAATCCACTTTCCTTCATTTGAACATTTAAGGTCCTCCCACTTTGGGTCGATTCCAAATTTAAAGTAATGAAAACCTAAAATATCAATTGATTTACTCGGATAATGTATATTATTATAAACCCTTCAGAAGTTCTCGATGATCACTTGAAGGTGTGAATAGGATGCCACAAGCTACCCTAGGTGGTTGCTTAAACATCCCATTGGGTTATCAAAACAGAAAGTCCATGAATGCTTGATCGAATGTGTATTCACATGCTATATAGGTTGTTTAGTCACGTTTTTTGACTCCACAATTTCAACAAAAAACGACATCAATATACTCTGGTTGAAAATTATCACCATGCCTAGACACAACTTGAAAACATTGCACTAGCCAACAGTCCTCATGCACGATACATCAACTTAGATTTGAACTCATCCTATGAAACCAACCCCTATCGATCCTCGTATAAACATTTAGCCATAAACCATTGCTAAACAAGTCACTGGAAACAATCACGAGCCTTTAATACTGAGAAGTTCACTTCCAACATGGTACCAATTCAAATTTTTTCAGTGGAACTTAGACGTTTATTAAAGGTGAGGATTGTGAAGGACTATCTCAAGAAGATTGTCTTCTTAAAATTCCTTTGAAATTCTCCAGGAGGCCTCATTTTCTCGCTCGGCTTCATGCACTACCTGTTCCGCATTCAATTGATCTAAATTCTTCTCGCTTTTTTTTTTTTCTTTCCTTTAGTGATATTCAAAATTCCTCAATCCCTTGTATATTTTGTTTTTTTCATCCATGTTCAAGTTCCAATAGGGAACCTAAAAGTTATTTTTTTCGTATTTTGCCTATGTTGTTGTTATTCGACTCTACTCCCTAGTGGTTACTTTTCCAGCCTTGTCCAAATCCTCTGGACCAATCAACATTTCTCCATAATTCATGTAGTAATTAATGTGTAGATTCGAGCCCGACCTCCACCCGTCCACCATATAAAAAAATTTCCCAACACTTTACAATGAAATTCGACCTTGGGGCACACGTGACGGCCTCCGAGCTTGCCACGTGTCATGACCCCGTTGGTCCGACCAATATCCAACCAAAAACTGACAAATCACCAACCAATCTGGACATGACATTTTTCAATAGCTCACTAGTCCACCTAGGGGGAATATTCCAACAATATCCCAAGGAATATTCCTTGGAATATCCTTTTTTCTTACTAGGCTATACAGATGCCTAGTCAGCATCCCTGTCACCAAAATTTGCATGTTTGTACAATCAAACATATTTCTCTAACTTTGTCATACGGTTTCCGTTTTGAGCAAAATGAAGTGCTCAGAAATCAGGGCGACGAGACCTATCCGGTCATTCAGGTTTCGAGCAATTCTGAACACTTTGATTTTTTAGAAAAATTTTGCCCCCAATTCAGTTTTTGATCAGGGCATTATGAGCTTTTTGTAGTTCCATTTGGTTTGACTAATGCCCCAACTACATTTACGTGTTTGATGAATAATGTGTTGTGTCCTTATATGGACATGTTTGTTATTGTATTCATTGATGACATATTGGTATATTCTAAGAATTAGGAAGAACATGTCGAGCATTTAGCAACAATGTTAAGATTGCTAAAATTTTGATGGCCCCATCTTCAGAAATGTGATGTTGCTGCAAATAGGAGTCTAGCTCCTCCACCCAAGCTCTAGCTGAACATGTAGGTGAACCATCAAAAGTAGATAGAAGAAATCTACTCATATCATGTTGCTTGCTTTTCTTCACCTTGATCTTGAAAAACTCTGGAAAAGTAAGATGATCTCTAAACTTCTGAGTTTGAGATTCATACTCTTGTAGAAAATCAGTAAGAGTTTCCCTCCTAGTCATTCCTTCTTCTTCCCTTCCTCTCATGGAAAATCCAGGCACATGACTGCGTTGTGCATCATAGTGTGTGGCTGCATGCTCACAGCCATCATATAAAAATCTAGAGTTTGATTCAGATCCAAACTCTCTTGGTGATTCTATACACATCTCCCTTCTCATCTTCTTGAGATCTCCATGAATGCTCTGCAAATTTTGAGAAAGAAACTTTGGAAGTCTTTCCTCTTTTCTTCCTCCAAAGAATGGAGTCTTCTTCTCTTCTTCTTGTTTTCATGATAGTATATTGGTTGATATTCCACAGGTTGAGCCAATATTATGCTCTGATACCACTGTAATATCCCTAAATAGGGAAAATCAGCAATAGTGGGAATATCTTATAATATCCGAAAATTGGAGATACAACAATACATGAACACCATAATGAAAAAGCAGTGATATATCAACACATGAAATGTAAGAAGAACCAAATAGCCATCATATTGGTATTATAGCAGCAAATGTATACAAGATCTTGAGGAAATAATCTCTCAAGTTAGGCAACACAAGCCTCAAGGAAACATGTACATGGAAAATGAAGTACACTGCTACACAAATATTGCCCAAGACTATGACAGCGCAGTTTTATTAGAGATACTACTGCTGAAAATATACAAATATAGGGCCCCAAACAAGGTTGGGAGTGAATATCTAGACTCGCAAACCGAATTTCAAGACAATCTGAAAAGGATTTCCTGAAATATGCAAAATGGAAAAAATGCCGAAGTTGCAGTCTCAAGACTGAGTAGCAGCTACAACTTAAGAACTGGATGGAGATGGCTGTAGATGATTCAAAAGCTGAACAAACCTCCTCCAATGGATCTTCCAAGTGAAAGGCTGATCCTAACACTGAATATCTCACCCTCCAAACAATCATTGTAACCCTCACTACAGATGCTCACTAAAAATAACGCAGTCAAGGAGAGGGACCGCGTTGTAGATGATGGAAAATGGTTGGCCTGATGCCAAATATGGTGAAATCAACTCAAATTCTTCCTCAATGATCCTCCAAGGGGAAGAAGGTTCCTCCTCTGAAAAATAAGCTCCGAAAGCCGTGTTGTAGAACCTCCACCGCAACACCCTGCAACACAACATTATACTTCAGCAGAAATAACGTTGTATCTGAAGGAGGATGCTTGGCCTTGGGCCTGGATGTGGAGAAATGAAGTACAATATCCCTCAAGAGGCCTCTCTTGAAAGGAGAAGGAATTTCTAAACAGTAATGCCTTGTGCTAAGCAGCAAAACAACTCTGCTAAACAACAAGAGAATGCAAAACAGTCTAACCAGACCATAAAATCAATAATCCATAACATGTCTTCATATGGCTACCTTGCCCTCCTTTTATACAAATGGAAGTCCTCTCACCTTGGGTCTCACTCATTAGGGTTTCCTCCACCAAAGAATCTTCCTCCCACTATCTCTGCGCTATCTCCAAAGATGATCTCCACCTCCTATCCCAACGTTGTTGACTTGGTCAAACTTGACCTTGTCCACATGCAAATGCCCCTTTTCACACATGAGGGTGTGAAATCCAGCTCCTATGATGATCCCTTTTCACACTATGAGGAATTTTATTCTTATTTCTGAAATGTAAGGGCCTCCTTACCCATTTATTCATCTCCTAAGTGATCAAAACAAAAAATCAATATTCCAATTAGCCACATGCTAATTTTGGAATATTACATTCTCAACCATGTCGGATCCAAAAATATTTGTTGCATTATTAAACTTGTTTATTAAAACCCTAAATGATGACAATGCAATTGTCAAAATTTAATAAAAAATTATACAAATGAAATTTTGGTGATGACACTTCCTTTGCTTGCTTCATCTGTTTCTCTTCCTGGTTCTCTTTTTCTCTCTGAGGCTAATTCTGAAAATGAACTCACAAAAAACTGACAAAATCCCGCCAACTTATGCTCTTAGGTATTTTTATTGATGAGGCCTCTATTTTCTTCAATTTTCCATTATTTTCCTTCATTTTCCTCCTCACATGCAACCTGTGACCTTTCACCTTCCTTTTCTCCTAATTTCCTTTATTTTCATAAATAAATGTACCAAAAATAGTTTTTTCCTTTTCAAAGCCTTAGCCATTACCTTTTCCAATTTCCCCTTAGCCATAAAACACAACAAGTGATGCCCACTAGGATATTTTTCCCAACATTAAACTTGGAATAAGTGCCCCTTAACCATGGTCTTATTTTTGCCTTTATTAACATTTATTACATGAACTTTTAGTGTGGGTCTATTACATTGACCATGGGTTATAAACCCAAGGTAGAATATTATAAACCCTAAAATACACATGGTCGACCATTGTTGACCATGTTTGATTTTATTCTTAACAAAATATGTCATAATGCAACGTTAGACTAAGATTAACCATGATTGATTTTCATATTGAGACAACCTTTCCAAAAATGCAATGTTGGACAATGGTTGACAATGGTTGATTGTCATATTGAGATAATATTGTCACAATGCAACATTGGAGCATGGTTGACCATGGATGACCATGTTGTCACAATGTGACATTGGACCAAGAGACAATATTTGTCACAATGTAAACATGGTTATTGACCATGGTTGATTTCCATATTAAGACAATCCTTTTCAAAATGTGACATCACACCATGTTTAACCATGCTTGACCATGATTTATTTTCATATCGAGACAATATTTGTCACAATGCTACTTTGGACCATGGTTGACCATGGTTGATTTTCATATTGAGATAATCATTATCACAATCCGACAATCGACCATGGTTGGCTATGATTGACCATGGTTGACCATGATTAATATTATAAACCCAAGGGAATAATAAACCCCAAGGGATTAATACTAAAACCCGAAGGGATTATGAACCTAGGGGAATAATTTGAACCCAAGGGGGTAATATTATAAACCCTAAGAAAAATATTATAAACACTAAAATAAACATGGTTGACCATGATTTCTTTTCATATTGAGACAATAATTGCCACAATGTGATGTTGGACAATGGTTGACCATGCTTAACCATGGCTGATTTTCATATCAACAAAATCTTTGTGACAATGCGACGTTCGACCATGGTTGACCATGATTGACCATGATTGACCATGGATGAACATGTTTGATTTTATAAAACATGGTTGACCAAGGTTGACCATGATTATCATATTGAGACAATCTTTGTCATAATGCGACATTGGACCATGGTTGAGACAATCATTGATTTTCATATTGAGACAATATTTGTCACAATGATACGTTGGATCATGGTTGACCACAACTGATTTTACAAAACATGGTTGACCACGATTGAATAATATTAAACCCAAGGTATATAAACCCTAAGATAAATATTATAAACTTCATAATAAACATGGTTGACCATGGTTGATTTTCATATTGAGATAATCCTTGTCACAATGTGATTTTGGACCATGGTTGAGCATGCTTGACCATGATTGATTTTCAAATCAAGAGAATCTTTGTCACAATGTGACATCGGGCCATGGTTGACCATAGTTGATTCTCATATTGAGACAATATTCGTCACAATGCGAAATTAGACCATTGTTAACCATGTTTGATTTTATAGAATATGGTAGACCATGACCGACTATGATTTACAATGCTTGTCCATGGTTGACCATGGCTCACTATGGTTGATGTTGATTTTCCATGGTTGACCATAAATACATTGACCATGGTCGACCATATTCAAGCATTATTAACCATCGTTGATCATGGTTCACCATAGAGACATTGATTAACCATTATGACAATGGTTGATGATCATTGAGCATGCTTGACCATGGAAGATCATCGTTGAATCTGGTTGATCATAGTAGATGATAATTGACATTGATTGACTCGATTCAACTATGATTGGCCATATTCAATTTTATTAATTATTAATAAATTTTATTAAATTATTAATTAGTATTAATTAATAATTGATTCAAGGAAACTTATTCAAAATAATTAATATTAATAATAATAGCAATATATATAAGATCCATGAGCTTTTTCACCTTATCTTGAGGATGAATCACATTAGTTATTTTAATTACTTCATTTTATATAATTAATATTTTATAGGTTTAGGTTTATATTAAAAAATTTAGTGAATTAAATAAAATTTAATTTTTCACATTTTAAAATAAGCCTTAATAGATCCATTAAAAATATTGAATTGTTTAAATTTCCTAGTTTAAACATATATTTCATATTAACAAATTTATTAAAAAAATTAATTTAAATTTAAACTCTTAAGCTTACAAATTCTTTTTAGTAACCTAGATTTCATTTAAACTAAAACCTATATATAGAGATAGATATATAACAAATTATGATGATTATTCAACTGAATTTAAAAACCTTAAAACTCTTTACTATATTAAAATTATACACTCTCTATAAACATTAATAATTATTATTATAATAAATAAAATTTAAAATTATTAAATTCATAATTTAACCTTTTTTATTTTTTTTACAGTTAAACTAAGTTTCAACAAATTCAAAAATTTTACCCTCCCATATATATTTCTAACGGAAACATATATTTACCAAATTTCCAGCTTTTTATATGCCATAATGGTTACTCAACAATTTTTATTCGAGTAGTTTTTAGTGTGATTTTTTGAAGGTTTTTCCATTGGATTTTTCCAGTTTAATTTCTCTAAAATCTGGTAGGAATTCATTGAAAATAAAAGTTTTGCACAACCCAAATACCCTAAATTTTTTTTAGAATGATGAATCCATATATTTTTTTCAGCAAGAAAAATACAGCTGGTATTATATAGTGTTACCAGGGCACAAACTAGAAAGTATCAAAATAGCCATCTACAATACATCCATGTTCATCACAGAATCTTGGACATTTTGAAAACATACAAAGATCTATCATCTGTCCATTTGTCCCTATCAGCTTTTAAGACAAAATCAAAATGATATACAATACATCATAGCAAATCTCAGTACAAATGTTCCACAAAAGAAGGCAGCCAGCGCTCGAAAAGAGAGTATCTCATCACTCAGTTCCTGAGACAGTTTCAGCTTACAAAAACATAGAACTATCATCTATCAATACAAACTTATCAGCTTGTAGATAAAAACTATCTATATTCGAAACTTCATGGAAAAACTCTGCAATTTACAACGTTCCACAAACAGGAAATCAACAAGCATTCTTAATTTAAAGTGACTTTTCCTTTCACTTTGAAACCTGAGACATTATGCAGCTCATAGAACATATCCCCAAAACTCTCAATTAGACCTCTTTTAGACAACCTATCCGCTTCCATATTTTTCTCTCTATACACATGATTGAGATTGATGGTTTTGAAGGATCTCATTAGGTCTTTTATCCTCTCCATCCAATGCATTAAAGCACTAGGATTCAGCTTGGTTCCTTTTTTTAAGTGATCAATAATGACCTTTGAGTCACCGTACACCCTCAGATCTTCTATATATAGGTGTGTAGCGAACCATAAAAGACCCCACAGTGCAATTGTTTCAGCTCTCATATTCGTTCCTCTACCTCCATTCCAAAATATCTTATAATGGCAATCAGGTGACAGCATTAGCCACGCCCCGCACCCACAATTTTGGGACTCAGATGCCCCATCGAAAAAACCTGCCGGATAAATAATCTCCACTGGTCTCATCTTCTTAGATAGATCCTTTGGCAGTTTGTCCCTGAAATTCATATTAGCCATATAACTGAATACCTGCAAACATATCTCCATTGGACTACAAACAATGTCCTAAAAAATACACCGATTCCTTGCTTTCCATATAAACCAATGTACTAGGATAAAGATCACCCTCAGCGTCCTACCTTTATTTTCCCACCACATAAAACATTCTTCTGTTGATATATAATTTGAGGCAAACAATTTTAGATGTGTACATAAAGAGTGATAAACATCCTGCACAAACCAACAACCATAAAACAGAGGAAAATTGTTTTCTTCTTGGATATGGCACGTCACGCACCTTCCTGGTCCCTTCCATCCCCTTCTCTGCAAATTTTCCCACGTCAAATTTCGATTTCTCCATATCAGCCACACCAATATAATCATCTTCACATGTCACCTGTAACTGATTAAATCTTTCCTTAGATCTCATCAGCGAGAATATATAGTCAAAAAACCAGTTTAAATACCATAAATCAAAATTTTATCTCATTTTATTCATTGTAAGGTAGCCAAGGAATTAAATTGTTTCCTATATCCAGCACCAGAATGTCAAGTGATGGTTGCAAATGGAGGAACTATAAATTGCTCTGGAAAATGCCATAATATCAAGCTAACCATGGGTGAATATGTATTGACTAGTCCAATGCTTTCCATTCCTATGGGAGGTGCTGATGTTGTACTAGGAGTACAATGGTTACAATCTTTGGGGACGGTAGCTTTTAATTTTCAAGAACTTTTCTTTAAATTTTTTTCAGAAGGAAAGGAAGTTGAATTACGGGGTATTGCGGGGAAGCCAGGAAGGATAATAAGCTCTAATGTCATGACAAAGCTTCTAAAGAAAGAACAGCGAGGCGTAATTGCACAATTATGCTCACTAGAAGTTCCAACATCAAAATCATCTATTTCTGCAGATCTCCAACAAGTCTTGGACAATCACTCCAAGGTGTTTGAAACTCCCAAAGGACTCCCACCTATTCGTGATCATGATCATGCTATTCATTTGATTCCAGGAAGTGTTCCTCCAAACATCCGGCCTTATAGATATCCTTACTTCCAAAAGAGCGAAATTGAACGTATGATTGCAGAAATGTTAGAGACGGGTATAATTCAACCTAGTCAAAGTTCTTTCTCTGCTCTTGTAGTATTGGTACACAAGAAGGATGGATCATGGCGAATGTGTCCGGATTATAGGGAGCTCGATAAGCTCACCATTAAAGATAAATTTCCCATTCCTGTGATTGATGAATTATTGGATGAATTACATGGAGCAATTTATTTTACCAAGTTGGATCTTCATTCAGGATATCATCAAATTAGAATGAAGAGTGAAGATATTCCGAAAACAACATTTCGAACTCATGAGGGTCATTATGAATTTTTGGTCATGCCTTTTGGCCTTACCGATGCACCTTCTACATTTCAAGGGTTGATGAATTCCATTTTCAAACCCTTCCTTAGAAAATTTGTGCTAGTATTTTTTGATGATATACTAATCTACAGTAGGTCTTGGAAGGATCATGTTGAACATGTTGACAGGGTGCTCAAACTATTGTATGAGAAACAATTATATGCAAAAAAATCCAAATGTTTATTTGGAGTACAAGAGGTGGAATATTTGGGTCATATTGTATCTCACGAGGGTGTTAAAGTAGACCCTAACAAAATTAAAGCCATTAAGGAATGGAAAGTCCCCACAACCATAAAGCAGTTGCGAGGATTTCTCGGGTTAACGGGGTATTATCGCAAGTTTGTTAAGAATTATGGGAGAATAGCAGCACCTCTAACAACATTATTGAAGAAAGATGCATTTTCATGGACTCCTGAAGCAACTAAGGCCTTTGAACATCTTAAAGAGGCAATGTGCCTAGCACCGGTCTTAGCTACGCCGGACTTCACAAAAACCTTTATTGTGGAATGTGATGCCTCAGGAAATGGAATTGGTGCAGTTTTAATGCAGGAAGGAAGACCCATTGCTTTTGAAAGTCGTCCAATCAAATGAAAGTATTTACAGAAACCTATTTATGAGAAGGAAATGTTAGCAATACTACATGCACTAAAGAAATGGCGAACTTACCTAATGGGAAGACACTTCAAGGTAAAAACTGATCATGATAGTCTTAAACACTTTTGGAACAAAGACTATCTTCAGAAGAGCAGCAAAAATAGGTCACAAAGATGTTGGGTTATGACTTTGAAATAATCTACAAAAAAGGAAAGCATAATGTTGTTGCAGATGCACTCTCAAGAAAGAATGAAGAGGTGGAAGCATTGCTTTGTGCCATTTCTATTATCTAACCAGATTGGATAACTGAAGCAAGAGATGAATGGAAGAAGGACAAAGATGTATGGATACTCATTCAAAAGTTGCAGCAAGATCCTAGTACATCTGATACATTTAGTTGGAAAATGATTCCTTATGGTACAAAGATCGCTTATATCTTTGTAAGAATTCCCAACTAAAACAAAAGATTCTTCTGGAATTGCACACTTCTCCTTTAGGAGGACACTCAGGATTTTTAAAAACTTACCACAGGGTGAAGAAGAATTTTTTTGGGATGGCCTTAAATCTGATATTCGAAAGTTTGTGGCGGAATGTTTGGTTTGCCAGCAGAATAAAGTGGAAACAATTAAGACCCCAGAACTTCTACAACCTTTATCCATTCCAAGTCAACGTTGGGAGGAGATTTCAATGGATTTTATCACAGGTTTACCTAAGTCCGAAGGAAAGAGTGTCATCATGGTGGTAGTTGATAGAATTACCAAGTATACACACTTTTGTGCATTATCTCATCCATTTAAAGCAAGTACAGTTGCTACTACATTTATGGATAGAATTCAAAAGCTACATGGAAGCCCAAGGGTTATTGTGAGCGACAGAGATCCCATTTTTACTGGAAATTTTTGGACGAGTTATTTTCTTGTTTGGGTACTCAATTAGCTCATAGCTCATCTTATCATCCTCAATCTGATGGTCAAACTGAGATCGTAAATAAATGTTTGGAAGGATATCTTCGTTGTTTTGTATCTGATAAACAAACACAATGGGTCAAGTGGTTACCTCTTGCTGAATGGTGGTATAACACTTCCTTCCATACTGCAGCAAAAATGACCCCATTGATGGCACTTTATGGATATCATCCACCATCCATCACATCATCTTTAAGGGAAAATTCGAAGGTTCAAGCAGTGGAAGATCACATCGAGCATCAGCAAGAAATTCTCCAACTCTTAAAGGATAACCTGAATTTGGCACAAAATCGAATGAAACAACAGGCAGATCAACATCGCAGCGAGAGAAGTTTTGATGTAGGAGATTGGGTATTTTTACGGGTACAACCATACAAACAGATGTCCCTCAAGCAAGCTAAGAAGGATAATAAATTATCGCCAAAGTACTATGGTCCTTACAAGGTGTTGCAAAAGATTGGTACTATGGCATACAAATTGGAGCTTCCTGCTTCTTCGCGAGTGCATCCAGTTTTCCATGTTTCATGCTTAAAGAAGGTTATAGGTGAAAATCTTCCGGTTCAAACAATATTGCCAGAACTTGATGAGGAAGGAAAAATCATATTGGAACTTGAAGCGGTCACGGAAACAAGAACTCGACAGCTACGGAATCGATCAATTTCAGATTATCTCATCAAGTGGAAGAACTTACCCACTGAAGATTCTACATGGGAGGATGAGAATTTTATACAGAAGCACCCAGAGCTACTCAAGCGTTGAGGACAACACTTTTTTGAAGGAGAGGGGCATGTTAGGTCCCTATATTACTAGTATAGTCCCATATTGTTGTTAGTGTAACCCCCTTATTGTTATTATTGTACCCTTGTAACCCCCATTTTGTTATTATTGTGCCCTTAAATTATTATTGTTAGGTCGGCTAGGATTACATTGTGGCCCACTAGGATTACATTAGGGCCCCATGGACTCCTATATATAGAAAGGAGGTTTTGTAAATTGTATCATCCAAGAATTGTTCATTTATGTAATGTATTGGAGGTTTCCCCCTCGAAGTGGATCATTTCTAAGGCGTTGATATCGCTTTTCTTATCTTTTTGGAGCTGGTTAAACAACATAGCTTGTTAATAACATTGGAAACTGTGTGTCTGAATGAAATGTCACAAATCGCCAAAGTGGTGATGTTGTCACTTCTTGAAAACCCGTAACCACTTTACTAAAAGCTTGATGAGTATATGGTTCTCTATCATATTCAATGTCTGGGAAATTCAAACCATGAGGAATATCTGCAATAACTAAGCCATATTCTCTTTTAGGTATTAGTGATGCAATGTCTTCACAGTCACCTTGTATTATTTGATATTGGACACTGTCGAGCCCATTCCAAATGTAATGATTAAGAGTAGGATCTAGTTCAACATTCATAAGATGCTTCCTTCTCATGTTCTCCATCTTAATTTTTTCAATAAAGCTTTTGAAAGTATCTGGTACTCCATTTCCATCCTTCTTCGACATCTTTAATCACATAACTATATATATATATATAATAAAAATAGTTTAAATATGAATAAAATGAATTTATAAATCAACATACCTTATTGAATGCAATATAAAACTCTTTTAGTGTTGATGTAGAACTTGCTTCTGG
Organism: Pinus albicaulis; assembly: GCA_034641835.2. Classification (NCBI taxonomy): domain Eukaryota; kingdom Viridiplantae; phylum Streptophyta; class Pinopsida; order Pinales; family Pinaceae; genus Pinus; species Pinus albicaulis. The sequence goes on from CM076582.1 coordinate 1,214,644,772, forward strand.
GTAGTTGCATACAACATCATCCCAACTGTCTTCATTCAACATTTTAACCATGTGTTCTTGTATTTTCATAAAAATTTTCTGACTGAATAAATCAAGTTAAAAACGTTAATATATTGACATGTATAAAAAATTCTACCAACATCATTATGTTTTATTTAAAATAAAATTATAATGAAAGAAATAATTCAAGAAACTTACTTTTGAAATTCTGCACACATTTCTTCCATTGATAATTCACCCGACTTCACACGGGCTAATAATGATTTGACTAATTTATCATCCTTCACACCTTGCATTGTTCTCCAAGGTGTAATAGTCATATCCTCTAGAAACTACTTCATTTCAGGACCCCCCTTACTGTTGGTACATATTATGGGTTTACTCTTTCTAACCTTCTGATTTTTTATGGAAATATTCTCCCACCGATCAAAAATCTCATCAATCAAATCCCATACCTCCCCAGTTCTAAATGCCAACTGAAAAATGTTATATGTGCCTCTGAAGAAATTTGTATTCAATTTTCCATCTTTTGTTTTTTTCATCAATTTGATAACTTGTTTCCATTAAACATTCCTTTCGAAATGCTACACTAACTTGTGTCTTATCCCCACCACATTTTTCTATGAATTCATTATGAATAAATCTGACCCTTTGGATGAAAGTCATTTTCATTCTATACTCATTATCTACATTATGATCCCATGCCAATAACTTTGATTCCATTTCTGTTAAGCCAGCGTAAAGGATGCATTTCACTCTTTGAAAAAGATAGTTATTGGGATATTCTGCAATCAATTGTCTCTTAGCCTCTATCGAATGGTTCCCTCCAATTACATAATATTTATAATCAAAACATTTTGTCTTGTCAAATGCTTGTTTGTTGGGAACCTGACATGGATTGACAAGAAGCACATAATCCACCACATGCGCATATGGATTGAACACGAACAATGTTTTCAGATTATGTACATGTAGGTGATGGGCCTTTCTAATTTGATATTGAGATTGTCCTTCATTTGGGCCATAAAATTGGTTAACATTAAGCTCAAATGTTTGGCCACCAAGAATTAATTTATTCTTCCTCAACTCTTGTCGAATAACATTTTGTTTTGTTTTAATAATGCCATCCTCTAACTCAGCACCTGGTGTTATGATTTCTCTGCTTCCATGAGAGCTTTCAGTTTGTTCTTCACTGCTTCTCACGACCTTTATAGGTTCACCAATATTTGATTTCCTAGTCTTATTAGATAACATATCATTTTTTTTATAAACAAGCTCTCCTTCATGAGGTAAAAGAGAGACATCTTTGGCGATTTTTCTTTTTGGTGTCTGATCTGTTTTCTCCTTTTGCACAATAGTTCTAATCTCCTCCTCACTAATTCTATCATAATTTTCTGTTTCATGTTCGACACCTTCAAAAGAAACATGTTTAAGTTTACTAGATTGACCCACCTTAGTGACTTTTGGTTGATCCCCTCTTTGTATTGTTGCAGTGTCACGAGCTATTGCTCTTTGCTTCAATCTCCTTTCCTCTGCTTTGTCTTTGTGGAAAGTTTTGATCACATCCATAACATTTGGCACCAACATATAAATACCTTCAAACATGTTTGAAAGACTCGGAACAAAATCCTATGAAACAAAATAAAACATGTCAATGATAAATAATTTATAAAAAATTGAATCATCCTTACAATAATGCATAGAGGAAATAAAAATAAGCATACTTACAATGTTATTTTCAATGTTGCTTGATATTTCTTCAGAAAATTTTGAAGATATTTCATCTGTGTCATACTTGACGATTGATAGACGATATCTAACCTTCTCACGTTTCTGAGCCTTCCTTGTAAGAACATAAATAGTGTTTGTATTCGGGACCATACATATGTCTCGTACTCTGCCCATCACATCATATGGCTCATTTAAGTCAATCATACCACAAATCAGATAGATGTGTATATTAGCCTCCATTTCACTGTCTTCAAGATACCATGAGAAATCGGTTTTATCTATTTCCTCGGCGTTCTTCCAATCAGAAATAAGCTTTAATGAACCTGGTGCCCCACTTGCTTGACTTTTATTAGTGTGTGCAACAATGTCCTTATTGCGTCCAACAGTGTCCATAGTGCGTCCAGCTGCAACTTTAGATTTGGGAGTTGTATCCATAGTGCGTCGAGCTGCTGCTGTAGATTTGGGAGCTACTACCCTAGGTGCAGAAACATTCATAGAAATCTTTTTCGATGCCATTTTCCTGATAATATATATGTGTGTGTGTGTGTGTGTGTGTATGTGTATTAGTTAATGGAAAAATATTGCGGATAAAATAAATTTAATAAACAAAATTTATTTCTAAAACTAAATAGCTTGAAATTAAAGCAGTAAAATTAACTATAAAAAATTTCATTTAAAAACAAAATATTATAAATCATATGTATATATATCTATATAATATGTTTTGAATACATTTTATAAAAAATTTAAAAATGTGTTTAAATTGTATAAAATAATTTTAAAAAAATAAACTAGTATTTTCAAACTTCAGTTTTTGTTTAATATTTAAAAAAAACAAAAAAGTTACTAACTATTTATAACAAATGTTATAATATTATATATATTTTTTATTTTTTTAATTGTATTGTTATATAGTTTTTTTTTTAATTAATTTATTATATTGTTATATTAAAACAAATGTTTTTTTTAAATTTATTATATTGTATTTTTTTTAATTATATATTGTTTAAAAACAAAACACAATTGTTGTTTAATGAACTTTTTTTTTTTTTTTTAATATATATTTGTTATATTTTGAGATTTTTAACAATATTTTTATTATATTATATAACAATTTTTTTATTATTTTTATATATAACAATGTTTCTATGAACTTTTAATTATTTTATTAAAACAAATTATTAAAAAAAAAAAAAACGAAAATTAAAAAATGTTTTATTAAAACAAATTATTAAAAAAAAAAATTCAAAAAAAAATTAAAAAACAAAATAAAAATAAAAACCAAAATTAAAAAATGTTTTAATAAAACAAATTAAAAAAATTAAAAAAAATTAAAAAAATAATTGCTCGCCGGGGGCCGGCCGAGCGGCGCCACGGGGGTGGCGCAGCCGGCCTCACGGCCCCCGCTGGGCGGAGGGCCGTGAGGCCGGCTGGGCCGCCCCCGTGGCACCGCCCAGCCGGCCCCCGGCGCCCAGCAGGCGGGCTGCCTTCGTCACGCAACAACTCTATTCAGAGTGATGAATATAACGGGAGTTCGTTCACCATGAATAGAGAGTCAAAAAATCGACTTGGTCGTTATCCTAAAGATGATGAGAACAAAATTGATGAGGTGCAGCAAAATGAAATTTCTGTAAATCGAGCGCCAGTTATACCACTTACTCTTAATCCTAAGGATTATGAAAGCAATAGTGATGAAGGGCATGATGAAGAATTTCCAGAGTCAAAAGTTTCACTTCGTCCTAATCCCAAGGATTATGAGGACACCATTGATGAAGAGGGAGATGAAGAATATCCACTTTAGCTTAATCCTAAGGATTATGCGAGAACAACAAATGAAGAGGGGAATGAAGAATCTGCAGAGTCAAAATATCCACTCTGTCCTAATCCTGAGGAGTATGCCAGCACCACTGATGAAAAGGGGGATGTAAAATTTCCAGAGTCAAAATATCAAATTCATCCTAATCGTAAGGATTATGCGAGCACCACTGATGAAGAGGGGAATGATAATGTTTCAGAGTCAAAACATCCACTTCGTCCCAATCCTAAGGATTATGCCAACACCACTGATGAAGAGGGAAATGAAAAATTTACAGCGTCAAAATTTCCACTCTGTCCTAATCCTAAGGATTATGCAAGCACCACTGATGAAGAGGGGGACGAAAAAATTCCAGAGTCAAAATTTCCACTTCATCTTAATCCTAAGGATTATGTCAGCACCACAGATGAAGAGGGGAATGAAGAATTTTCAAAGTCAAAATATGCACTTCGTCCTAATCCTAAGGATTATGTCAGCACCACTGAGGAAGAGGGGAATGAAGAATTTGCAACGTCAAAATATCCACTTCGTCCTAATCCTAAGGATTATGCCAGCACCACTGATGAAGACGGGGATGAATTTCCAAAGCTAAAATTTTCACTTCATCCTAATCATAAAGATTATAATTTAACCACTGATGAAGGGGGGGATGAAGAATTTCCAATAAATATAGATTCAAGGAATTCACTTATTCCTAATCCTAAGGATTATGAGAGCTTCAGTGAGGAAGGGGAGGGGCAGGATGAAGAAATTCTAGTGAATACAAATTCAAAGCTTCCACTTATGCCTAATCCCAAGGATTATGAGAGTACCAATGAGGAAGGGGAGGATGAAGAGTTTCTTACAAATGATAATTTTAGAGGCACAGATCTGAATATTGCATTTTATCCAAGTGACTATTTCAAAGACACTCATGGTGATGAAGAATTGAATCCTCCCAGGGAAGAATTTGAAAGCATGGGTCAAGATGGTGAAGAATTTCTTTTGAGTCGGGGTTACAAAAGTGCCAATGATTCTTGTGAAATGTTTTCTTCAACTGATGATGGTAGAGAAAATTTTCCAGCCAATGATGTTGATGAATTTTTTAACTATGTTGAGGATGATGATAGTGGGGATAATATTCCTCCTAATGGTGATGAAACTACTTTTACAAAGGATGATGGAATGATGAAGCCGTTGCAAGCAAATATTGCAACTAGGAGTAGGAGTAGACCTTTTCATATCAATCCAAAGCATTCCAGTTATACAAGGGCGAGGAAAAAATATCTCATGACAAAAAGTTATGTCGTTCATTTGATTTCAAGTGAATGTTGTCGAAGGGATTGCTTGAAAAATATGGATTTCAACTTTGCTTTGGAGAAAATGAAAACATATATGTCAATGAATAAAAGCATGCAAAATTCATATTTAGTGGGTTGCATGCAATCTACACTAGCAGGTTATGATTATCATATTGGGAATGTATTGCTTTGCAGAAAGGCATTCAAAATGTTGTATTCAATTGGTAATTGTCATTTGTCAAGAATCCAGGATAGATTGGAAAGGGATCCCACATATTATTCAGAAGCACGTTATAAACGGGAGGTGGGGCCGTTTGCAAATACTGCTAAGACATGGATGAAAGAATTCTTTTCAAATCATGGAGAGTGTATGCCAAATAAAGACACAATACATATTCCAGATAATTTCTCGAGACGAGAAATATTCATTTTATACAAAGATTATGCAGAAGCTGTTGAAGGAATTGGTAATTTTATTACATATTCTTATTTTACAAGGATATGGAAAACTGAATTCAACAATGTTCGTATTCCTAAGAAGACAAGGATGGGGATTTGCAACACATGTGCTTCTCTTAAAGCAAAAAGAGATAAATGTCAAGGGGCGGAAAGAGGTATGTGTTCAAAACATTGTTTTTTAAAATTTAATACTTATCAACTATGAAAATATATTTATTCATATGTTTCTTTTATTTTTATTTGCGCTTCATTTTCAAAGAACTCAAGAGCATCACAATCAACAAGCAAGTGAAATACAAAAATTGCTAGGAACATTGGGTATATAAGCAAATTTGAAGTCAATACACTTTGTGAGAATTGGGGTTGAAAATTTTTTTTTGGCAATAGTTTGGCCGAGCTATGTAATAGTTCTACTAAATTTTATAAAGTTCCTACCGAGCTCATGATTCCATTTAGACCTACTTGCTCACTAATGGCTACAGAAAAACACTTTTGGCCGAGATTGAAAAATCGACAACTAAAGTTCACTCGAACTTATAAAAACGTTTAGCTGAACTATAAGTCTTGGCCAACTTTTACATTTAAAATAGTTCGGCCTAACTATTTTCTATAAATAAACTTCCTAAAGTTCTGGTTTACCGATTTCATTGTTCCCGAATCTTGTCCCTATCGTTGTTCCGTCGCCACGCTGGTGGTCATGTCCGCACTCTTGTCTGGCCGGGTATGTTATACCTGCTCAACCAAGAATATCATGGCGTTGTTAATATTTCTCAAATTAAAGATTTTTGGACTAGACATACAGTGGATATATGGTAGTTGTTAGTTTTTTGTCACTGTTTTTTTTCACATTTCTAAAAAAGTTGTTTTTTTTATAAATATAGACTCGTGGATATTATACCGGTTATTCTTTGTTTTCTTAATTTTCAATAAGAATACCATGGCATTGTTAATCTTTCTGAAATTACAAGATTTTTGGACGGATATACAAAGGATATATGGTAGTTGTTAGTTTGTTGTCACTCTGTGTTTTTTTTTTCGCATTTTAAAAAACGTTGTTTTGTTTAGAAATATAGAATCATGTATGTTATACTCGGTTATTCTCTCGTTTGCTTATTTGCTCACCAAGAATACCATGGTGTTGTTAATCTCTCGAAATTAAAGATTTTTGGATGTATATACAAGATATATGGTAGTTTTAGTTTGTTGTCATTTCTATGTTTTTTTTTTCACATTTCTAAATGTCTGTTTTGTTTATATATAATGAGAAAACAGTCCACTACCATTACATTCGTATCTAAAGGAAACGCAATTTTCCATCCAGAGAAAAAGGGTGACCCATGCCAGACAAGAGATAATAATCCCAAAACACCTACAGTGGACTTCTGTTAAAAGCCCATGATGATCCACATGTATATATTTTTTATCGAGATGTATCCAAAATTTCCAGACACTAATAGAAAAAGACCCAAGGAGATAAGTAAAATTTTGCAAATGTACATCCTATATACATAGATTCCAAAAATATCTCATAGAATCTAGAACATCCAAAAAAATCATTAATCCTTATATTAGAGATCTGTCTAAAATAATGTTGACTGTCATACCATATCAAAATGTTAGTATCATTTCGTCTAGTACTAACATTGTAGGCAAGATGAACCCCACAATGCAAAAGCACCAATACCGGAGCAGTAATGTGCACTAAACTCGTTATACCAACCACAACTGCACTCTGTGTTCGGTAGAAGAGGTCTCGTGCCCCGCCGATCTCGGGAGCATGGTTGTCAGTTTTGTGTTATGGCATGGTCTCGTATTTCAAAGTATTAATCCGTAAAACTAAAAATCACAAAGATCTATGCACCACCGTACTTAGATGATGGGCACCGAGCCTTCACCGAAGACCCCTGTGATAATAACAGCTGATAATTTATCTTTCCATATGCATCCTCAGAGCCCCCTACTTTGACAACTCATTCACAACATTGTTCTTTTCATGTGATATGTGATGATAATTCACACCGCATAAAAAGTTTTAAATTATTTTATTGTTTTTATTATATGTTGGATGTGATTTTGATTGAAAATGCTTCTTTTTATTTATTAATTGAAACAAAATTATTAGAAAATTATTGTAAGCCTTGGAATTTACAATCAAAATTAGAAAATTTATTTTTATCTAAATTATTTATGAAAATTTTAATATTGTTTGATCATCTCTACTATGTCCTTTTTTTATGCATATATATAGAATAATATTATTTGTACCGTTTCGGTTTTTGTAACATTTTACTACCATAATAAAAATCTATATAAATAATCTAACATTATAATATCTTGAAATGGAGCTAGCCAACTCAAATATAGTATTGCAAACTCTCAAGTTAAGATAGATGAGGAGGCTATGTATTACAGTCTTAATGAAAGACTTGGACTCTTTAGATATATATCTAAAGAGTCCGGTGCCCACAAGATCATATGTAATACATAGCCTCCTCATCTAATAAAAATTCATACCTTAACAAAATTATATCCTTTAAAGAAAATGTGTCATATAATCAACTTTCATCGAAATATATGATAAACTCAACCTAATTTATGAAAAATAGTATACCATTTTTTACATTTCACATAATACAAATAGATAAATATTACTTAAGTATTGAACTATAAAGATTTAACTACACAGAGAGATGGCCAAGTGATTGAGACTCTGGCATCATCACAATAAAAAACCAAGTACAAATTGTAGTAAATCCTAGAATCATGCTTCTTACAAGGTAAAAATTGGGGAAATGATGACTCGTACTTTATAGATAAAAAAACATTTACCCTTACCAAAAATATATGATAAAAATTGAAAACTACATAAGATTAAGGTTATGATATAATCCTTCTGCCTTCCATATAGATAATGAAAATTGTTGTTCCAAGTCTCATGTTGCTTCTCATGTTATTTTATAAACCTTGATTGGAAAGAAAAATAGGAGGGCACAAATGTAAGAAATATAAAACATAGAAACACAACGTAAGAAAACAGAACATAATGAAACACACACATACATATCTCTAGACAATCAACACAATTATTTTCCTAGAAATCCTTATGGGAGACTAGCAACCCTAAAAGTTATAATGATGCTCTAGACTCTTTTTCCTAGGAAACTTTTATGGGAGAGAAACAACACCAAAATGGGAACATGCTCTACCTTCTTTTCTCGTATGGAAAATATGTGAGTACAAAGAAATATGTAATCTCTCTAAAGTTAGCTAAGACTTTAGCGCAAGGTTGCTATGCAACTTAAATTTATACATTTTTCTCTAACTTCACACCCTATTCTATTTTCAACTATGGAACAAAAATACAATAACAAAAATGGAACTCATTCCTCCGTAGTGGCCAAGTATTTTAACAGCAGTATGATAGCCAACTAGGTAAGATTTGACTGTCAACCATTAACGCAGGTTTGTGATTTTAGACCTTTTAGAGTCTTGTTAAAATTCCATACATGTAGCTAGCTTCACAAGTATGAGTAATGGGGCTAAATTGATTCTCTCGTACTCATGGTGGTCAACATGATAGGTCAACTTAAAATAAAGGCATAAATTTGGAATGAACTTCATTTGATGTTTTTCTGCAACATTGGGATATGCTCCTATGTAGAATAATGGTCATTATTCTCGCACAAGGGATAAATCGTCAATTTTTAATGTCATTTAACACTCGAAATGACCTCCAAAAGGTTTTAGACCTCTAATTCTCCACCCACCATTAAAATGACCTTGCAAGTTGATTCTTTCAAGCTTTTTTCTTCTACCTATAAGCGCTAAAAATATATGAAAAATAATATAATTATCCAATCTAGACTAATATTTAATAATTTGTTAAAATTATGAGTAAGTTTTACATCATGGAATTTAAATAAATAGTGTTGACTCACCTAACACCCTTGTATATTCCTTGTTGATACTTTGAAAGTAACATGCTTTGAAAATAATTTTTTTATGGATTCTTATTGTCCACATTCCTCTCAACCATATCAAAAACCTTCTTATAATATTTGAAACCTAAGGTCTTTCCCATACCAAAGTATTTTCTTTTAAAACATGTTTTCAGATATGGTGATTTAGAAATGATTCAGAGAGCAAATTCTCATTTAATATGTATAATATGTTTGGTTGAATCACATAAAAAAAGACTCTCAACCGCAGAGAAGAGAAATTACATCCTATTTCTCCCCCCTAGCACAATTACCAAAGATAAATAGAATTAATAGCCCCAACCGGATTTTACTCCTGTGCAATCGGAACCTCATAAAGGTTTGACTCCGAAACATATTTTTTCCTCAGGTTTCTCCACCTGCTTTCTATGTCCAACTTAGATAACTTGGTACAACAACATCCTTCTTTTTCATTTTTCTATCCCTCTTGATAACCATAATATCTTGAAATGGAGCCACAATCCAGTATAGTATTGCAACTTCTATTAAGTTAGATGAGATTACATATGGTTCTGAATGAGCATCAGACTTCTTAAGATATATATAAAAAGTCCAAAAGCTCATTCAAGACCATATGTAATACACAGCCTCTTCATCTAATATATAAAACTTTAATCCACATGCTTAACCTTAACATTGACACAAATGGAATACAATTTTACCATCGCTATGATAGAAAAATATGCAGATGAATATTTCCACATATCCGAAGTCAAAATGGATAGATTAAAAAGGTACAAGCTCCCGGTCATCTATAAAAGATAAATTAAAGAATCATGACATATCAGTAATGCAAATTAGATATGCGTATCAATTATGTTCATATAACACAACAAATAGATGATTCAATACAAATGTCACAGAAGTCATATTTATCTCATGGGCTCAACTTAAATTACATATATCTAGCATTACATTAAGCCATAGGAGATAAATCAAAGAAGCATTTGAATGTAAATTAAACATGTAATAATTGTCCTTTTCTAGTTCAATAAATAGATAATTTGCAAATGCCATATCAAGCTATATTTCATCTTATTAGCTTTCAATTAAAAATTATATCTAATGTTAAATTATATAAAAGAATAATAAAGAATCCAAACTTCAAAATAATATTTAGAAGTTTAGTATAAAATGTAACATATAATTTTCTGTGTGGAAAAATATAGTTACAAGAGAGTCTAAAACTCATGCATTTGAATAGAAAGTGGTATACGAATGAGCAAGTAGGTTTTTCTAGAAATGAGGAATCAAGGCTGGATAGAGAGCCACAGCTAAAATTACAAATTCATACCTTAAACAAAATTGTTAGATCCTTTAAAGAAAAATGCACATATAATCAACTTTCATCGAAATATATGACAAACTCAACCTAAATTTATGAAAAATAGGGCATACCATTTTCTACATTTCATATAATACAAAATAGATAAATATTACTTAAGTATTGAACTATAAATATTTAACTACCCATTAAGGGATGGGCCAAGTGATTGAGACAGGCATCATCACAATAAAAACCAAGTACAAATTGTAGTAATCCTAGAATCATGCTTTACATAAGGTAAAAATGGGGAACCCATGACTTGTACTATAGATTAAAAAAATTTACCTCTACTAAAAAATATATGATAAAAATTGACAAACTACATAAGCTTAAGCTTTTAAGTGATATAATCCTTCTTGCCTTCCATATAAATAATGAAAATGATTGTTCCAAGTCTCATGTTGCTTCTCATGTTACTTTATAAACCTTGATTGAAAGAAAATAGGAGGGTAGAATGTAAGAAATATAAAACATAATGAAACACAACGTAAGAAATAGAGAACATAATGAAACACACACATACGCATTCTAGACAATCAACACAATTATTTTCCTAGGAAATCCTTATGGGAGACAAACAAACCCTAAAAAGTAATGATGCTCTAGAAAAAGAATTTTTTATGGATTCTATTTTCCACATTCCCTCAACCATATCAAAAACCTTCTTATAATGTTTGAAACCCATGCCTTTCCCATACCAAAGTATGTTCTTTAAAACATGTTTTTAAGATATGGGTGATTTAGGAATGATTGGGAGAGTTAAATTCCTCATTTAATATGTACAACATGTTTGGTCTATGCCACTTCAAGCCAAGAATTTTGAATTCAACGACTTTAACATAACCAAGTAAATCTAAAAAAATAATAAAACAACGTTAGGGTCAGGATTCAGCATTGGAAATAATACACCATGATATTTCAAATCAAAATAATGGTTTGAGTCCTGGATAAGGAATGCTATTTTTTTTCAAAATAAGGATGCACCCCATTTGATTCTCATGATGAGGTTAAAATTATGAGGCTCTTGCTCATAGTGATCTTCCTAAAATCTTGTGACGCCTTGTCACAAGAAAACCATCAAACTGAAAAACACATCATACAAGAAATATAGCTTGTCGACATGTATCATTTGTCTCCTTCAAAGAAAAATTGTCATCATGCAGTGAATATCTCCATGTACTCTACATAAATGGTATACAAAACCATCAACCATACACAAGTCGACAAAACATGCCTCTTCAAACAACCGACTCAAGTCAAATAACAGCTCATGTACAAATTTCCATATTTGTTTTATTTAAGTGTGTCAATATAACTCTACTTTCAACATCTTGCTTCATGCAATATGTAACATACTTTGAATTTGCAAAGAAATTCATGAATCATCAAAATACATGCAAGGCCTAATGGATAAGAAATCTAACTATCCGTTAGCAAACCATTTCAATGGTGCTTCTTTTACATTACCATTAGTTGCATGATTATTAACATCTTCTCGCAAAGTGGGTGTCAAAACTTTTCCATTCATCATGAACACAAACTTCACAAGCTTGAGGTAATTAACACGAAAATAGCATCTTCTTTGAACAACTTCATGTGCCCTTTTCGCTTTGGGAGCATTCTCCATCATGTTTTCCATAACCAAGACCAAAATAATTAGGCCCCTTCCTCAACAACATTTGGATCAACTATGCCTTGTACTCAACTATTCCTTGTACATGTTTTCCCTTTAAACCTTTACTTTCATAGCACATTTTCATTAAAAATTTGGACCTTATTCCTTCATTGTGCCCTCCTCAAAAGAATGTACATTCATTTTGAGAGGAAATTGAAGACAAAAAACCAAAAGAGGCTAATTCTTCTAATTAACCTCGACTAAAATGAGCTAAATTCGTACTTTGATACCAACTTGATTTGAATAAGGACAAACTAGTTTTGTTGGGTCATCTCCTCATTAGTTAAATAAAATGTTCTTAGGATTGTCTAAAGTTAGCTAACCTGGAAGGGGTATATGTCAAGTGTTATGTATTTAGTGAGAAATTTATTAGTTAATTAGCTTTAAAAATCGTATAAGCAACAAATAAAATGCAAAATTTTTATTTCTAGGAAAAAATTTCCCTCAATCCAAATTCCGATCATTGGACATGAAGAGGAAGAAAGAGGGAATTCACTTTTCAAATTTCTAGACCTCACTTAAACAAAATAAACTAGAGGTTTGGTTTTCAAATACATTCACTTATTTGGAAAATTTCTAGCTACCAAAAGCATATGCCAATCTACCCAAGAAATCCATTTATTACACCACCGGTTAGTTTTTTGTCTCTCCATATTCTTTATCAACCTCTTTAAGATACAAAACTAGAAAAAACCTCAAAGGAGAAAAAACAAATCTAAAACCCTCTTCAAGGTCTTCTAACTGTCATAGTTAAATTGTGTCTTGATCAAGTCCAACAACAAAGAAACATTCAAAGGACAACCCCAAAATCTACAACTTCTTCAAAATCTTCTAAACCATCTTCAAAGTCATTGTGTGCATCAAATTCCCGAGCAAGGTCATCAATGGAGCTACCAAAACTACTATTTCAAACTTCTGGCAATGCCAAAAATAAGTCAGTGAATCCACCCCTCCTCCAAAACCTTATTCCTCCAGCAAAGCTAGCATGATGTCGAGAAATTCAAAGAATTCAACGAGGAAATTCCTATCGCTAAACAAATCCTTTCATCCATATTTAATGCCTACTTTTTCAGTGGAACACTCAAATTTAAGGACCATAATGCCATAAAATATGTAACTTTACCTAATAGGTGTAGACCTAGAACCCTCAACTTTGTGTGACATGTACAATTGAAGATCTTATATGGTAAGTAGGAGAAGAGAGTCATGGTCATTGAGTTGAGCAAGAGAAATAGCTTGGTATGACAACCTTACTTGGTAGATAGGTCTAGCTAGCAGACTACCAAATTACATGGTAATGGAATTCAAATGTGAAAATACCCATTTCACTTGGAAATAAGATGGTAGAGAAAGGTATCTAGATGAAACCTAGATATCCATCTATGCTAAAGAAATCAAATAGTTCCCATCAATTCCACCTTACAACTCTAAGAGACATTGAATTAAATTTCATTCTAAGATAGGGCTTTGAGAGGACACCAAAGCCAACCTTCATTATGGATTCAAAACACATGGTAAATATCAAGACTTAGCAACCTTATTTGTATAATTTTTCTAGCATTTTATGTCATGGCCTTATTTTGCCTAAAATGAAATGCAAATTTCTTGCAATTTGGCTTAGACATTCATAATTCATGCCTATGGAACATGATTGTGTTGCATTTGTGATAACATCTCAATGATACAAAAGCCTAATAAAAAATTATCGAAATGACATTTTTGCCTGCTTTCTTTTTTGAAGATCTAAGGAAAATTACACCAAGTAGCTTCCAACCTCATATGACCATCATGTCAAACTATTTCAGATATTGTCCAAGTAAGAGCCACTTAAGCAAGCAATCTAGTATACATGACTCCAATTTCAATTAGCAAGAATGATAGTTCTAAGTATGGTGCAAACATTGCTCCCAGACCTCAATGGGGCACAACAGACAATAATTTGGGGAGTGAGAGAGGGAGATGGTGAGAAAATTCATGAATCCACCCGAAATTGAAAAATATATAACTAATAAGGGGAAGAAATTTGTAACTTAAGAGAGAAACATGTTAGGAAATGGGTGAAGTTGGTATTACACACCCACCTGACAACCTCGAGGAGAAAACATTTATGCCACTTTATTTGTTGGCATAACTTAGTAAGTATTATTCACTAGCATGTATTTTGTAAAGGCCTTGACCTAGTTCCCTTTCAACTCCATCCACCGTGTTGTAGAGGATTCCAAGCCCAATTTCATGACAAGTAAAGTTGGGGATGATCACATTGACTTGCTTGATGACGTGTCTATGAATATTAACTACCTTGAACTATTTTTTGCGTAGGAAAGAGACACATCTCCATGTCTCGAGCATGAAAATGTTATTTGATATTGTTAATGCCTCTAGTGTTTACTTCTACAAGTTGTATAGGTAGAAACTGTAAAGGACAGGTAGCCTCCTGGATCTTATCTTATAAAAGGTGACATATCTAGTAAATGTCCCTAATAGCCATCTTTTGGAATGATCTAAATAGGAAGTTCTTCATTTTAAGATCCATAAAACACAACAAATTTAAGGTAAACTATGTACATGTGTCATTTTCTCCGGGCAAAACTAAAGTGTATATGAGAATTTTATACCAAGTGTGCTCCCACCATGTAAAGCACAATTTGGTGAACTTATCATTTTTATAACATCTTTTCTTTTGATTAAATTTAGTTTCACACATCATCAATTATTTCTTTAAAGTTGTGTTCTCATATAATTTGTGTACACTAAATTACAAATTGATTTTTTGAAATCTATTTTGTGTAAATGTCGATCAATAGATATATATATCATGGAGGATGAACTATTTAAGATCAAATGAATCCTATATGGAGGTCTGTGTGATCGAGGATGTTCACGGTATTTAAATATAATCTTAAATCTCCATACATGTGCGTACATATGGAATTGATTTTTTATTAGCTTTGTGAGTTAAATTAGTTGTTAATAAGTTTCTATATTTTAATTCTTAGAGGAAATAGGCATGGTTTACTCATCCAGGAGCTGTGTCAAGGTTCAATCGTCTATAAGGAGGGTAGGTTGCGGAAGGTGATACATATTCCCTCAAGGCCAATCAACTACTGGCCGGTTCTCGCTGAAAACACCGGGTCCTGCTCTCACGATCATTCGGGTCCTGCCTCTCAGCAGGTCATGTTGGAGAAGATGTTAACCAACAACATCAAGGTTGCCATCAATTTCAATATTTTTTTCATTAAATTTGTATAACTTTTTACACGTGTTTTTATAATAAACAAAATTTTTATATATATTGATGCAGAGGCCAAAATGTCTTAGCTAGTGGTCAAAATAGACGTAGGGGCAAATTTTTGCTACATTCAAGAAGAAGGCCGTCAACCCGGCACAACTTATCCGGTTGAGATTACTGATATACCATGGGAAACCAACACGGGCACGCACCAAGGTGTGAAACTCCTTCATGCAAAATTGCAAAGAGATCTCGTGGCTTTGTTCTCTACCGAGAGTCGACAAAGCCCTCGAAAAACAGTTGCACATTCACTGGGTAAAATGGTAAAGGGTGGCAAAATATTTGGCCAATGACTCCATTCATTTGTAGAACCGAAGGAGAAAGAGAAAAGAAACAAGTGATGGGTCCCGATAAATGCGTAGGACATTAAACAAAAAGTTGCAAGACGTGTCACAAACCAATGTTTAATTATAAGGAAGGCCAAAAGAAAATTTTTAAAGGTGGAGTATTTCAAGCAATTCTAAATAGCTCGTTATTTGTATGATCTGCATCTTGTACCTTTTGGAAGGCTCTCATGGAACGATGAGGTTCCCTCAAAGCATTGGCACAGAGCAAGCTTTATGAGAATTTATTTTGGGTAAGGAAACCCAACTACAATGACCCTTCTTCGTAATTCTTGGGCCCTGTGGAAAGTGATTATATAACCGGTGAAGGGCACGAAGCAAGATGTGGAGTTGCCTCACCCCAGCTACCATTGAGAGCTTTCCACTGCTTTAGCCTAAACTCTGCGATCAGAGATGGATGCAATCAAATAAGTCGAGAAGCAAGGGATTTTATTATCGATAATGTTCATAAGTGATTGAGTGGAGTCAAATTTTGTTTAAATCGACAAAGAGCAAGTTAAAATGCACGCAAGCAATTTTTTTTATCATACAGATGAGGAGATTTACAACATGAATGTTGAATATTTTTGGAACATATGTAATAAATTGCCTAATGGTCTCATAAGACCTAATTTTCATGAGGAAGAGGGCACCGAACGACATGCTAGTGACCTTAGGTTTGAAATTATTTTTACATATACATGTGTATGTACATGTATACATTTATTCTTGAGTATGTGTACATTAACTAACAAAAATGTATGATTATATGTTAAAACACCATTTGCGCCTTGTGCATGATGTGATGAAAATGTTAATATTACGCTCGGACCTCCTGCTCAACGATGCAGATGGGTCCGACCATCATGATATGTTGCACATGTTAGTGTTTTTAAGTGACTCTAAAATAAATAATTGTTACTACACATACATGTATGTATATATATAATTTGAAATGTTTTAATAGGTACCGATTCTGTCTGATGTTTTTGGGATGGCGGTAACTTCTTCTTCCTTAGGAAATGTACCTTCTACTTCATTGGGAGATGAGCCACAAGTATGAAAAAATTTTCACAAGTTTAAAATTTATGTTTAAATATTCTATATATATATATATATATATATATATATATATATATATATATATATATATTCTAATTAAAAAATACCATTAAAAATTGAGAGTATATATATATATATATATAGAGAGAGAGAGAGAGAGAGAGAGAGATCTATATTTTGAGTTATTTAAAAAATTTAATTAAATTCTATAGAATATTTCTTTAACTGAGGACTTGTTATGATGGAGATAGAACATCCTGCCATTTGAACAAGTTGTATTTTAGTTCCTTTTTTCTAATATTATTGAAAATAAGTTTATATATGTACAATAAACATTTTCATTTAAAGTTTTTAATTTATATATATATATATATATATATATATATATATATATATATATATATATATATATATATATATATATATATATATAGCTATATATGTATATTGTATAGTTTAATACTATATGTTCTATGGAGAACTCACATCAAATGGATGTGGAACCTTATTATATCGATGATTTTTTTGTTATATATTTTTTTTTTTTACATGAAGTTCTAGATATATATATATTCTCTTCATTTTTAAAACTTCAAATTTTAATGTTTAAGCACATGTGCATTGTGTATGTAGGTTTCCTATTCACAGATAGGCGCGACTTGAAATTCTAGTAGGGAAGACGCTTAGATCCTCCATTTGATGACATGATTATAGTAGATTTGATTTCTAAAATTTATGGTTTTAAAATTTGTTAAACTTGATAGTTTATACTTGTATAAATTACAATTTTTGACATATTTTATTACATTGTTATTATATAATTTGTTTTATTTAATTTTGATGGTTTTAGTACTTTTGGTATGTGAATGTGGAAGTAATGTTGTCATATGAATCAGATTTGGCATGTGATATTTAATGTTAAATGTTGTTGTTGGATAGTTTAATGTTTAATGTTTTAATGTCGTTAATAATATATAATCAAAGGGTTTTAAAACTTAAAGTTTTGATGGTTTCAATCTACAACTTCAAAGTTTTGTATTGTTTCAATCTACATTTACACATGTGGTAAATTGAAATGATATCAGAACAAGATAAACTTCTAATATCATTTATATGTTGATTTATGATTTGATATAATTGTGCATGTATGATGGTACATTACTTGTAAAGTCATTAGATTACATCATTGATTTCAAAGGTAAGTTAAAAAATTATTTACAATGAATTCATTTTTGAAAGAGAAAGAATTAAACCTAGTAATATCGAGGAGCAAGAGAGACAAGGTATGGTGTGTTTAATACAAGAGTTCGAGCTAAATAGTTTAAATGGTTTATGATTTATGATTTTTACTTTTTAAATATAATTGAGGAAAGATGACAAAACTAATAAGGGTGATACAGAATAGAATAAGAAAATAGTTTAATATTGATCAAAATAAATGCTATTTGTAATTGATTACATTCTAATTATTCACAATCTATCATTCAATATTATTGTATCACTTTGCATTAAAATTTACTTGATCATTTTCCAATATGCTAAAGTTATTCTACAATATTTATCATCCTCAACAAATTGAGGTAACTAAGAAAAATTTAAAATTAAAATGACTGATAAATCTCAAATATATTTAGCATATTTAAAATGGTTATATTAATATTAGATGTATTTACATATTATTGATAAAATTAATCATATGTTCCTCATATTACTTCCATAGTTTTTCCTGCTGCACATGACTGAAATTAACTTTGATTCATCTTAACTATGGATTCAGTCAAGCCGAGAGGGATCAATATCTCGAGGCAAACCTTTCCTCAAGTTTTGCACTTCAAAAAAGAGGTTTTCACCTCAGATATTTGATCCCTCTCTAATATTATAGATCCACAGTAATGATGATCTAGGAAGATAAATTCTAAAAATAAGCAAGGGAAAAGCATCATGTGGAACAATTAGGAGTAGATTTAGGTATAGGGAACAATTAGGAGTAAATTTAGGAACATGGATAGTTGGGAAGAGATATAAAATAATATTTTAATAAAAATAATGGGAATTCTGTAGGAGAGACAACAGTGGATATGACATGTATTTTGGTGAATAATCAAATTTATGGAATTAAACAATTAATTATTTTTAAAGGTGAAAAACAGACCCACTCCTAATCCTCACCTAAAAGATTAAATTAAACACATTATTATTATGACGATATTTTAGGTTTCTATATTCAAGAAAAGCTTATCTCCACCTTCCTATAACTCCACGTAGCTTTGGGGCCAAAGGTAATAGAAGAGTACCTTGGAATTTGGTGAAAACCAAGTAGGTCACCAACTTTGGTCTAGTGCATTGAATCTTGTTGAAGAATTGGTCATTGAGCTACTTCAAGCTAGGAGGAGCATCGCCACCAACCTACCTGAATATTTTACACCTATAGGGTGAATGATACTTTAAAATTGATTGAATAAAATTAAACATGATTCTACCTTCAATGGAGATATTTTAAAGATGGGCATTCATGTATAATCTCAAACTTTATTAAAATTTTAGGTTATAAATTATTTATTGGTCGCATGTAACCACATTATTGTTAATGTTAGTATACCTCGATTATATGTAATTAATAAGAATTTTTATATTGAATTTTTTTACATAAAATAATTTAATATATTTAGAAGAAAAAATAGGGGAAAATTTGGGGCTATGCAACTATGGATGCTACATAAACCATACTTGTAATCATACATGCAATTATATCAAACTTAAATTCAATATATACAATGAAATCAATCCCTCGCTTTTGTTACAAGAAATGTAAATAAGGGAGTTGAGTTTCAATCTGTATGGTTTCAATTTACATTTCAATCCAAGACAAATAACATTTTTCATCACTGCACATTGAACATATCCGACCATTGACAAGCATTTTGTACTAGGATTTTCAATCAGATTAGAGATGTGTGGGTCAAATCCCACCAAAAGTCGGAGAAGTGCTTTAGTCTCTATTGAAAGGAATTTTCGTATAAAACTACACTCCATAGATGATTTATTTATATCGTTTCCATACTTTCTTTACCGTAAAATCCAACAAAGTTTTTCATTAATGCAATACAGAAAAACTAGTTCCAGTTTAACTCCATTCTAGAAGTCATATATTGAATAATGTAAACAATTTCTCATTAGTAAACTAACAATTAATTTTATTCTAGAACATATATATATATATCCAATACATATAAAATTTTCTAACAACATGCATAGAAACTACTTTCACTTGACTAGAGCACATGCTTGTACCCAAACAATTTGTACATGTGCAAACACTTACAACAATATGTTACCTCAATTTTAGTTGAGGGATGGAAGTTATAAAACATATTTAATCCAAAGATAATAAGTTCTTGGACACCCACTCAAACAAATTCTAATAGAATTCCATCCTTAATAATCCGCTCATGATCAGATTTTGACATTTTCCATCTCTTAATTCTTATTTTTCTTTGATTAACTTCTATCATCTATGTCACAAGACACACCTGCGACTATATCGACAACTTATGGAATCAAGTTCATAGTCTTTCTAAAGTAAACAAAGTCTCCACTTTGATGAGTTTGTCCTAAAATAACCTTTCAAGATAATAGACCCTCCCATACATCAACCAAGGATTCTATAGTTCTCATAATAATTTCATTTTTCGCTCGCTGGCAACGATCAAATAATACTTCACATTTTCATCATTTTCAATAGGTGCAATTAAGCAGAAAAACATCTCCTACACAATAAAATGAATTTTAAAATATATGCATATTTAAATTTTATTTCTTTAGATCTTTAAATCATTAGAAAGTAATTCAAACGTTACCTTTCTAACAAGACTAAAATTTATCACCATTTGGATGATATTGTAGTTTCCTTTGATTGCATTTCTTCAAACATTGTTATAATAGACATTTTTTCCTTTGTATTTAGTCTCGAGATGTTTCCAATCGCTCACATACATTTTGTTTTCACAAACGCCATTGATTTTTTGTCGTTTATGCAAACATCACAAAAATAAGAATATTTTCTTTTTTATCCAATGCAACATACTGGACGCATTTTGTTTGAATTGAATTAGCTTTACAGTCCCTTTTATTGTTTCAACGCCATTTCCAATTGATCTATCTATGTCTTCGATTCCAATATGCCTTAAAACCTTTGAAAATTAGAAGAAGAATTTGTAAATATGATATCAAATACAATAAAAGATAATCATTGCATGATAAATGTACAATTTTAAAATTAGATTAACATAAATCTAAATTGAATGTAATTTCGCACTTCACTTGATGGGTTTCTCTCAGCTGGCTTAGAGCAGCTACGGCAAGATTGAACAACTTCTTCAAAGATTCACAAGTCGTCATAAGAGTGGTTCATTTTATATCTTCAATACCTATTTTATGTATGCTCCTCGGCACTCATCATGTTCTCCTTTCAAGGGCCAAGCCTAAAAGAAATTCAAACAATGTTTAATGGTCTTTATGAAGACAACACAAGCAAAATATTGATCTTCGCAGGATTTGAATTGGACCTCGCGCATCCGTCACTAATATATCCAATGTTCATTGAATGTTATTCCATTGATTTTTCAATGAATCATAAATTTTTTCCAAAACAATGTTGTACAAAATATGTAACATGTGTACGATCGTCACCGATATAAAAGTGATATTTTTAATGATATGCCAATTTTCACTTGGTGCTTTCTATATGACTGTAATACTTTTTTTAGCATGTCTATATAGAATATGACATGGAGACTCGTCGTAATGATAGTATTCACTCGAATTTCTTTTTGTGTGAACAAATGTGTAGTTTTCAGAAACTCATCACAAAATGGTCCTCGTGGAAAAACTTCAATAGATTTTTGAATTGCAAGTTCTGCCACTCTAGCCTATGGGAATGTCAGATATTTGTAAATTTCTCACCTCAACTTTCTCAAAAAGTCTATCAAAAATTCTCATCTTCTAGTAATTTAATTCTTTAACACTATTTGCACCCGAATTGATGTATCGCTATATTCATATCTCTTCCATTTCACTTTCATGTTGGAAAATGATTGATCATTTATATCATTGTCGATATTTGTTTTGAAATTTATTTAAATGTCCACAATCATCACATTTTTTACCACCAACATACTTCTTTTTGTAAAATAGTTCATCGTTTCTTTCACATAGAATTGAGATATAACTTTGAGAGTGGAAGGAGGAGGTGAATCCTTCCATAATGTTCTCTACCGAAATCAAGGAATGTGTCATAATATAATCAAATTCCACATGATAACTAGTAACAACATGTCGCGTACGGTGATGTTTATATACCATGGTTTTTGTTGAACAAAAATCACCGAGTGAAACATGAATTTGACGCATTCTCTTCTTTGGAACTTGTTGAATAACTCTATTCAGTGTTTCTAAGAGATGTTTTTCATGTTCTTTGTAATCGATTGCATATTCTTCGCATCACATGCCTTTGCGCTTTCAGAAATTAATTGTTCTTCCAATATTCATATATTATTTTTTTAATATTTTCTCCAAGTCTATCTTTGTATGTATGCTCATAAATGAGCTCTCCAATGTTTATAGTTCATCATTTACATCTCTTTGAAACCGAAATTCTCTCGTATGTTTGTGCAAATTTTTTGCAAGGTTCTGAAGAGCCAAAGCAGCAGCAGCATAGATGTCAGCCAAACCATTCTCTCTAGTACTTGAGGAACCATTTCCCCATCCTATTCCTCAATGTATAATTGAAATATCTTTTCTTAGATCTCTTAATTGACTTTATAGCACTACTCATATTTTATCACCTCTTCCTTCATTTTTTATCTTTAAGGATTTTCTAATACCCACAGTGTCATAGCTTTTAATTTCTTAATGATGTGATGTTTTTCAACATTTGAGCCGAATTGTCACCCGCTCATTCAAGAACTACTTTTCAAAATGAAATTTTCACATATCGTATAACATGGCTGTTTCTTTATCTCCATATGTGTGAGGTGTCAACATTTTCTAACATCCTACTATTTGATAGTGATTTCATCTTTACATATTCAAAAATATTACATATTCTAATAAATAACTAAATTAATAAATATATCTAAAATCTCAAATATTTTCACAGATCAATAGATCATAATATTTACATTTACATACCTCGCCTAATTTCTTCTTGAGGTTACCTTTCTTCAACATTTTGAGGAATATCTTTCGTTTATTTACATTAAACAAAATATTTTTCAAACTAGTTCATCAAATAAAATTAAGCTCATACATTTTACATTAGAAAATTTTAAATATATCAATAGATCATAATATTAACATTTACATACCGTCTAATTTCTTCTGAGGTTGATTTTCTCTTCAATATTTTGAGGAATATCTCTATCTGCTTACATTAAACAAAATATTTTTCAAACTAGTTCATCAAATAAAAATTAAGCTTCACATTTTACATTAGAAAAATTTTAAATATATCAATAGACCACAATATTAACATTTACATACCATCACTTCAATTTATGCTTGAGGCTGATTTATTCTTCAATATCTTTGAGGAATAATTGCCTCGCTTATACTAAAACAAAATATTTTTCTAATTAGTTCATCAAATAAAAAATTAAGTCACATTTTTTACATTAGGAAAAATTTTAAATATATCAATAGACTGGTAATATTTACATTTATATACCGTCAATTTCTCGCTTGAGGTTGATTTTCCCTTCAATATTTGAGAGGGCTTTTAACTTTCTTTTAAGTAGATTGTCTGCCTTCTTCTACGTTCCTCAAGGTCTCTTTTTCGATCATATTCTTATCGCATGTTCTTCTATTTCCATGATAATAGGGCATGAAGTTCAAAAATTTCCTTCAAAAAGTTAAACAATAACTCAATTACAAAAAATATCATAAAAGATTTAATTTTAAAGATTTTGCAAATTTTTTATAAAATAGCATGGAACGAAGCTCAAAAGATTTACTTCAACAAAATTCGCAGAGAAAATGTCTTATAAAAATGAAACGAAACTCAAAAGATCTACTTTAACTCAAAACATGTACATACCTCCAAGAAATGTCTTCTCACTGCACGTCTCAAGAAATTTTTTAAGTTCAAAAACATTTTTTGCCAAAATCAAGCCGCTCCAAGAAATGTCTTCCAAAAAAATCTTAAAACCCAAAACAATTCTTTGTAAAATCAATTTAGCTTCCAAAATATTCTCTTAAACCCAAACTTTGAAGATAATTTTTTGAACCCAAACCAAGATCTTTTAAAATGATGAAATGTGTGAAATGTACAAAATTGTGAATCATTTCATGGCAATTTATATTTCTCACAATGTGTTTTAGGGGCTTCACAAAATTTTCCGAAAGCCGACCGAGAGCAGAGAATAGTTCGGGCCGAAATTTTGCTTAAAATTCCCCGGCTTAACTATTGTGACGTTAGATTTAACGAGCCTACGGTGGAGGGAAATACAGTTCGACTCCAAAACTTTAGATTAAAAGTTCTACTTAACCAACGTTGGGCCACCAATTATGCAAAAATCAAAGCCCTAATACGGTTCTCGTAAATTTCCTTGACCGATTAAACTCCATGAAAGGTTGTTAATTGAATCGTTTAACCAAGAAAAACATTTTCAGAATCGAATTCACTTTTAGGAAATATAACTTTTATGGAATTTCATAAAATTTTATTAATTTTAATTATTTTTCTAATAAAATGGGTGCAAACAATTTCTCGAGGGTCAGGATTCAGTTGAAATCAAAAATTTGTATCTCCCAAAATACATTGTAAAAAAATTGAAAAATTATGGGGCATTACATTGGTCCGTCTTCGCTTAATGGGTAGCTTTAGATTTTTAGTTTATAACTTATATGTTAAGAAATTTCTTTGATTTGTAAAACATAATCCAAACCACAATTCTTCGCTTTGGACGAGTTCAAAAATTCACTAATTATGATATGCATCCATTGGCTTTGTAAATATGACTTCAAACCAAAGTAGACTCTATCTAGATTGTTGTAACACATTTTGTTTTCAAAAACACAAATTTTCAATGAATACAACATTGCCACATAACATGAATTTATGAATCCTTTGATTGTTAAGAAACAACACATCAAAGAAACGCTAAGTTTAGCATATCAAATTCCATAAAAATTTCTAAAAATAAGACAAAGCTAAAAATTTCTCACAACTTCATTTCTTATCGCAAAATGAAATTCTACATGTATAAAAATTGTTATAGTTTGCAGAAGTTAAAGAACCAAAAAATGAAATTTTTTTCTCAAAAAGGGCAAAAATTGTAACCTGGTACCTTCATACATTTTCACCCTTCTGGAATGAACTTCAAAAATACTAAACCCGATGAGTAATGTTTATCTAAGCAATTTAATACTTCTTTCCCCATATATGTTATCCATCAATTTTTTGAGGCATAATTCATGATGGAAGCTAATTTCATTGTTGTTCAATTTACTTTCTTACCATGCAATCCTAGAATAAACCTTTGAATGCAACAGTTTCTTCCAATATGAAAAATAGGCTCTTGAACAAAGTGATTTAATACATTCAATTAATGATGACAAATTCAACACCTTTCCAATAATAATGTTCAATGACTAAAAATTCGATCAATATGGTCATGAGTATGACCAACAAGAATGAAAACCAACTTATTCTTTGTAAAATTCCCAATTCAATGAGCATACGATACCCAAAAGAATCGAGGCCGTTTTCAATGCATTTGTAGTTGTCTAATTGTACATATAAAACTTTTAGGAATAATACTGTAATAAACAGCATCCATAATGATTACTTGCGGTTTGATTTGCATCATTATAAATATTTGGAGTTGATAAGTAAACCTCAAACATCTTCTCATTAAAGACCATAGAACTAACCAAGTTAAACTTAATAAAATTTCTTGTGATTTTTTCGGTGTGAGGAAAAAATGGAAGTGTTTTCGTCCATACCATCAATTATCAAACCCAAATATTTATTTAGATTTACTAAAAACACTATACTATACAATATTTTCACTAAGGTATTGTTATTACAATTAGTTGTTGAACTCCATACCTACCAAGGCATAAGAGAGATAAATTATTCCTAATTTATGAAGGAAATTAAAAGATGTATTAGAGATACACATGAGTACTTGGATGTTACCCATCTGGCTTTGTGAGAATTTTTCAGAATCAAAGTGGATATGATTTTAAGATCAACAAATGGGGATAGGATTTTGAAGACTCCTGCTTTTTTGCTACAAAATATGCCAAATGAATATGATGAACACACAATGTTGGGAAAACAATGGTGCTCGATAATATTGTTAATCCTCCACATGAAGAGTAAAGAGAAATATATATTGTTCTAGAAGGTCATATGTATGTCGAAGCCGGAAGACCTTATATGGATTTTTGCTTAGATACATATGAGAGTTGCATGATAGAAGTGTTATCATACTAAGTTATTTAATTCTTATATATATTTATTTAGTTTTCTTTTTCAAAATTTCAAAAATTAAATATAAAAAGGATATGTAGATACCGATCCACAACATCCTGTCGGACCGGGATAGTGTTTTTACCATGAACACTTGAACTCATATATTAGGTGCCTTCACCTCGTGCATGGAGTCGTTATACGTTTGATGAAAATGTACATGACCACACCAGACATATGTTGATGAACCAAAGAATCGCTTAATGCTCTGAATAATGCTTGAGATATCGCTCATCTAAGGCATATTCAGAAAACTTCTCCTTCCGTATTTTCCAACACTTGAATATTATTTTCCGACTATTAATTTGAATGGGCCATACCACAAAAGTCAAACGACTGTTTCGCTTATCTCCCTTCGTGGCCCCATCTCAATACTAAACTTCCTTTCTAAAACAAAACTTCCTTTGCTTTTCTATCAAATACCTCATCTTTTGTCGATAAGTGAGCAAGTTGTTTAACCTGATTGCTTTTCACTTAGTTCCATCACATTGTTCATTCTTCGTATCATGGCATTTGGTTCTGGCTGGGCATCTTGGGAGAAAAAGAAACTGCTAAGTTTTACCAATTGTGTGGGGAATAAAGCTTGAGGCCGACACGAGCTCATAAGGAGACTCTGCCAAAGAGATTCCTCAGAGGTCATCCTCGTTGCCCACAAGGCAAAACTAGCTTCATGTCCTGAATTCTTTGATTCTCACTCCATTGTTTTCTTCAAAATTCTAACTAAGGTTTTGTTAAGAGGATTCGTTAATCCATTTCCCGCGATGGTAAGTCGTAGAGTGAGACAACGCTGTCACTTGTAAGTTTGGAAAAAATTAACAAACCGAGTGAATCGAAACTCGAGCATTATCTCTGTCATAATCTTCACTGGCATCCAAACTCATGAAATATTCTCTTCCAAAACTTCATTAATACCAAATCATTTGCTTTCCGTGGGAATTGCCTCCACCCACTTTGTAAAATAATCAGAGTAAAGAAGAATCCATTTAAACTACCTAATCGGATGGTGGATTGATTTCTCCGATGAAATACAATCCTCATTGTCTAAAGGGTTCTTCAACGAAAAACAAGGGAGAAGAGGTATGAGCTAGCCTTTTATTCTCTAAATAATTGACATTTTTGACAACTTTTGACTATTTTAAAACACTCTAAAACACAATGTGTCAATAGAAACCCGATTTGAATATTTTGTGAGTAGTTACCTTCTGATAATGCCTCCACACAAGCATTCAAGATATTCTTTCATCACTTCAAATTTCTCTCCTCAGAAGACACAACAACATTCTTGGCCGATCCTTCCAATATAACTTTGCTCGACATATTACATAATGAGCCTCAGTTTCAATACTTCATATTTTTCTCTATTAATTGAAGGACATGAAAGAAAATATAGATAATGTATAATATCCTTATACCATTCCTAACAAAGAAATTTACATTTAATTGTTGTCTTTTGATCGATTATCAATGCCGCTTTCATCGCTTCTTCTACAAAGGCAATTATCTCCAATGCTGAAGTTGATTCACAAGAATTTGGCCAAATCCCAACTTTTAAACCAGCCTTGCTGGTTTTACATCCAAATCATATCAATTTTAGTGATCCATTTTCCTCTTACCTTCCACATCGCTTTTTGTACTAGCACATCTTTCACAAATTTAATTGGGAAGGTACGATTTGAGAACACGACATAAGTTCGAAGCTCATTGCTTTTACTGTAGAGTACACCGCTTCTCCAATATATTATAATTCAATTCCGTATCCTCGAGAACTTTTATCGAAATATGCAAATCGGTCGTTCTCGTTTTTCTTCATTTCCTCTCGCAATAAAAACTACCGTAATAGTTGAAGGAGAAGTAAAATGAAAAATTTGAAACGGCTCTAAATAGCTTCCAGATCGACTAAACAAAAAGCCTTAAAAGCCTTTTGATTCTCTAAATATCCCCTCGCCTCCTGTCCCACTCTACCTCAAAGATTCTTTTTTTAACATGTCCGTAATCTTTTAACAATTTAAGCATAATTAGGGTCAAATCATTTTTAGTAAATTAATTTTTCCTAGAAAACGCTAATATATTTTTTACTTTGTGGCAAGAGGAACTGTCTAATGGCTTCAACTCATTTTATCAATATTCACCCTTCTTTGAAATGATTTGACCTCAATCAGCCTCCAGGGCAAACAAAGACTTAGATTCATGATAATCCAAACTTTTTGTACCTGTGAAGGCTTTCCTCAGAATGTTGTAAATGTTCCTCATCGACTTTGAAGATTTTTATCATCTAAATAAACCACCACAAATCGCACCTCTCATAAATGCGATAGCCATCGCTTCTATGGAATGTGTCTCATACTCATCAGCTTAATGGCATCCTCGCGTACATGAACGCTCCCACATGCAGAAGGTGGTTTTTCTTCTGATATTCTCTCCGCCAGCCATCTTCGTTATAGCCTCGAAATCCTTCCACCATAGACAATCTATACACCTATTACTCTGTGAAGACAAAGTCCATTTTCGCAAAGGATAATTGTCTTTTAATGAAGCCTTGCTCAAATTCCCTAAATTCACGATAGCCTTATCTCTCCATTTTTCTTTCTAAGGTACAAGATTAGAAACCTAATCAATACCTCCGAGTTGAACGATTATCTTCGCTTGCAACAATTTATTTATTTCCTTCTTTATTGGAGCTAACAATAAGGGATTAATCCGCCCAAGCTTTGTTTATGTGACTCTGACTTCATTCCGAGTGGAATTCAGTCAGATATGAGGTTCTTATCATATGTTTTAAAATCATCATACCATCAAGCAAATACATCTTTAAACTGCTTGAACAACTCTACATACCTTTTGTCTTCGCTAATCCCTTTCGGTCAGCTTTGACTATTTTAGGCTCTCGAGTACCTAAATTGCAATCTTCCATCGCTCATCTTCGTTCATCTTCTTTTGACCATTAACATCATTAGCTTCCCAAACAATATTTCAAGAGGTACTAAGCCTGGTATGACATTGTCTTTTAACCTAATAATTTCTACCACTGATCTCCTTTTAAAGGTCTACTATCCAACTCGCCTTCATCACTTTCTAGATCAATCTAATGATTCTAAAATCCTCACCATCAATGAACTCCATGACCGTCATCATTCAAGACCTGCCAATGTTTAATATTGTCGAATCGGCCGTCTATGTCTCATCTCTATTTCATACTCAGTTTGGTCATAGGAGGCTTGAACGATTTTGGTCAAGAATCGCTAATGAATATGCCAATCTATTTTCTTCTCTTTGGCACAAACCCAGAAATCGAATGCTTCTAAATAATTTTCAACTCAGATCCCATAATTCATTCTCGTATGTCAGAATTCGGGATGCTCGGTTTGGCATAAATTCTTGATCCGCTTTATAATCAACTCCTAATCTCCAAACACGCTTATAGATTTAGTTCCCATCTCGCTTAGTCTCATGAAATAATAATTAATGCCTCATTTCGCAACATTATTAGTAGATTCGAACTCCAATTTGAAAGAAAAAGGTACCAAATTACCTTCCGAGAAACAAAGATGAAACCGCTCCAAAGACCTTCTTGGAAAATTCTCCATCAAATAACACTTCCACTAGCTTATCCTAATGTAATTCTCATACAATTACAATCAAGCTTCCCCTTCGAGACTCTCACAAATTCTTCATCCTCCGCAAGATGAAACATGACAAAATATCCTTCTGGCCATAAATTCGTGAATTACTCACATCTTCTTGCAGCGCTTTTTGAAATCTAGTCTCCTCTTATACAACCTTCTCTTCACCATTGAAAACCCGGAATAATAGAATACGAAAAGTCCAAATAAAACTCCTCCACCTTTGCTCCCCATGATCTAGATAATAACATTCCAAACCCGGGCCGGAATATTTTCCACTACAACGTCCATCATAATGTCATCGGGATTTGGGCCAATGAAACCATATCTTTAATGAGACCTACACACTCTAACCCTCTTTTGAGTCAAAAGAGTAAAGATCTCTCGTATGTCTTGTGATTTAAAATTTAACTTCCCATCACACTCAATGGCATTTATCAGGTGACAGCATTGCATCCAAGACAATTGTGCAAAACGTAACTGGCAAGAGAAGAGATACATAAAGGAGGAACGTATTTAATCTACCTCTTCCACATGAGGTCCAAACGTGTCACCACCGGATTTTCTTCCTTGTAGATTCACCTGTCGCCACTCACAAAGTTGGGATGTGCTGATAAATTCAAATGATTTCTTTTGTAACCTGTTATTTTTATGAGTCTGGCAAGAGGTACTTGTATCTTCACTCTTTTCTTAACTCTTCGACAAAATGAAATTTTGATTTGATCTTGTCAACTTTTAAGGTTCTTTCGATCTTTTTTGAATTTAGATTCGATTAGAACCCAGAACTCACCTTCTCCAAAATGTTAGAATCTTTATCTTTCATCTCAGATGTTTCAAATTGGCCGCTTACCTTCGCAATGGAGCTTTTGAGTAGGTGCCGTTTCCATTCTTTTTCTTCATTATCTTGCGTCCTCAACCTCTTTTTTGACCTCAAATCATACTTTTTATGCAACCCTTTGACGATAAAATCTATGAATTGCTTCATGTGAATCTTCCATCTCTTCGATCAAATGAGAGATCAGCCTTTCTTTCCTCTTCCTTCTCCCCTTCTTCATCGATCTCTTTTTTCTTTGCTGTCGTTTCCATATACACAGTAAATTCAGCATCATCTTCTCTCTCATCATCTTCATCTCCACTTAATGGGACGGGGATGCTTTATGTACAAAGGTGCTTCAGACTCGATCTTGATCCTTTCTTTCTCTTTCGTAGAATTTTCAAGGGTTATTTTTTGAATTCCGGGGGATTAAAAACCCTATTCGTCTCAAAGCTTGCTATTCATTTCCAACTTTACCAACTTATTTGAAAGATTTTTTATGACCCTAGTCATGTCTTCAATTCTCCGATCCTTACGCCGAGGCTTCTTCTTGTTTTCCTTTATCCTACCAAACTCTACCAATAGTGTATATATTTTCTTCAATCTCCAAAGCATCAGCTTGAATTTGCCCAACGTAGAGACCTTCTTCCTCAACAAGGAAAACTCCAAATCGTCTAAAAGCACTGCAAAAACAACCCTGTCTAATAGAGGGGTTTCATTTCACTGTGCAAACTATTACACACTTGTTAAATCTTTTAATAAAATCATTCATATTTTCATCAAATTTTCTTGATTGCATTAAATTTTGTCAAAGAATAACCGTGGTCCCTTTTTTCTACTTCCATATCTCAATGTGAAACATCTTTCCGTGGCATCCCAATCATTAATGGAAACCATTCTCAGAACTCAACCATTTCCTTGCCCTCTCCACCCGTAGAATGAACGAAGTCTCACACAACATCCAAATGTCTAACGTTTAAATTCTCTCGAAAGAAAAACAGGGCAAGTGTTGTTCGCAGCTATTTCATCTTCACTAGTAAACTGGGAGTAACTTGAGATACTCCGAGGAAAACTGGCAAATGGTTGTGGTATATTTAAAGATGCACATCTGCTCATCACAGTTGTGGGCTGCAAGAACCGCCATGTTTACGCTCGGTTAACTGCTCGAGCGGTAAATGAATACCATTGTGGGAAAAGATGAATGAGGTGAAACAACTAATATGGGAATTGACCTCTTGAACAACTGCTGCAGAGCTGCAAAATCAGATGTACGAGTTTCAGAAAAGGAAAGAGCACAAACTCCAAAGATTGCTCTTCTAATGGGTTCCTAAAATGAATGGGTGATGGTGATGATTCTTCTTCCTAAAAATGAGCCTTCTGAAGCTTTTTGGATGAGAAAACGTAGAACCGGCTACCAAAAAGGACAGTTATGGTTTCAAAATTAATATTTTTGGTTTCCTGCCTTCTTTGAAACAAGCTTCCTGCAGATTTGACAAAACGGGAACTATTTATTGAGAGGTATCAATTGGCAGAGGTTTCTTGCTTTGTTATTTAAACAATCACAAAGATACTATTTCCTCCTCTCTCAACAACCAGAGAAATTTAGAAAAACTCAGTAAAGAATGACTTTCGCTCTAAGAATTCAAGGCTAATTAATGCTTTAGAAACATTTCTTACTGTGGAACATAATCGTGCTTCAAGACATTAAAGATTATGTCACAAAATGTATTTCTGTCTCTGTTTATTAAAACCTTCAAATATTAATAATATATCTCACAAATATCAAATCTTTATAAACTTTGCAATGCCATGTTCCCTTTATATTGAAGTGAGCGAAATGGAAGACGAAGAAAGAAAAGGATTTCAGTTTGTCATGCTGCTTAAAACAGAAACTGCCATAATAAAATCCTGAAGAAATGAATAACAAATAAGCTAAAGTAAAGGAGCGCCCATTAAGGATAATTAACTCTTAGATACATAAATATCAAGAGACCTGCAGCTCTAATCACTCTACTTTATTCTCAGATATGAAAATGAAATGAAAACCAAGAAAACTCTTCAACACAAATGGAATAATGGAAACTTGCAAATCTTTTTCATTCATTCAATATTGTTCAGTACAAAATTAGCCTTCAAGGTTCAAAACTCGGAACCTTCTTTCTTCCTTAAGATGTCTTTAAATACAATCTGAACCAAAATGGTTTTCAGTTATAAAACTGATTCCAACTAACTGTAACTGCTTAACTACTCTCTGTAGCGGAGGTACATGCCTCGGAAACATTTTATTACATTTACATAACTTCACTTAAAACAAAATAAAAGATGATAACTCCTAATCTAAAGGAACTGATGTTCCTGGAATAGCGGCTGACTCAATGACTACTTGCGGCTGAATGGCTACTTGTGGCTGTTTGGCTAGAAATCCTTTTTCTGTGTCAATAGAAATTTCTTGCATTCCTTCCAAAGTTTATCTTGAGTTATCAGAGCATTCTTATAACGATGATATTCCAGTGTAAAGGCAACAACTTGACTGTGAGTGAGGTTACTTGTGAACAATGTATTCACCATCCACAGCAGAAGGAAATGCCTTTGTAAGAAATTGAATACTGTTTCTCCCTTCAATATATGTGTCTTCTAATGTCGGCCATCTGCTCTGCTTTTTGCAAATATCAATTGATCCTCATAAAATTTCTAGGACATAATCTCACCTCCCTCCCTCCAGCATGAGGGCAAACCTGTTCTCGTCAACTTATCAAACGAAATATCAAATTTCTTAACCATCTCTTTAATTCCCTGTAACCGCTTCTCTGAGGCCTTTAGAAGGTCATTTTTAATGATCATTTTGTTTACCTCTTCAGCATAGAAGTACCTATCCAGTATCCCCATATCTTTCAACTCTTCATCTGTCTTGGCATTAATAAAATTTATGAATTTCTTGGCCCAATTTGATCTTTTGATAGCGTCCTGCTTCTCCGATAACAGCTCCTTTTCATGCTCTGAAACAATTTTTTTCTCTCTGGAAATTATATTCATGGAATCCCATTTTGCCTGCATTTCTGAAATGATCTCGTTCCAGATGAGATCCTTAGCTTTAATAAGGGAAATATTTCCCTTCAATTTCTCCTTGAGTTCTTTGATTTCTTCCTCAGCTTTTTGTAGCTTCTGCTCGTTCTCATTTGCCTTTCCTTCCCATCCTTGCATCAACTTAAGAACTGTGGCCAATTCAGACTGGGCCTATTTACAATCTCTCTCCGCCATTTTTAATTTTGTGTTCAGCTGAACAACCTGGGCTTGAGGGTCAGCTCCACCTGCAGAAAAATCAAAAGTACAAGTATGGTTCTGGATTTGATTCTGTAAGGTTATAGCAGTCTGCTTTACCTTAGTAAGTTCCTCGTCCTTCTTCATCAACTGTTGTCGTAGTTCCTCTTTTTCCTTTTCAACCTCTGCTACTTCGGCTGCGAACGAGTGCTCTGCAGCTGGAAATTTCAACTTTTTCCTTAATGAAGATATTTCTGCTTCTGCACTCTTCATAATTTTTTGAATTGCGCTTTTATCATTTGGATCGACCCCGATTTTCATTATGATTTTTTTCAGCTCTTCATTCTGAGTAGTTAACGCTCTTGCATTGGCTTTTTCCATCTTGCATTGTTTGACAACCTTAGCAAGCATATTTTCTGTCTTGACTGCTGTAGCAGTGGTCTTGCTCAAATCATTGACAATCAACTGACCTGTTTGCATGTGGAGATTCATTTTGTCCCACAAGGGGATCTTTTTCACGTCCATGACTATATTCAACTCCTTAAAGCTGCCTGAAGGTCCAAGAGACATTCCTGTCGGATGCGACAGTGCCATTTTAAACTGATCTTTCGCCAGATCCATTACAGTCAATAGTCTTGTTTGGTCAGCAGGTATATGGTGCTCTTCTTGTGTTTCTATATTGGCCTTTATTCTTTGGTTCTTTTCTTCAATCTGTGAGAACACTTGCTTCATGGAAGGAGCCTTTTCCAAATGAAGTTCTGGTCTGCTAGGAGATGAAGGGCCACCTTGTTCTTCACTGACCTAGAGAGTAAAACCAGGTGAATTGGAAGAATGGTCTTCTGCTAATTTAGTCCTTTTCTCCTCTCGGGGTTCCTCCTCATCGATCTCAATAACATCATCTCTCCCTCTTTTGCTCATCCTTTCCAATATTGCAGGTGTTTGAATACTGATCCTTGATGAACTTTGCCCTCCTGGATTAGCCAATTTCTCTAAATCCAGTTTAATCACATGAGTAAAAGCAGCATACCCATTCTCGACCCTTTTTTGTGAAATAATCCCATGTGGGTCATAGGCCCATTTCTCTCCCAACAACAACTGTGTTTCTTCCAATATTTTTGATACCTCCTCAAAAGCTTGTCTTGTGTTAACAACAAAAGGGCCTACACTCATAGGCAACTTGTACATTAATCCTTTCTTCATGGGCAGAAAATGAACTTGATCCACATTAAGACTTTGCCTTATAAATTCCAAGGCAAACAGTCTCATGGGAACAAATTTTGGAAGCCTATAAGGCTCAATACTGACTCCATATAGCCTTATCTCAGAATAATCTTCAAAAACAAACCAGTCTCCAAATTTACAATTAGGTCCTAATTGTAAGAACTCTTGGGCCTTTGGCAGGAAGCATGGAGGCAGAGTTCCATTAAGAATTTTATAAGCAGTGGTCATGAAATGGTCCACAAATTCAAATAAACCAGCTTCGTTCTCTTCTCTTCTAACCATATCGGTCCAAAGAAAAACTGACTGTTTATTTTTATTACTATCCATTATATTCAAACCAACACTCATGAACTCTTCAACATTCTGATATAAAAACAAGTAGACTACTAATGAGGGAAATCTGAAATAACATGTTAAAGGGAAGGCGATCAATTGAGAATTCACCACTTCCTGCTAAAAGGATGGGATATCTAGCACCACCCCTGGTTTCATCATAAGAGCAAACATCCCCAGGGCTGCCTTGTCAATTTCGCGATCATCATCTCTCCCCAAAATCTCCATAATACAGCTAAGGATTGGCCTGTATTGAACATTGAACGCCTCTAAACTGAATTTTCCCGTTTCAAATTGAGTCTTCTCTGGACTTGATACCAAAAACGACATGCAACAATTAAACTCTTCATTTGAAAGCTCCTCGAAATACTGAATCAACGAATCTTCAGAGAACTGCAACGGAGAATCATTTTATAGAAAACATAATGCCTGACGCATTAATTGAGTTGAAACCTAAAGAATATTTTCCCCTTGGGAATTCATGACAAAACACTTGCCTGGGTACATAGATGAAACTAACCAAGAAATAAATTCCAGGAAGAAATGAGTTTTTGGAATACAAGCGGACAACACTCTCGAACTTTGCATAGCAGAAAACACAGGGGACTTGTCAGTGTTCAAGGTTACTTGATAATGCAAGAGAGGATGGTTTACGGATGACGCAGTATCATGAACATATTTCTCGCTATCTAGGAGGGGACTGAGACTTGACAAACCAGACAATGATGTTTGCTTTGCCATGACTGACAGGAATTTGAAAACAATTCGCGAAGTACTGAATAGCGCAAAGGTGGCGGGACGCGGTTACACAGGGAAAACAGTCACAAACAAAACACAATGGAACGGAAAAACCCCTTTTATAGACTACGGAAACCATAATAAATGCAAGAGTGACGTGGAAAAACAACTAACAGTGAATGACAGCTTGTTTTCCACCTCGACAGATGACGTCATGCGGGGGGTCTGTGAGTACGGCGGAGAGTTCCTACCCATACCCCCCGTAATTAATCTGAGCCGTCGATCACTGAATTTCTGAGATCTGACCGGTCAACTACGGGGGGTCGGGATTTGATAACCGACGAGCTAATTGACCCCCCGCAATTGCATATCCATACGCTTCTTTGCTTGAATGCGACTTCCGCTCCGGAAGCTGCTCGGGCTTTAACCTTAATACATATATATATCAACCTAAGGTTGGCCCGCTTCATGTATATGAATAAAAACTGAAATACATTGCATTCCTCTCTTTTTTATGCTAAAGTATTAAAACGTCATACTAAAGCATATTTTCGAATTCTTATTTGTCTTTTTTTTTTTTGAATTTTTTCATTTTTAAATTTCAAAATGAAATATAAAAAGGATATGTAGAAAATTAAAACTTCATACTAAAGCATATTTTAGAATTCTTATTTGTCTTTTTTATTTTTTGAATTTTTTTATTTTTAAATTTCAAAATGAAATATAAAAAGGATATGTAGAAAATGATCCACAACATTTGGCTCCACCTAGGGATAGTGTTTTTACCACGAAACACTAAGAACCTGCAGATTAGTGCCTTCACCTCGAGCATGGAGTCTTATATTGCTTGATGAAAATGTACAATGAACACACCAGATATATACAATGATGAACCAGCAACTACTTAATGTCGGAAATAATGCTGGAGATATTGCCTGTTCACAGGCATATCCAGCACTTCTCCTTCCAGATTTTCCAACATGAAAGTATTATTTCCTCTGACTTCATTAATTTTGAATGGGCCATACCACAAGGGGTCAAATTTACCATGTTTTCCTTTATCTTCCCTTCATGTATCCCATCTCAATACTAAATCTCCTTTCTGAAACGAAACTTCCTTTGCTTTTCTATCAAATACTGCCTTCATCTTTTGCTGATAAGTGAGCAAGTTGTCCCGAACCTGATTTCTGTTTTCACTTAGTTCCATCACATTATTCATTCTTCGTATCATGGCATTTGGTTCTGCTTGGGCATATTGGAGAAAATAAATCACAGGTTTTACCAATTGTGTGGGGAATAAAGCTTGAGTTCTGTACACGAGCTCATAAGGAGACTTGTCGGTAGATCTCCTTGTAGTCATCCTTGTTGCCCACAAGGAAAAAACTAGCTTCGTGTCCCAATTATTTTGATTCTCACTGATTGTTTTCTTCAAAATTCTAACCAATGTTTTGTTAGAGGATTCTGCTAATCCATTTCCCTGCGGATGGTAAGCTGTAGAGTGAGACAATGTCACATTGTAAGTTTGGAAAAAATTAATAAAACTGAGTGAACTGAAAACCTGAGCATTATCTGTCACAATCTTCA
The DNA here is from genome assembly GCA_034641835.2 of Pinus albicaulis. Lineage (NCBI taxonomy): Eukaryota > Viridiplantae > Streptophyta > Pinopsida > Pinales > Pinaceae > Pinus > Pinus albicaulis. Next base: position 1,214,682,835 of record CM076582.1, read on the forward strand.
CTGGGCATCCAAACCTGCTAAAAATATTCTCTTCCAAAAACTTCATTACTGCCAAATCATTTGCTTTCCTGGTGGGAATTGCCTCCACCCACTTTGTAAAATAATCTGTAGCAGTAAGAATCCATTTAAACTGCCCACTGGATGGTGGATTGATTTCTCCGATGAAATCCAATCCCCATTGTCTAAAGGGTTCTTCAACGAAAACAGGGAGAAGAGGTAGCGGAGCCAGCTTTTTCTTCTCTGCAAATAATTGGCATTTTTGACAACTTTTGACTGTTTTGTAAACATCAGAAAACACAGTCAGCCAATAGAAACCCGATTTGAATATTTTGTGAGCAGTTACCTTCCAGCTGTAATGCCCTCCACACAAGCATTCATGATATTCTTTCATCACTTCTGAAATTTATTCCTCTGTAAGACACAACAACAACATACCTGCTGGATCCTTCCAATATAACTTTGCTTCGATTATAACATAAGGCTGAGCCTTGAGTTTCAACGCCCTGTATTTTTCTCTATTAATTGAAGGGGGACATGAAAGAAAACATAGATAATGTACAATATCCTTATACCATTCTGAACAAAGAAATTTATACTTAATTGCTGTCTTTGACTGATTATCACGCGTTTCTTCATTGGCTTCTTCTACAGGGGCCAGCAAATTGATTCCCAATGCTTGGAAGTTGGATTCTGTCAGTAATTTGGCCAATCCCAATCCTTTAACCAGCTTGGTTGGTTTTACATCCAAATCATACTCTTGAATTTTAGCGATCCATTTTCCTCTCTTACCTTCCACATCGCTTTGTACTAGCACGTCTTTCACAGCTAAATTGGGAACGTACGCTAGGATCTGAGAATGAAGGACATAAGTTCTAAAAGCTTTCAGTGCTTTTACCAGAGCGTACACCTGTTTCTCCAATATATTATAATTCAATTCTGCATCTCGGAGAACTTTACTGAAATATGCCACTGGTTGTTCCTGCTTTTCTTCATTTCTCTACAATAGAACGGCTGCAATAGTTGAGGGAGAAGCAAATGAAAAAACTTGAAATGGTTTCAAATAGTCTGGACTGACTAAAACAGGAGCTTCCTTTAAAGCCTCTTTGATTCTCTGAAAATATTCCCTCGCCTCCTTGTCCCACTTTACCTCAGCATTCTTTTTTAACATG